>JAODXP020000029.1:21293019-21308019 GCA_027497455.2 Sardinella longiceps
GGGTGAATCATTTATAATTCAGGAACCTTCTGGAATCAGAACCTTATTTAGTTCTAGAAAGTGTAACGTGAGCAGAATGAGTTTTTGCATAGTGAAGCTGTTTTACAGTACATATGAATGTACAGTACCTACACGTTAAAGGAATTATTTACAGTGAATCAACCTGTAGCCCTGTTGTTTTATACTGCTAAGTGCTGCTGATACGCCAACCAAATAGCGAAACCACAGGTATCGGTAACAGATGCGTTGACCTCATTGTTTTCATATGCCAGCATCTGTAAGCATTGGCTGTGGTTTTGTTATTTGGTATGTGTGTTGTATGAAATTCTCATAGCTACAGTATCAATAGCACAACACAATGTGAGACAACAGGGTTATGGGTTGATTCACTCCAGATCAGGGGTTTTCAACTGACAGTCAATTTCAACCACACTAAGTTTTAACCCATGTCACGGACCACCTGGAAAGTCGTCACGGACCACCAGGGCTCCACGGACCTACTGTTGAAAACCCATGCTCCAGATAATTCCTTTAAGGATCAAAACTGTGTTTTTCCACACTCCAGAAAGTTATACATTATATTATTGTAAGCGTCACTTTTATAGTCTACTTCTAAAAATGACAAATCCAATTTTGGATTTATAATCCTAATCTTAAATTCTATAATAACATGTAATTTAAGAAATAATACTTAAAACTCAGTTATTTTGAAATATATGCTGTCTATTGGCCTATATTATATAAAGATGCATTCAGCAATACTAGACGTTGTGTAAACACCTGAATAAAAGGCCTTGTATAGAGCCTTGGTTTATTGAAAGGGACAAAGTTTCAGACTGTGGTCTTCCTTGCGTATTCAAGAATTGTAAACACCCAACTGTGTCCCTAGAATAAGCGATAGTCAGAATGTAGTGAATTATTGAAAGTTTTCTTTTTTATGTTGGGGCTGTTAAATATACCATTCTAGTCAGACAGATTCTCCTTTCAAACCAGCAGAGCTATGACAGAAACTGGAGGAAAAGAGTGTATGGAAGAAAAGCAGAAACAGTTCTGTCATATTGTCAGAGTGTTGCACTGGTTTGCATCGCATTCAGTCTCAGGACATTCCAAACAACTCACTCAGCCACCGTGAATGTGTGTGAATGGGTGAATGTGAGGCATACTTTGTAAGGAGTGCTCGTAGGAGTAGAAAAGCGCAATATACAGTAAATGCATTCAATTTACATTACCATTTAACATAACTGATTTATTGTTAACATTTGCTCACATCGCTTGTAGTTTGGACTCAGTGTAACACTTTTTCTTCAATTCAGTATCGTCACAGTCTGCTACCTCTCCATAATCTGAGTGCACTAGGAAACAAAAAGCCTTGTGCTCTGGCTTTGTTTTGGCTTTGTGAATTGTATCAAAACAAGAGCGGCCCTTCCTTCTCCCAAAGAATGACTCAAACATGGTGTGCAGTTTCTCAGGAGGCTCTGGAAGGGCACTGGGAGTTGCACATCTGTCATGGTTTGTTTGGTACTTAGTCCAAATGTAATATAAACTGTGTTTAACAGAAGCATCTGAAGCCAAATTAAAACATAAAACACAAACAATCACTATGTCATCTGTCCTTGCAGTTTGTGTGAAGCTTTTAGCCCACTGGAACAGTGTGTACAAGCGTGATCACAGCACATTCTGTAGCCTACAGATGAATAATTCGTAGAACCTGGGAACGAAGTGGAGAGCAAGGGTCCAAGGGAACAATGGTGCAATGTGTTGGCAAGAACCTACATCTCACGAAAAATGGCGGTGAAGGGAATATGTGTGTGTGTGTGTGTGTGTGTGTGTGTGTGTGTGTGTGTGTGTGTGTGTGTGTGTGTGTTTGTGTATGTGTGTGTGTGTGTGTGTATGTGTGTGTGTGTGCATGTATGTGTGAGTGAGGACCACGGCACATGAGCTACCTCTCTCTGGCAGGCAGGCAATACAAGGCTGTGAATGTCACATTAAATAGCTGAGGTGGAGAGTTGGAATGACTCGGGAAGGGAACCAAACAGTGTACAGTAGTTTTGAATGGCTCCCTCCCTGACAGCGAGCATCTGTCAGAAAAGATGGAAATGCTTTAAGTTGTACATGCCTTATGATAGGCTATGGGCTTGGCTGCCAGTTTCGCTTGAGAGAGAGAGAGAGAGAGAGAGAGAGAGAGAGAGAGAGGCTGTTGATGCCACTTAAGGCAGGATTCTCAGTCAAAATCGAAGTGGGTGCTGTCATGTTTTTTAAATCCTCAAGTCTCCTTGCTGACTATCAACAACCAACACGACAGGCAAGTTGTGATGAATAGCACAATATCTCCAGAAAAAAAACCTCTCCGTTAATGAGGTACAACTTTAAGAAGCAGATGCCACCCATCTCAGCAATCTTAGTGAGAGTTGGTGAGCGAGAGGTGTAAATATTGAGAGGCATTTCAATTTTGTTTTTTAGATTTGTTTTTAAATTTGTGTGAGCAGACAGATGGGCACCAAGAGAATCCAAACAGATCCTGGCAGAATGAAATTAAATGAGGCTGCCTGGAGGAATTTGGAGATGTTATGCCAAGTCCAGCTCCAGCGTTTTTGCTTGTGTGTGTGTGTGTGTGTGTGTGTGTGTGTGGGACGATGGCCATTCCCTTACTCAAGTGGCTTTTAGTCAGTTCCACTCCATTCACCCGGTATTACATTGGTTTGGATGAGGGCACATACACACACACACACACACACACACACACACACACACACACACACACACACACACACACACACTTGGGATGAGGCTCTAGCCATCAGGCCATGAATCTGAAACTAAGATTAGTTAGGGAGAGACTAGCCCAGATCTCTGTGGAGTGGAATTTATGATTGAAATTGAGCTGTGCTTTTTTTCCTGTGTGAATTGGTCGAACTCAGTGGAATTACAGGGGAAATATTAATTTGATATTTCTTAATATTCATCCTGATATTTTTTCCTGTTGCTACAACACTTGATTTTAAATGTGTGTATTTGAAACTGTAAAGTGAGGAGAAAGCTGTATTTACTGCATTCTTCTTCTTCTTCTTCTTCTTCTTCTTCTTCTTCTTCTTCTTCTTCTTCTTCATTTTTTTCTTCTTCTCTTCCTCCTTATTCTCCTCCTCCTAGATTGCAAGGCCATGTAAATAAATAAGAGCCTCACTCAGTGGGGAAACTAACCCATCTCTATGACTACACTGTGGCTTGCTATCTAGAAAACAGAATGAGGACAGAGGCAGCTCACATTTCTGTGGTCCTCATCTCTGAGGATGCTGGTGTCTAATATCACAGAAACATGAATCTCAATATGAATGGTTGAGAACACTTGAAGAGTTTGATTCCAAAAAGCTATAAATCCATTTTTGAAAATACTGAAAAATCCTGCTTTTTAATTGTATATTTCAGAAATTATTGACCAAACTTCAATTATGTTGATTTTATCTTGTGATGATAAAAGTAGCCTACTAAAAGTATCCCAATGAGTTACACTCATGCATCTAAAAAATAAAGTATAATAAAATGATTTCTGAAAGTGACGTAGAATGGCTTTTATAGCTTTTTGGAACCAAACTCTTCACTTTTAGCTCCAGTCTTAAACACCTGTGCTGGGTGGTTCACACAAGCCTACCCTTTATCTACTGAGTCAGATGTAGGTGGGTAGGTGTGTGTGTGTGTGTGGACAGGTGCGTGTGTGTGTGTGTGTGGGGGGGGGGGGGGGTAGTGTGTCAGGATTTAAGATATTTGTCATACACTCACAGACATAAAGAGTCATTTTACAGAGAACATGTCATTTTACCGAGAACATCAAGATGTGTTTTTCATTTCCCGGTGTGCTTTCAGTGAACACAGCACCATTATGAACTCTTAACACCCCACTCTAACGCGACTCGACCAGAGCAAAGAGTAGCCTGTTCTGTTTTGCCATTAGTATTTAATGAGAAGCTATACCACACAAAGGTGCTATCAGTATGCAGGCAAGGGCAGTGAGAGGAGGAGCAGTGGCTTGTGGTAATGGAAGATTTTCGCATGCATACAGTATCACTGACCCCAATGTCTTATTAATTTACTGGTCAGAGAGTAGCGTTCCGTGGCGCCGCATATGCAAACACAGGTGCTGCCACAGGGAATCTGAAAATAGAAGCCTGCAGCCGGTCACACACACACTAAGGAGACACTGCATTAACCTCCGACTATCACAGTGTTTGGGAGGCTCCATTAACAAGGCTTACGAAAGAGCATTACCCATATACTCCTACTGGGAAACAAGCCAGGAGGAATCTGCAAAGACCACATTTGCAAAGCCCAGAGATGTAGGCTGTGTATAGGCTTTGACAAACTGCTCCTTGTTATCCGTTACTCCTCCGTAGCCTACAAACAGGACTTAAGAAATCACAAGAAAAGGACTTCAGAAATCACCGGATGCAAACAAACTAAGGTGTAGGCTGTAGGCAGTGGGACTTGGCAGGAGGGCGAACTCTCATATTCAAACAAAGAAAAATGTATAGAAGAAGAATGGGATGATATTGTTCATTTATCTGAGGTGCCGGAACTGCGTACCCCCGCATTCCCCCCCACTTTAACCCCTGGCTGTAGGTGTTCAAATTCTGACACAAAATCCTATCTTCTTTTAACAGACAAATATGGAGGCATTTATACATTTACATGCATTTAAATATAGTTTCGTATCATGTGTGGGGAGAAAAAAAAAAAAAAAATCCCCGCTGCTATTTGGGTTCTGTTGGCATCGTCTCATGCCCAGCCCTAGGGGCTGGAAGAAGGCCTAAAAAGCTTAGATCTGGGCTTGGAGGAACCGTGACAGAAACCCGAAAATCACCAACCATGGAGCGCCTGCAGAGCCAAGCGAGCGGAGTGGATCTGAACGCCGCACTGAGCGCTCGACTCACACAGGGGCTTCCCATGGAAACGCTGCTATAGATAGCCCTTAGGAAGCGGAGCGTAATGACTCATTCACTCATTGGTACAGTGTGATACTCCCGACAGCCAGCTGAAAACACCTCCCTCCACCCATCCTCACATGGCCAGTGTCAGAAACCAGGCGAAATGTGTCATAAATGTGTAGCCTACTGAGGAGAAGACTGGAGCGGATGGAGCCTCAAAAAGACTAAAGGATCACTTGAAAGCAAGAAGAAAAATGATTCATCCAGGGTAGTAAGCAGGCAGGCACCCCCAGAATCAGTACTCGCAAGCAAGGAAGGGAATTGGAGTCTTTTCAAAAGCCTTTAATAAGCTGCCTAATGCATGTTTTACTGTGGAAAAAGCCAACGTGTCTGCACCCATCAGAGAGACCTTCATGAGGGGCTTGGTCTACAATACAGAGATACTATAAGAGATAGTAATAGTATTAATAATAATAACTGAGTTTATACAGCGCCTTTCAAGATACCCAAGGGCACTTTACAATTCTTGTAAGCATGTAGGTGTTTGTTTGTGTGTGTTTGTGTAGGGGAGGTAGGGTTTAAGGCCAAAGGCCTCAGTGAAGAGATGTGCTTTAAGGTACTTTTTAAACAGGGCCAGAGAGGGGGCTTGGTGGATATGGAGGGGTAGCTGGTTCCAGAGGGTGGGAGCAGCTACATGGAAGGTTGTGTCACCACAGGAAATACTAGTAGTGTAGACACCGCCATCTTTTATTCAGGTCCTCAGAGAGTGGCTGCATGGTGGAGAGGCTAAGCATCCATTCAGGCAGTTACTGGTGGCAAAGGCAAAGAAATGGGAGTCTTGCTGTGGTACAGCAGTGTGACAATATAACAGCCTTGAGACATGTACCCAAGATAGTCTCCCAGTCCCTTCCCCTCATGGTATCTTGAGGTTTTCTTTTTTGAGTTTTTTTTTCTCTGTCTTCTATGCCTGTATTGCCATCATGGGATGAATCCAAATGTTTTTACTGTTTGTACCACTCAGGAGCAGCAGAAATCTCACTGTGTGTGTGTGTGTGTGTGTGTGTGTGTGTGTGTGTGTGTGTGTGTGTGTGTGTGTGTGTGTGTGTGTGTGTGTGTGTGTGTGTGTTTGGCAAGGTCTCAGAGTTAGAAAATATGTGATATCATTGCATTCAGTGGCAGCTTTTTTTTTAATCAGCCCTTGTTGTGTCTGTCATTAGCTTATGGAGTATTAACGCTTGTGCTGGTTGGTTCACACACAAGCCTACTCCTCATCCACTGACTGTGGCCATGATGAGTCAGATGTAGGAGGATGTGTGTGTGTGTGTGTGTGTGTGTGTGTGTGTGTGTGTGTGTGTGTGTGTGTGTGTGTGTGTGTGATGTTGGCGGTGGAGGGGGACTTTGACAGAGATAAAGAATCCCTTTTTACACAGAACATCAAGATGTGTTTATAATTTCCCGATGTGCTTTTAGTGAGCACAGCAGCACCATTATGATCTCTAACGCCACACTCCCCCATGCCTATGGAGTATTATATTAACGGTGAATAGCCTTCTTCCTCAGTCTCCTCTCTCCCTCATCTTCCTCATTTAGATTGGGCACAAGCACAAACATGAATCACAATTGAGGATCACAAGTAGGCTTACTTACTCTGCCTTGTGTGTGTGTGTGTGTGTGTGTGTGTGTGTGTGTGTGTGTGTGTGTGTGTGTGTGAGATGCTCTCAGCGTGTGCCTGCTGTCTAGTAAACATCCTTGTCATAAACATGCCATGTGATTGAAGAGGCTGTGTAGCCTCTCTGTGTTGTTGTTGTCTGTACAGACGCAGCTTTATGCAAGGATGTGACGTGGGAATGGCATTAAACAGCACGATGAAAGAGTCTGCTGAGCTAACATGACATGTTTAAAAATCCAATCTGCTTCAAGGAATCATTGCTGTCTTGTTTTATGCGGGCGACGTACAAAACAACATTGTATTAGTTAGGAGCTAGTACCTCTTGTAAACTCTTGCTGGTGAAATACATTATGCAGTCCTTAGCCTCTGACCTGGATAAATGTTTGTGTGTGTGTGTGTGTGTGTGTGTGTGTGTGTGTGTGTGTGTGTGTGTGTGTGTGTGTGTGTGTGTGTGTGTGTGTGTGTGTGTGTGTGTGTGTGTGTGTGTGTGTGTGTGATGCATAAAGTGAAGCCCTGGCGAATGGCTCTCGAGCTCAAATGTGGTTCTAATGCTTTCTAATTAAATCCACTCTACGCTCCAATTTGTGCTGTGAAGTGCATTGCAAGTCATTGTGCCTGTCTCTCTCCTTTTAGCAACCCCCACACACACACACACACACACACACACACACACACACACACACACACACACACACACACACACACTCACCTCTGTTGTGCAAAGTATTTATCCACATTATGTGTAATGAGCGGTTTTCAATCCCGAGTCGGACATTTTGCCCAAAGTGGTGTCACTAAGCAATGGAGTAAATTAGTTTCTTTAAATTCACGACTCTGGAAAAGCTCCCAAAGGTGCCGGCAGCCATGCTGAATAAAATTGTGTTTAATGATGTTTGGATTTATATTTAAATTTCTCTGCAGACACTTTTGTCCATCACAACCTTCATTATATTTGAACCAGATAGGGTTGAAGCGGAGCAAGAGTTCTAAATATTTGTTAATTTCTTTGTTCTGTTTTTGCAAGGGGGAGGGAGGCAACATTCTCCTTTATGCAGACTCAGTCGAGCTCTCATTGGCTGACAGAACTTCAAGGAATCTTTTCTTATTGAGATGTAATGCATTTATTCCAGTTTGCCCCCATTGAAATGTATTATGATGTGATATCTTGCTCAGTATTCCATGATCTTTGTTTGAACTGAAGAGCACTGAACCAACCGTGGCAGTGAGGTAGTTCCCCCCTGTCTTTGCCTTCAGGGCTCCTGGAGAAACGGATTGTTATGTTTGTCCTTCATACTTGCCATAGTTGTTGTTGTGGGGCATGATGGTGTTATGATATGACAGGCAGAGAGGGTGAGTAAAGGTACCATTTAAGTCATCTCTGTGTCACAAGTAGTTCATCTAATTTAAAAAGTGACTCTGGATATAACACATAGCCTATGGCTATTGTTGAAGGGCAGGTAGCAGGGGGCAGGTAGTTCCCACCAAAGATTCTTGAGTGCTCCGCTCTAGAATCTTTGGTCCCCACTCTGGTTGTTTAGAGTTCTTAGAACTAGTACATCAGAAAGAGCAGAACACCATCCTTTCTGCAGAGATGTATGGAAGAAAGATCTTTGTTTTCTGTCTTTGTAGCATGGAGAGCTTGCAGGTCATTAGGAGATACTTACCGAAAGTTATAAAAAGTAGTAGTTTGTGTTTACAAACCACTTTGCGTTGCTGATGGCTCCTTTAAGCAGTAAATAAGTAGTGAAACAAGTTTTTAATAGTCTTTCCTGATGGATACACTTAATGAAACGGAGTTCCACTTCATCTCCATGTTCATTACTGCAACTTAGCAAAGCAGAACCCATCCTGTCCTTTTGTGTTTGTTTTTTTTCTTGATTGCTTTGATATTGCAGTCACTTCAAAATCCATATTTTCAAATCCAATAACACACAGACCTACTAAATGGATGTATTTCACCCAAAATTACACATTTTGTTTACAAAAGGCTTTATAACGTTGATAATTCTTTCATCTTCTTTCATACTTCTATCATCCTCTTTATACAGGATCTGGATATTTTAATGAATGTGTGAGAAGGAAAATATTAAAATACAATAACAAAACAAAATATACTGTAATTTTTTTCTCCTTAGATATAACTGTTGTTGCAAAATGCAAGTTCTACAATACCACCTACTGACAAATGCATTACTATATACATACTTGATTCACAGAAGTAATACATTCACTTGGAAACAGTTCTGGACTTAACTGGACATTACACATGTAGTGTTTGCCTCCTGTACAGCACACTCTTATATCCTTACATCTGTCCAATATCAGATACTACAAATGTGTTACTTTATAATATAATAAGTACACTTCAACAAGCCGGTTACAAATGGCATATATAAAGTTTATGCCATTTGTAACCGTCTTGTTGAAGTGTAAGAAGTACATTGTGCAGTGTATACTGTTTGTGTGTGGGCTCTAGTGTGTCTGCATGTTTCAATGACAGTTACTGTACGTCTTTGGAGTAAAACATGCAGTTTATGTCAAATTTTAAATCTACTTATTTTAAAAGCAAAGCTTTGCATTTTGTTATTGGCGGTGTGGTGATGACTGATTGAAAGTACCTGTGGTTATCTCATTTTATCATTATATCATTTTTTTGTGTTTTGTCACCATTAGATCCTTATGTGTATTTTCAGGCAGAGTGCATCTAAATTTAGGCCTGTGCGTTAACTGATTTGAAAACCTGGATTTTGAAGGGACCGCAGCATCAAAGCAGTCAGGAAACATAATTCATGAGACTCTGAAATTCTGCCCATTTATAGTGATGAAGATGTGATCTGATTAAAAATAATGATAAAAAAATAATAATGAATGGTTGGACTATAGCTTTCTCCATCTAAGAACTTTAACTTTGGGAATGTGGGTTCGTAATGCTTGCTAGCTGATCAGAGGGGCATTTGAAATGTCTGTCTGAGTCTGTTTGATCTGGCTTCGCACAGAGAAAAAAAATAAACAGAGTTTGGGATGATGCTGTGATGTATCAAGAGCTCATTCAGATTTTTTCAGTTTTGGGCCATTTCTGTCAACTTTTATCCCGGAGCGAGAGAAAGGTTAATAATTAAGTTTGCTATGGGGTTTGGGTGCTTTGATAAATTTGGCATGCTTGGAATTGGCAGTTGGGTTTTCTATTTTGTTGCATTTAAATCTCATGAAATGCTCTTTGTTGTTTTGCTTTCATAACAAATCCTCTTGCATATCCATCAACTGTTTCTCTTCGGGCCTTGGGCAGACCTTCAAAGAATAGATCATCTCACAGGACAACTTTAGTTCAGGTTCTTTTTTTCTTCTTTTCTTTTTTGTAATTATTGCAATTCTCTCAAGAAGCTCCAGGGCTTGTCAAATGAATGAACAAACAATCTAAGTGTGTGTGTGTGTGTGTGTGTGTGTGTGTGTGTGTGTGTGTGTGTGTGTGTGTGTGTGTGTGAGTGAGTGAGTGAGAGAGAGAGAGAGAGAGAGAGAGAGAGAGAGAGAGAGAGAGACAGAACAGGTATGGTTTGTTTTGTTTTCAAGTGTATTGCATATGTCGTGAATGGATGGAGGCATACTGCGTGTGTGTGTGTGTGTGGAGGCATGCTGTGTGTGTGTGTGTGTGTGTGTGTGTGCGTGCGTGCGTGTGTGCGTGTGCGTGTGTGTGTGTGTGAGAGAGAGAGAGATAGAGAGAGAGAGAGAGAATAATTCTCTTCCATAGGGAAGATGGCATGTCCTTGTTTAACCTGTCTGCTTGGAAGTGTAATGGAAACATGAATCAGATTATCCTGTGGACGTGGCTGACCTTAGGCAGAGGGGAGGCGGGGCCACATTAACAGCGAAAGATCCTGATTGGCAGATTAAAAACCCCTGTCTATACTAACGACCCAATTCTCTTTGTGTTTGCCCACTTCTCTCTGTCTGACCTTAAACTTGTGTCTACATCCCCCCTCTGTTCTCTCCTCTCTGTGCATGTTAAGATCTGTCGCCGTGGTGACTATCTGTTCTTGTGGCTATGACATATGCTATTCAGATCTGAACGCTCCAATCTTTCCCTGTCACTCTCTCACTTCTCACTCTACCCCTCTTCCGTTCCACAGCTTCTCCCTTATTATCCTTTCATTTTGTATCCCTCTGTTCCTCTTTTTTCTCTCTGTCTGACTGTGTCCATCTGTCCATCTCACTCAGAGTGGAGTGGATATGTGTTAGATTTTGAATAAAATCAAGATAGTCCAAGATGGGCAAGACATGCTTTCCTTTTGAAGTTGCTGACTCCATCAGTGCATAAGCAAGGGTCTATTTTCACTCCCTGACACCAGCAACCATCTGTTTCTCTGCTGATGTGCGTCTCACACACATACTGTAGTAGGATTTTTAAAAATATCATTTGGGGGTGTTTGCCCTTATGTAAGACTGCTGAATAAGACCGGCTGGTATTATAAGATTAGCCTTCTACGGTTTTTAATAAACTTCTGGAATATTCTTACATCCCATTTATGTAATTGACGCCAATGTTAATCCTCTAAGGCCAACATCTTTTACTAGTCAGGGATCCTTTTAGCAGGTTTTGTGGACCCTTGTGGACTGTTTCATATCAGTAAGCATTTGGACTGGGACAGATAATACTTACAAGAGCTGAGGTGCAGGTTTTCATACCAAGTTTTGTTGACACTTACAGTATAATGGCTCTGTAAAAAGGGTTTTAAAAGACAAAGGCCATTTCTGGATTGCTGAATTGCCCACTGCACACCAATCTAGGCCTATTGCATTTTGTGTTTACTGTCAGGATCAGTATATTTGAAATTTGTGTGTGCAGTATGCCATTTCAGAAATAATCAAAGTCTCTCTCTCTTTTTTTCTTCTTCTCTTTCTCTTTCTCTCTCCCTCCATCTCTCCTCTATATATCTCTATCTCTCCCTCTTTCTCTTTTTCTTCCTCTCTTTCTCTCTCCCTCCATCTCTCTCTCTACACCTCTCTATCTCTTTCTCTGTCTCTCTCTCTCTCTCTCTCTCTCTCTCTCTCTCTCTCTCTCTCTCTCTCTTAGGAATCTTCATGAGTACTTGTAATGTGGATGTGCGCTGGTTCCCCTTCGACATACAGAAGTGTGAGCTCAAGTTTGGCTCGTGGACGTTCGACGGCTGGCTGCTGGACCTGCAGATGACCGATGCGGACATCTCTGGATACATGCCCAACGGGGAGTGGGACCTCGTGGGTGAGGAGAGAGTCGGAGTCCAATGTCTCTTTATCCACCACCCTGGCCGGGCTTCCATTCAACTTCACACTCACATTTCATATTCTCATATTTCATATTCCCATTCTCACATTTTATATTCTTTTTCATGAACATCCAGCTCAAGAACAACATGTGTCTCAGCTTGTGTTTCCATCTACTGTGTAATGCAAATAGCAAAGCCTCAAGTGGAATGTTCTGACCAGCTGTAGAAGCACAATGTAATGTTGCCAGGACAACGTCTGTGGCTAGAACACGATATTCCGCCCTCACTGCTTCTCCAGCACAGTTTTATTCAGATATAATTGCTAAACTTTCCACTGACAGACACAAGACTGTAGATTCCTTTTAGGATGTTTTACTCCGTCTAACTATACATACAGAACTATACATACTGGCTTTCATCCAGAGCCAGAACATAAATAGAAATGCAAATGTACACAAATCTCTATAAATAAATAGTTTCCATGGAATTTAATCACATTACGCCTAATTAGCATCAAGAGTTAATCCACCGCCCTTAAGTGAATCCTGTCAATATTTGCATTCATTTGCTGGTATTTCTTATTTTAGGATTTCTTATTCCATTCACATGACTGAAATGTTCAACTAGTTGGATGGAATCCATGGCTGCTATACTGACACCTAACCAAAACCAAACCCATTGGGTCCCATCAAACTGACCAATGTATTAATTGGCAGCCTGGTGGTGTAGTTCTCACATCACACACATAGGGATGTGCTACAGTATGCAGCTCAGTCTGACTACCGATACTCTCCTGTCAGCTCCTGCTCATCCCCTCAGGCCTAATCAATAGACATACTGATGAAAATGCCTCTGTAGGCAATGGACAGACCTGTGGACAGGAGTCATACTTTGACACACACACACACACACACACACACACACACACACACACACACACACACACACACACACACACACACACCTTGTGCCCAGCTTCCATCACACCTGGAGTAAAAGCTAGTATCTGATTGGTTGGCTCTCTCTGGAGAATGGAAATAGAGTGTAGGAAGAGGGCATTCCTTATTCCTTAGGGGAGGCCAGCTTACACCTTCGCCGTTTAGAATGCACTGAAGACGGTGGTTTGTCATCGTCTAATTTTCATTACCCGGAGCAAATTAACGTCTGAAAATGGGGTCGTTGTCATAAGCTCTTTCCCCTCTACACTATAGATGGAAAGAAATTATGTCTGTGGCGAAATGAAGCAAGTAAGAAAGACCGTTGCATCAGGCATTTCGCACAGGATTCCAAAAGGAGAGCAGGTAGCCTGGCCTCACAAAATGACGGCAATTCTATCAGATTCTACTTAGCATGTAGATGTAATGTTAATGTTAGGTTAATTGACGTCAGATTCCTAAGCTCTTTAAGTGGAGATAGCCCATACTAAACTGCCTAGCAGATAGGTGCTGCACTATACAGTAGGCCTATGTGTGGGAGCCAGTGTAATGGTTGGACTTATTAGTGGGTAAATAGCCTGATCATAACGAGTCCCCGCCCCCTCGGTCTGCGCCTCACTATACAAGGGCCTGGGATTCTGGCTAATTGCTAGCTGGAAATTCAAAAGTACTAGATCAGCCCTTGTCGTATTCTCAAACTGCTTTTTTATTGTTTGCTGATTGGCCAGGATGGGATGTGTCCTGAGCGAGCAAGGCCAATGGCCAGAGTACTAAAGGGAGATGAGAATTGAGCGTAATAGCATAGAAAGGCAATGGCCAGACTTGTGGGTAATTATCAACGTCATTTTCAAGCCCTTAGTAGTGGACGGAATGGGGTAAAAAACAGACTGGAACCCAGACTAGATCCGCTGGAACTGGACACTTACAGCTGGCATAAGCGCTTTAGACAATTGCTCTACAGCGCCCCCTAGCCTATAATAAACCCTCTAATTAGCACAGCACAACTCAAGCTAAACTAAACCCTAAATTAATTTGATTAATAATCACCATATTCATGTGTATTAATTAAATAAGCATTAATTGTCTTGTTTTTTTTCTTAATGGTTTCTGAAAGTACAATGTCAGGCAAAGGTGCAGTTCAACTTGAAGTAATACATTTATTTCCAGAGTTGCAGAGTAGAATAAGCAAATCTATTGGTTTGGTTAAAGTCTCTTTCTGGCCAATATCTGCAAATTATAATCCAGTATTCTCCCAAGGTCATCTAGAATCAGTCGATCTGTATCTGCCGTAGCTGATGAGAATTCCTGCATTGAAACGTTCTTGCTGTTCGCCTCTACACAATGCAGCATGGCCCACCATTCACATTGCACAGAACAGTACAGTCAAACAAATCTCCCCTTGGTCTGATTCACCTCAATCAATGCAGTCTCTTCTCTGTTCAGAACAGGACTTCAGCTTACCAAGTCACAGCTCATGCTTGCTTGAGCTATCGCTGGTTTGTAGGCAATTTCCTGTGTAAGAATTGATGGTCCCGCTTTTGATGATGTCCCTCGGAGACTAGGACTTCCAATCTGGAGGCTGAGATATTCAGCATGGTGGGGATGTTACTTTGAAAGTACTTGTACAACTTTGCAAAGTCACCAATTACTTCACACTCGGAAGCTTAAGCCACAGGAGAAATCACATGCCAGCAAAAGTCATTTTAAGTTTATTTAAAAGAAAACTTTGTTTAAAGGTAGGGTATGCGATGCTTCCCTGGAGCACTCAATTTTTAATTAATTGTCATTTTCTTGTTTAAAAAATGACATTCACACCTCAATTAATTAATTAATTAAATACTTCAGTAGAAAAACAAAATTTGTTAGTCACCTGTGGAATCAACAGGACAGAAAAAAACACAATCTAATCCTTTTAAGCAACCAGTCAAACTGACTGCATGGTGATGATATTACTATCAAACTCAACTGCCATTTGTCCCTCTACTCCTCACCATTCAAACCCGAATTCGAACTCTAGCTCCATCATTGTACAGTAGTTGAGCAACCAGCAAATTACTGAAAAATATATTTTCAATCAGAGAGGGTAAAAGCGATGCAAGAGTTACAAAAGTTTGTTCTTTTTTGGCAAGGGGGATGTAGGAAAATCCCCCTTTATGCAGAATAAAAATCAAGTAAAATGTAGTTGTAGTTTATTTAATTCCATGCAGTGCTCCAACACCTTACCAGAACAGAGATGTGAA
>JAODXP020000029.1:21313019-21328019 GCA_027497455.2 Sardinella longiceps
CTGACTCCGGGGAGAAGATCTCTCTGGGTGAGCACGAGAGTGTGTGTGTGTGTATGTGTGTGTGTGTGTGTGTGTGTGCTCATCCCCTGCATGCTGCTCTCCTCCATGACCCTACTGGTCTTCCTGCTGCCCGCAGACTCAGGGGAGAAGATCTCTCTGGGTGAGCACGAGAGGGGTGTGTGTGTGTGTGTGTGTGTGTGTGTGTGTGTGTGTGTGTGTGTGTGTGTGTGTGCTCATCCCCTGCATGCTGCTCTCCTCCATGACCCTACTGGTCTTCCTGCTGCCCGCAGACTCCGGGGAGAAGATCTCTCTGGGTGAGCACGAGAGGGTGTGTGTGTGTGTGTGTGTGTGTGTGTGTGTGTGTGTGTGTGTGTGTGTGTGTGTGTGTGTAGGGGGGGTCTATTGAGGAGAGGAGAGAGAGAGAGAGAGAGAGAGAGAGACAGAGAGAGAGAGAGAAAGGGAGAGAGAGAGGAAGTGAAGAGCTGTGGAGGAGAAGAGAAGAGAGTGAGAGAGAGAGCGGGAGGAGAGATGTTAAGGAAAGAAGAGCATGCTCCTCTCTTCCATGACCCTACTGGTCTTCCTGCTGCCTGCTGACTCCGGGGAGAAGATCTCTCTGGGTGAGCACAAGGGTGTGTATATGTGGATGAGATGAGAGAGTGTGGAGGAGTGAGTGTGAGTGTGTGAGAGTGAGTGAGAGAATGTGAGTGTTGTGAGAGGAGGAGGGAGGGACAAAGGAGAGAGGAGGAGAGACAAAAGAGCATTAGAAGAGAATAGAATGAGAGAGTGAAGAAGAGAGGAAAAGGAAAGAGGAGATAGAGAGAATGGAGTTGTTGATAGGAGGAGAAAAAAGAGAGAGAGGGAGTTGAGAGATAGAGCGGTGAGGGTGGTGGGGAGGAAAGAAAAAAGCAAGGGACAGAGAGGACAGGACCAGAAAAAATGATACAAGAGAGGAGGAGAGAGTGGAAGAAGGGAGGAGAGACTAGAGGAGGAGAGAGAAGGAGAGGAGGACAGCAGGAGGAGAGTGGAGAGAGAGAGGAGAGTGGAGGAGAGGAGAAGAGAGGAGAGTAGGGTAGCTAGGAGAATGGGAGGAATACAACTGAAGAGAAGTTGAGGAGAATAGAGGAGAGGAGAGATGAAGAGAGGGGAGTATAGAGGGATGGAGATGTGGGAAGAGAGAGAGAGGCAAGAGGAGGAGAGGACAAAGCTGGAGTGGTAAAAGAGGAGGATAAAAACAATAATAAAAGATGAGAGAAGAGAAGATAGAGAGTGGAGAGGTGGTGTAGAATAAAGAGAGGATAGAAGGGAAGAGGAAAGCAGAGGAAAGAAGAAAAGAAAGTGAATATGAAAGTGAGGGATAGTACTTGAGATGAGAGGCCAAGGAAGAGAAGAGGAGAGAGAGAGAAGCCTGGACGAGTCGACTGGAGATTAGAGAGAGAGAGAGAGAAGAGGGAGGGGGAGGACTAGAGATGAGATGAGATGAGAGAGAGAGGAGAGAGAAGAGAGAGAGAGAGAGAGAGAGAGAGAGAGAGAGAGAGAGAGAGAGAAAGAAGAAAGAAAGAGGATGTTTTGATGATCCAGGAAAGGAGATGAGAGGCCAGGAGAGAAGATTTCAGAAGGAGAGTTCAGGTGATGCCAAAAGGAGAAAGATGAGAGAAAAAGGGGGATAAAGAAAAGAGAAGAAGAGTGGTGGAGAAGAGAAAAGAACTGGGAGAAGTGAGAGAAGATTAAATGGATCCAGTTGAAGAGGAGAGGAAAAGAAAGAGGGGATCAGTGATCTCCTTTGGTGAACAAAGAGAAGGATGTTTTCGTTAGAAGAAAAGGAGATTAAGAGTTTAGGAGAAAGGAGGACCTCATCCTTAGATGGATGGGAGAAAGAAAGTAAAGTTACAGGTATAGGGCAGCTCAAGGAAAAAAAAAAAGCGCGAGGGATGATGAGGTAGAAAAAAAAATGAAGGAAGTAGCAGCAAGTAATCAGTCTGAAAAAAAGAGAGAGAGAAAAAGTAAGCAAGGCATTAGGGAAACTTTAGAAAGACTCTGAATGACTGATGGTGCTGCTATGCTGATGAGCCTGAACTGATCTCAGACCAGTCGCACAGGGGGTGAATGCATTAGTCCACAGATATGTGGCTAATTAATCTATCGACGAAATGAAGCCTTGGGGCTCAATTAAAGAACTAAAGGGAATTAAGTTTGACATCTTTTGGCTGAGATACAGAAGAAAAGGACATTCTCCTCCATCAGCGAGGGCAGAGAGAGAGAGAGGGACCTTTGCTTGAGGTTGAGTCTCCTGGATGCATTATTGCTCAGACACGGTTTCTGCCAATGGAGGAGGATGAGTTTGCAGTGTCGGCTTAAAAGGATTGTTGCTTGTCCGATCTCTGAACAACGCCTACTTTAAAACAATAACAATCACTTGTGAACTCCAGATGGGGTCTCATCAGGTTCAGAGAGAGAGAGCGAGAGAGCGCGCGCGAGAGAGAGAGAGAGAGAGAGAGAGAGAGAGAGAGAGAGAGAGAGAGAGAGAGAGAGAGAGAGAGAGCGCAAGAGAGACCACACTGCCACCTCCGCATCAGTTAAATCCAAACGGTTGTCTATAGCTGCCGTTTCCGTGCCAACGGCCCCATTGTTGTTTTGACCGCCCAAACGCCTGTGTAAGTTATTGACAGTGCGGACACAGTAAAGCCAGTGTAAACAGCACAGGTTAATTGAAGGAACTAATTGAGGTCAAAGAAATAGATTCTGCTTTATTGAAGGGTTAGTGTACTGTGTCTTTAAGACCTGCTGCAATGCAATCTTCCCTCCTTGTGTTTATTGCCGCAGAGAGGGGCAAATTATTCAACCCTTGGAGAGGGTTGGGCCTTTAAAGGGGGCATTTATTATGGGTAGTCACCTTTAAAGGTGCACATTTATTCATCTTCGTCTGTGTGGGGAAGAGGATATTAATCTGCCCTCCTGAAGCCTCCCAAAGGCTCCGTTCCAGTGGCACCAGGTTATCAGGCTCCTCGGATGCCATCTTATAATGCCAACTTAAACAACGCTAAACACTGAAAGTGAAATATAGAGGGTAGGGATTGAGAGGCATAAGTGGATTTAGGCAGGCAACGGAGATGGATGGAGAAGAGCAAGAAAGAGAGTGATAGAGAGAGAGAGAGAGAGAGAGAGAGAGAGAGAGAGAGAGGGAAAAAAAGAGAGAAGAAGCGAGAGATGGAGAGGTCCGGCCGGAGGCATTTTGGAAGGAAAAGAGAAATGGGCCCATTTTCAATTGACTGTGTGGTGTGCTACATCATCCAGTAGCCTGCGAGCGAAATCAAGTTTAATCAAAGCCCATCTCGCGTAATTACCCCCCAGGCTCCTCTTCCATGTTTGGGCTACATCAGCAGCTTCTGAGGGCGTGCTCACTTGTTGGATGCATGGAGTTTACATCAAAACACGGACACAGAAAAATGGCCATTGATCAAACACAGGCCCCTGTTTGGTGATGATCAGCATTTTTTTAGGACACAACTACAGGCTTTTGCAGGCTGCTCCTTCTGGCGACAAAGTTGTGGCAAGAAGGCAACAAACATTAGGGGTGAATCCCAGTATTACCTACAGTATGTCCTCGCTCTAAACCCTAATCCCTAACTAATCCCTGAATCAACTGTAAAGATTCTCGAAATAGCAAAACGGTGGCTAATGGTAACAGATGTGGGTATATGAAAATTGTATCTAATTATTTTCATATATGAAAATGTAATCTAATTATTTTCATATGTCCTCATCTATTGTGTTGGCGGCCTTTTTTGTAGTTTTTGTTTTTATCATTGAAACAGTCTTTGTAAATATGATACATACTTAGAGACCTTATAAGACTCCTGTAGGACCTTTTTAGTTTGAGAAATATAGAGCTTAAACTCTGATTTCAGCATTGTTGTGAAGATCCAGTGCGCTAGTACCCAAACCAGTATGGGAGATGAATACAAATGAACCGAGGAAAATGTTTTTTTTTACTCTTTGTGTCTTTGTGTTTCCTTCTGTCTTGTCCTCCAGGTATTACTGTGCTTCTCTCCCTGACAGTCTTCATGCTGTTGGTAGCAGAGATTATGCCAGCTACTTCAGATTCCATTCCCTTAATAGGTGAGACAGAACTCTCTCTCTCTCTCTCTCTCTCTCTCTCTCTCTCTCTCTCTCTCTCTCTCTCTCTCTCTCTCCCTCTGTGTGTGTGTGTGTGTGTATTTTGTAGTCGTGGACAAAAAAAAAATCAGTCAACAATATATTATGTCTCCACTACACTGGAGGCACCAGCTATACAAAGCCAGTGAAGGAAAGAGGGCATAGAATGGATGAATGGCGTATTGTGTCTTATTTTCTGATGTTTTAATAGAACATATTCAAATTTGATTTATTAAATGAAAAATAAGATCAAGTGCAATTAAAAGTTAAAGTTAAAACCTTATTCTTATGCTGGGTATTGAAAGAGTCCTTTTGGTTAAATTATGCCCTCTTTGCCACCCCCAAAGACATCACATGAAGTCTTTGTTCTAATTCCACTATGTTTTAAAGACTGTTACCTAAGTTGTTATTTCACTACATTGTCTTACGAAAGTATTTCAACGTATGTGACAAATAAAAAACACTGAACTGAACTGAACTGAATATTTTCATATGAAGTAGAGCATACCTAGCCTGGCTTGCATGACCATGTTCAGAAATGAACGGTGGTCTGGCAAAGCTAGCAATCTAGCTAGCAATCAAATGCTATCAAACTTCTATCAATGTTATGGGACAGACCTGGACAGAGTCATCATAACCTTGCCTCTTTCAGCCTGCTCGTTTCTCATTGGGTCCTGATATTTCTGGGATCGAGAGTTGAGGAAATTGCCTCCTTGTCTCCTTCTCCTACGTCTGCTTTGTTTTGGTTAGCAGGCAGGCTAGGTCACGTGACTTAGCTGGAGCTTACTATCTAATTTACAAGGTGATTTGTACCCTCTCAGCCCATTCATCTGTTGATACATTTTTGATAGCAGCTCGCTCTATCAACTACGCAATTCTACATGACAGGATTATTGGCAGAAACACTTTATAGCTGCTTTGTTTGGTTCTTAGCTTACCACCAGACTTGCATTGGGCCTCTTTAATGTAGTGTAGATTGCAGGCACTGTATAAATCACAGTGATTCATTATATCTCAATGATCATTTGATGCAGATGGGATGTAATATAGTCCTCTGACACCGCATAGAGAACTGATCGCTCTAGCACAGGAAATATGCTCACTTACCCAGGGCCCTTTTAAACTCTTAGCACATGACTCAGTGTGTGTGTGTGTGTGTGTGTGTGTGTGTGTGTGTGTGTGTGTGTGTGTGTGTGTGTGTTTGTTTTATTGCTGAATGAGTGAATG
Organism: Sardinella longiceps; assembly: GCA_027497455.2. Classification (NCBI taxonomy): domain Eukaryota; kingdom Metazoa; phylum Chordata; class Actinopteri; order Clupeiformes; family Clupeidae; genus Sardinella; species Sardinella longiceps. Next base: position 21,318,399 of record JAODXP020000029.1, read on the forward strand.
TGTTCAAGAGCTACAATACATTACATGTCTGGTCTTGATGGCTTATAGATGTGTATTAACTTCAGTTAGTATTTCAATGTGTGTGTGTGTGTGTGTGTGTTTTAGATATTTCCAGGCAGTGTTGGCTGGAGTGTTTGGTGGGTCCAAGAATGGACACATTTTTAAAATTCTGTATGCGTGTGAGAAAAATAGTGAGTTAGTTTATACTGTATGTGAAAGACAGAAAGGATGTGTGCGTGTGTGTATGTGTGTGTCCATTTGTTTGAGTGTGTTTTCGAGTAGCTGGGCCCCTGAAACAGACAGGTCATTAGCCTTCTGAATAAATTGTCCCCCATTTTGTGTCAGCTCCCCATTTTTGGTCAGGCTCTGGCGACCAGGGCCATCTGCTTGAGTTGAAATGTAATTGGGCTGAATAAATCCTGAAGGCTGTTAGCTGGAGACGAGGCATGGTGGGATGGACAGACACAGAGACAGACGGAGAGAGAGAGAGAGAGAGAGAGAGAGAGAATGTGTGTGTGTGAGAGAGAGTGTGAGGTAGAGAGACTGTGTGTGTGTGTGTGTGTGTGTGTGTGTGAGAGAGAGAGAGAGAGAGAGAGAGAGAGAGAGAGTGTGAGTGTGAGTGAATGAGTGAGAGGGTGTGTGTGAGAGAGAGAGTGTGTGTTGTGTGAGAGAGAGAGAGAGAGATTGAGTGAGTGTGTGTGTGTGTGTGTGAGTGTGTGTGTGTGTGTGTGTGTGAAAGAGAGAGTATGTACAGTGTGTGTGTGTGTGTGTGTGTGTGTGTGTGAGAGAGTGTGTGTATGTGTGTGTGTGATGTGTGTGTGAGAGAGAGAGAGAGAGAGAGGGAGAGAGATACAGTGAAAGAGAAAGACACACTAATCAGACAAACAACCTATTTGAGACAAAGAGATGGAAGCAGGATGGGAGTATGAGAAATATTGTGTGTGTGTGTCTAAAACACAGGAAGGGGGCAGAGGTGGTAAAAGCATCATTAGTGAGGGAGAGGATCACTATAAGTGCAATCGTGTAATTTGTAGATGTGTAGTGTATGTGTGTGTGTGTGTGTGTGTGTGTGTGTGTGTGTGTGTGTGTGTGTGTGTGTGTGTGTGTGTACAGGTGCAGATGAGATAGGGAGAGGTTGGGACAGACAGACAAAGACAGCCAGGGTGTGCAGTCTGTGATCAACAATTCAGGCACCGCCTTGGCCTCCTCGTCTGTTTCGGGTCCTTGAGCAGAGAGAAGGACGGTGGGGGGTGTGTGTGGGTGTGTGGGGGGGGGGGGTTCATCCACATCCAGTATTGAGTGTCTGAGCTTTAATGAAAGACCTTCTGCCCTCTGGGTTCTACCTTAGCTCCTGCACCTGGCGTACACCCCAGCGCAGAGCACACACACACACACACACACACACACACACACACACACACACACACACACACACACACACACACACACCACTCCCAAGACCCAACACCCGCTGGGACAGAATTCTTGACGCTTGACTGGATGCACCATAGAAGCTCAACTCTCTCTTTCTGTCTCTCTCTCTCTACCCAGCTCTCTCTCTCTCTCTCTCTGTCTTTCTCTCTTTCTATCTCTCACACACATACATCTTACTCTCTCTCTCTCTCTCTCTCTCTCTCTCTCTCTCTCTCTCTCTCTCTCTCTCTCTCTTTCTCTCCAGACCTGTCAATGTGATTTTCAGTCAGTCAGCCTCACCGCCTCTCTTACTGCTGGCAATATGGGTTTACTGAGTGGGTGATGAAGACTAACATTCATCTTTCTTCTCCTCTCTTTCCCCTCTCTCTCTCTATCTCTCTCTCCTTCCCACTCATCCTCCTTACATCTATTTCTCTCCGTCTCCCTTCCCTCTCTGTCTCTCTCCTTCTCCTTACCTCTTTCTATACCCCCCTTCATCTCTTGCTCTCTTGCTCTCTTTCTTTCTTTCTTCCTTTCTTTCTTTCTTTCTTTCTTTCTTTCTTTCTTTCTTTCTTTCTCCCTCTCTCTTTGCTTTTTTAAAAATTATTTCTGTCCCCCTCCATATTTCTCCTTTTCTCTACCCCCTCCACCTCTCTTTCTTTCTGTGGGCTTTTTTTCTCTCTCTCCACCTCCATCTCTCCCTCTCTCTCTCCATCTCTCCCTCTCTCTCTCCCTCCTTCAGGGCAGTACTTTGCCAGTATAATGATCATTGTGGGGATGTCAGTCATTGCTACCGTCATAGTGCTGCAGTACCACCATCATGACCCAAGCGGAAGCGCCATGCCCAAGTGGGTAAGGTCTCTCTCTCTCTCTCTCTCTCTCTCTCTCTCTCTCTCTCTCTCTCTCTCTCTCTCTCTCACTCTCTGTCAGTCTCTTTTTGTGATATTCTGTAACGCTTCTTTTTAATTATCCATTAAATGTTCTCCTTCTCTCACTTGTGTTAACAACAACAACATCAACAATAGTAACAATAATGATAACAACAATAACAATAATTATGTGTTATAAATAGAATACGGTGGTATTGTACATGTGAAAAGTCCTATGCGAGGCCTACACTAAGTCTGAGTCTCTGCTCATTTGGTATTGATGTCAACTCTCCCACCGCCAGATTCTACTTACTTTCCAACGCACGTGGTGACATGACATCTTAGCACCAAGGTTGTCTGACAGACAGACTTCAAAACGTCACAGCCTACGCCAGCCAGTGGAATATTTAGGGGGCAGTTTGACCCAAGTCTTACATGCACACAGAAAATCAAACACTAGAAGGTTCTAGAAGGCTCTAGAAGGTTCTAGAAGGCGACGTGTTGGAGCAGGTCAGCAAATGGCACATTATTTAGGGGTGAATTTACAACCTGTTCACACAGTAAATAGGTGATTTGTAATAAATATAAATTTCCGTCCCTAATGCACATTAAGAGGTGTTTACTCAGCCCTGCTGGGTGTGGAGTAGGGGACGCAGGAGTGTGTGTGTGTGTGTGTGTGTGTGTGTGTGTGTGTGTGTGTGTGTGTGTGTGTGTGTGTGAGCTGATTAGGGGCAGTCAGTTTGCTGTGCAATCAGCATTAAGAGTCTCAAGTCTGGGGTAGAGTTTGTACAAACACATGATTCACTCGTACACCAGCCACATGGGAGAAAGTGGGGGAAAACAGATGCATAAATATCCTGTTTTATGTGTGTGTGTGTGTGTGTGTGTGTGTGTGTGTGTGTGTGTGTTGTTTGTTTACTAACTGCTCAAAGTGTGATGAGCATTTGGGGAGTATTGAGAAGGGCCAGGGGAAGTTTGAGTGTGTGTGTGTGTGTGTGTGTGTGTGTGTGTGTGTGTGTGTGTGTGTGTGTGTGTGTTTACTAACTGCTCAAAGTGTGATGAGCATTTGGGGAGTATTGAGAAGGGCCAGGGGAAGTGTGTGTGTGTGTGTGTGTGTGTGTGTGTGTGTGTGTGTGTGTGTGTGTGTGTGTGTGTGTGTGTGTGTGTGTGTGTGTGTGTGTGTGTGTGTGTGTGTGTGTGTTTGTTTGTTTAACAACTGCTCAAAGAGTGATGAGCATTTGGGGAGTATTGAGAAGGGCCAGGAGAAGTTTGAGTGTGTGTGTGTGTTTCGGATTTGGGGGAGTATTGAGAAGGACTAGGGGAAGTTTGAGAGTGTGTGTGTGTTAGTTTACTAACTGCTTAAAGTGTGTCGAGCATTTGGGGAGTATTGAGAAAGGCCAAGGGAAGTGTGTGTGTGTGTGTGTGTGTGTGTGTGTGTGTGTGTGTGTGTGTGTGTGTTTACTGCGTTTGGGGAGGATTGAGAAGGACCAAGAGAAGTATGTCGGGCTGAAAGGCATTAATGATGTTTTGAGCTCGGACAAATGGAACTCCATGGGACTCTATCTTGGAGAAGTTCTCTCTCACTTGAGCACAAATAGTTCTTTCTTTTTCTTGTTTCTTTTTTTATACAATTTACACACACACACACACACACACACACACACACACACACACACACACACACACACACACACACACACACACACACACACACACACACACAAGGAGAGTCACACACCAGAAAAACTATTGTTGTCACCCACCTGCTGTTTCCCAAAAGGTCAGATTTAATTGCAGTGTTTTCCAGTCCCAGCATGACAGCATACCTGTAGAGGAGGAGAAGGAGGAGGAGGAAGATGAGGAGGAGGAGGAGGAAGATGACTTGTTGTGGACTTGTTGTGAATCAGGCATTAGCTTAGTTTCACCTGAGTCAGTCCCAGAACCCCAGCTGGTTCCTCTCACAATAAGACTCACCCAACTCAGCACCTTCCTCTGCCCTGTTCAGTGCTGACCACTTTAAATGACTGGACTTTAGCGATAGCCTGGCAAGCCATCATATAAGATTAAAATGTATAGTCTGGCATCGATAGATAGATCGAACTCAATCACGGGCAGAACAAAGCAGTTATCAAATTGCTTCTGAACGCAATAGGATAGCATATGACCAATCAAAAGAGCAAACAAAATGTAAAGCACCAATTCAAAAGACCATTGAACACCAACGGTGTCCAACCAATCAAATTACCTATGGCTTGCTATGAGACGTACTGAGCAAATCTATTTGCCGCTGCTAGAGTACGTGTAGATTTCTAGGCTACTTTAGTGAGCGGTCTCACCTCACATGGAATGGACCTGGGGGAATTGTGGCTCAGTTGGCTAAGGTGCCATTACGCCATACAATAAATCTTGGGACCCGGGTTCAAATACGACCCAAGGTCATTTCCTGATCCCTTCCCTTCTCTCTCTCTCTCTCCCAGTCATTTTCAGATCCCTTCCTCTCTATTTCTCCCACTCATTTCCTCTCTCTCCACCTCTCTCTCCCCCACTCACGTCCTGTCCGAAAAGACAAAAAAAATCTTTTAAAAAATGGACTGGACCTTAGCTAGCCGCCTCACTGCTCACTACTTTAAATGACTAGACCTTAACGAGCCGTCTCACTGCTCAGTACACACTTTAAAATGACTGAACTTAGCAAGCTGTCTCTCTGCCCTCAGTTTACTTGCTTACTTACATACAGTACTTGCTTACTTACAGTACTTACTTACTTACATACAGTACTTGCTTACTTACTTACTTACTTACTTACTTAGTGCTTACTTATTTACTCACTGGCTTGCTCCCTTACCTACTTACCGTTACCAACTTACTTATTTGCCTATCTACTTAATTACATACTTGTGTACTAACTTGCTTGCTTACTCTCTGTTGTCCTCTGCTTTCAAATGAACTGACTCTGGCAGTACAGTGGCTGCTGCATATCTAACAGCTGCTGTCTGTGTGACAAATTAGATCTCATGGTGAGAAAAGTGCTTTTTGGTCAAAGACGCTTTAGGAAGATGATGAATAGATATTTGTGTGTGTGTGTGTGTGTGTGTGTATGTGTGTGTGTGTGTGTGTGTAAGCCTCGGAGGCGTTGGGGAATAACAAGAGAGTCGCAATGTTTAGCTTTTGTTTTTTTCATGAAACTTGTTCTTCTCAGTATGCCATGTGTCAGCTGTTTATGAATAAATTCAGTTCATTGTAAGAGCAGATTTATTTTAAGGTCAGCGTTTTTCTGTCCACTCTGTATTCTCATTTCATTCACTATTTGTTTTTTCTTTCTTTCTTTCTTTCTTTCTTTCTTTCTTTCTTTCTTTTTTTGGTATTTCAGGATGATGCAACATGATACAATCTGGCAACAAGCAGAAGGCAAAAGTCCAAAAACTCAGTGCGATATAAATGCTCCAAGACTAAACATTTAGCTGGACCAGCACTCGTGCTGAGATATTTATGAGCTATCAGATAGAGAGTGGAATAAAAAAGGACCAGGAAAATGACAGAGTCTGTTCGAACAAGACTGTTGGGGTGCACTGGTACAAAAGGAATAAAATGTACTAAAGCTGTACACTGGTTTCGACAGTGCGAAGTATGGAACACTGTGCTGCCAACATTCTATTCCATTCTTTTTAATACAACTCTGACGCCGTAGCTGCCTGTCGATGAAACAAAGAACATTGTGGAATTCGAGAAGTGCTCTGCAGAACCAGTGTGCCATCGATTACACAGGAGGAGAAATTAATTAATTCACCGAATGCTGTCAGTTGGAGAAAGAACAAGAAAATTTGATACAGCATAGACCAAACAGTGAACCAGTAGCCAACACTTACTGAATGGAGCACAGGAACTCACTTTCTGTTTCATTTTCCTATCAAGTTAAAGGAGAAATCCGGTGTGAAACAGTCAATAGCCCTGTTGTTCCAGGTACCTGAATGCTGTCTGTAAGAAAAAGAACAAGAAAATTTGATGCCACATACAGTAGACTGAATAACAAACTGATTACTTATGCTAACTGAATGGGGCATATTGAAACAAAACTGATTGTAAGTTGTTATGCCCCATTCACTTAGTGTTAGTTGCCGGTTCACTTGTCTAGTTGGCCTATGTTGTATCATATTTTCTCATTCTTTTTCTTACCTACAGCACTTGGTGAGCTTGAACAACAGGGCTACAGTATGGATTGATTTATGTATTTTCTCCTTTAATGTTAGCTACCAGTTTGCTGTTCTCATTCTCTACTGATAGAGATTCAAACCTCAACCTTATTTGTGAAGAAAAATAAATATTGGAGAGAGCCTGGCCACAACTCAAATCAAACAAATGAAAAACAAACAAACAAACAAACTAAACAAACAGACTGTTTGGTAAGCAGTGCTGCACTTTCCCTTTGCTTTATTACAGAAAAAAAGAAAGACCAAACTGAGTTGATTGATGCTGCTGAGTTTATGAATCATTATTGGTGGTGATGTTGGGTCATAAAATAAGGGTCATGGTAGCCCAAGTGCCTGGAGTGGCTGTCCCATTCTGGGTCCAAGTGCCCATGGGGAAAGTGGATGCTTGAGTCCAAGCTGTACTTATTTCCAGATATCAACCCATTTGTCTCCTCTAGTTGGGTTCCTGTCAGTGTCTGCAATCCAAACAAGGCCAACAAGCCCCAAATGTGCTTCAAGTAAGCCAGACAACACAGACAGACAACACAGCCTGTGGTGTGGTGGTGTACTCTGTAGATAGCCCCCAGCTGTGTCCCTCCGGCTGCCGCTGTCCGTGGTGCTGAAGTGCCTCTGGTTCATATGTCATCATTCCACTGGCCATGGCTAAGGGGACCAGCAGGAGGGACAGGGCTTCATTACAGCTGGCCTGGCCTGTAGCCTTGAACTAAACCTCTCCTCTCCTCTCCTCTCCTCTCCTCTCCTCTCCCCTCCCCAGGGTGCCATACTTCACAAGCACATGCCATTATTAATTGTTATTGTTTCTAAATATAAAAAAAAAACCTAGATAAAAAAAATGCCTCTGCAACCCCCTGTGTCTGTGTATTGGTTGAGACCTCTGTCCTCAAAACCAAGCCAAGGTGTCGAGAAAAAAGAGCAGTTTCAGCCTATTACTCAAGCAGAGGAGTTATAAGTATTAATTAGTGATGGCAGCTGGTGCAGTGAATTGATGGGACAAACACATGGTAGTTGGACTTCTATTATCTAAAGCAGGGGTTTTCAACTGGTTTAGTCTCAGGGACCACATTCTGACAAAGAAGTCATCGGCGGCCCACCATCAGGGGTTGCCGCGGGGATGTTATAAACAAAAAGATGTGACCACCACATATACCCAAGTATGCATTCATTCATTCATTCTTACCCTGCATTTGGAGTGATGGACGCATGAAAGCACAGTTGTAAAATGATTCCTGTGCTCAAAGCTGTGCTTGTTTCTCAAATCAAGATTTCGAAAATCAATTTCAACCATACTAAGCTTTTACTGGAACCCATGTCACGGATCACCTGGAAAGTAGTCACGGACCACCAGGGGTCCACGGACCCCCTGTTGAAAACCCATGATCTAAAGCCTTGTGTCCTGTTGGTGTCAGAGAAGACAGAAAAAAACATGTTCCAAATCTGTTTTATTTATTAGGGGCCATGTACAATTTTAAATATAAATGTTACCATTTAATGCATCATACCAGACTTAGCCTCAGGCTATTTTATATCTGCAGGCAAAACAACAACAACATGCCTTTTTATCAAAGATTTTTATAGCTCATTTATGTAATGATTTTCATAGCAGATTCACTAGCTTGTCCCCAACGGGTGACACAGTGTGAGATAAAAAAAAAATGAAAGCATGAATACATATTTTGGCTACATCCATAGGGAGGGACTATCTAATCTGTCAAAAATTGGCCAAATAATATTTGTTTTACAGTTTTTGTAATTCTCTTGCTGTGTTTATTGAAGTTAACATTTGAATCTAAAGTGATAGCAAGAATTTTTGTTCCAATAACTATATCAAATGATTCATTTAAAGGTGTTAATAAAAGCCAAATGTGGTGAAAGGGGGCTTTTTAAGTGCACAGTCCACTTGAGCACCTGAGATTTTTTAGCAAACCTTTTAGCAACACTAAAAGTTGATCATCACTAAGCCCTTTTACCCTTTACTCTCAACACACTGGCAACACTGCCTGCCTGCCTGCTGGCACATAGTTTACAGCTTTGATGTTTTTGGTCTGTTACAACCAACTGTCTCTGGGTCGCCCCCTTGCTGTGCGAGTGTCATTAACCAATTACTTGCTTGCAGCGGTAGCTGACCTCAGCTCAGTGGGAGCCGTGATAACACAGTAATTCAAGGATGGCACCCCTCCTCTTTGGATCGGCTTTAATTTCATAATGCTCCGCTGGCATGCCAGCCAGCCTAATCAGTTAAATAGTCTCAAACCTACAGTGTTAAACGTGCAGCGCTAGGCTAGCGGCGCTAACTAAATAAACACTAATGTATGGTCAATAACAAAGGCAGCCAAATGAGAATGCACTTTCCTCACATTAGTCAGGGGACAGAATGAGGCAGGGGGTTACTGGGGAGTATCAAGCCCTGAAATTAAATGTGGCATGTGTAGTAATAATCTAATTACATTTACAGTGGCTCACACACACCTTCCACATAAACTTTATTCGGCTTTCCTTCTCTCTGTGTTTTGATTGGTCGTCTCTCTTTATGTCTCATTTTCTCCACACTGATTTCTGTTTCTTCTTTCTGTTATAGTTCCTTTTTTGGCTTTTCTTGCTTTCTACTCTTCTTTCCATTTTCTACTGGTTTGCTTTTCCTTTGTTGTTTTTTCCATCTCCTTCTGTCTGTCTGTCTTTCTTTCTTTCTTTCTTTCTTTCTTTCTACCCTTTCCTCTGCTTTATTTCTTTGTATTTTTCTCTTATATATCCCTCTTCTCCCCTACTTTCTTCCCGCTCCTTCTTCTTTCCCTTTCTCTGTGTCTTTGTATCTCTCTTCTCTCTCTTTCTCTCTCTCTCTCTCTCTCTCTCTCTCTCTCCCTCCCTCCTCAGGTTCAGCTGGTGTTGCTGCAGTGGGTGGCTTGGTTCCTGCGTATGAAGCGCCCCGGCGAGGGCGACGACGTTGAGCGTCCTCCCTGTGCCCCCCACCTTCGCCGCTGTTCCTCGGGCTCTCAGAGCGGCAGCCTGCCCAACGCCGCGCCCAGCTCCTCCGGCACCGCCGACCTGCACCATCACCACGCCGTCGCCACACACAACCACACCCTCCATCACCACCACCACCCCTCGCTGCTGCCACTGCACCCACAGAACCTCCT
>JAODXP020000029.1:21342481-21347481 GCA_027497455.2 Sardinella longiceps
CTGCAAAACCCCTCACAGAACACAACACACACACACACACACACACACACACACACACACACACACACACACACACACACACACACACACACACACACACACACACACACACACACACACACACACACACACACACACACACACACAAAGGGAGGCACATTGAAGATGTCAGCTCAGCTGTGCAGAGCAGACTAGATGTTTTTTTTTTAATCTGCTTTTATGAAAGGTGGATGATGATTCAAGCTTCTTAATTAAAGCAGGGGAATGATGCTAGAAAAGTTCAAAAAGGGTAGCCATGTGTAATTAGCCTTCCTAAAGCATGAATCACAGCAGGTAAATGAATCTCATCAGAGGATTTAAAGCCACGGCACAAAAAAAAAAGGAAGAAAAGGAAAAAAAAAATCCATAATAAAAAGGGCTACTGAAGTGGAGTAACGGGGGGAGCAGAGGGCTTCAGTTAGTCATGAGTACATTGTGTCCTGGGGACTTTATGTTAGAGCGTTTTAATTAGGTGCACCGCAGTACCGAAGCTAATCTGCTATACGTGAACCCAGCTAAAGGATTTCACAGAGCACAGAACAGAACCAATCGGCAGGGAGGGGATATAGGGAATAATATAGGGGACCTGAGAGCACAGGGGAGAAGTGTTAATGACAGACAGGCTACACTTTACGTCTAATAACCTACAGTTAATACAGCAGAGGAATTACTGATATCGTTCTGAATTAAAGCGGTACCACGTAAGCCTGCCATTTATTTATGATCCCTCCGGAGCTCCTACTACAGTGCAAAATATGTGGCCAAAATGGACGATTAAGCTAATAATGCTAATTAAGCTAATTGATCAAAATATACATATTTTTACCAACTGTCAGTTTCTGTATACTGTGGACGCATTTGGTGGCTCGTGGGCCAGATCCGGCACACCAGAACCAAATGAGTAGAGGTTATTCTCCATAAACGTGCTTACAGACCACATATACAGTATAGACCTACAAGCACTCATTATTACCTCCGCCAAGGAGGTTATGTTTTCGGTCTCGTTGGTTTGTCTGTTTGTTTGTTTTTTTGTTTGTCTGTTTGTCAGCAGGATAACTTGAAAAGTACTGCACGGATTTGGATGAAATTTTCAGACAATGTGTACATTGCCTTGGCGGAGGTCTGTGCTCTCTGAGCGCTTTTCTAGTTTTATGTACAGTATGAAGTTTACTGAGGAGCATTAAAGAAAGTAGAAGGCTATAGGAAGACTGCTTGTGACATTCTAAACAAGCTGTCTTTCAGCGCATGGTTTTTCAGGGTTGGGCCATCGACTTGGCATGCATGACAAAATTCAGCCCTTGAGTAGAAATAGTTGGGGACCACTGCTGTATACAGTGGACGCATAAGTCACATTTCTACAATAAAACTTTGGTGTACTCAACCAAAGTACAGGATCCAGTGATGATCAATTTGTGGAGATAAGATCAGATAAGATAGTACTACAGTACATCCGATTTATGTTGCGAGCTATGTTAAATTATGCGTTGAGTCCGAGTTATGTTGACTGACGGGTTATGTCAGAGTTATATTGAGTGACAAGGTCATAAACGCATATTCAGTTTCCGTTTAGTTTAACAAGGCTCGTGTTTTCAAACGGCGAATGCCTATTACTGGTGGTGGAGGTGTGTGAGTATGATGCAACAAAAGTGTGTCTTGTTTGTCAACATGCACACAAATGCGTGTGTGTGTGTTGACAAGGCTGTTGATGTAGCTGTGTGTTTGTTCTTATTATAGTTTCTAGTCCGCTTGGAGTCCGTCCATGTGCGGTCCTGGTGACCTTGCAGCATAGTGGACGAGCCTGTAAAGTCACCACTAATTGGAAAGGGAACAGATGCCTGTGCAGGTACTGGATGTGTATATACCCACATATGGGGAAATTGTTATGATACAGACTGACCTTGCGGACTCCAGCATCCTCACAGATGCAACAACAACAAAACAATAACAAAATCATCATATGAATCTCACAGAGAAAAATGTATATAGATCCCTGCGCCGTGGACACAGAGACTTTGGGGTTAAAGCATCAATGAAACTCATGTAATGTATGAAAGTATGCGTGTGTGCATACAGTATGTGTATGTAATGTATAGGGTTGTGTGTGTGTGTGTGTGTGTGTGTGTGTGTGTGTGTGTGTGTGTGTGTGTGTGTGTATGTGTGTGTGTGTGTGTGTGTGTGTGTGTGTGTGTGTGTATGTATAGGGTGTGTGTGTGGGCTGCTGATTATTTTTCTGTAAGATTCTATTACATGTACTCACTCCAGGCTATCCGCCTCTCTGCTCCTCTCAACTGTTCTTTCCCCTCTAGGCAAACCTGATCTGGAAATCATTACGCAATGTGACCTTGGGCGACCTTGAGAGGTGTTTTACATACAGCATATAAAGTATTATTGCCTCTGCCATTGGGGCCATGTACTAAGGTCAAGTTCATTCATCTGTCTGTGTTCTCTATAGAAGCAACTGGAAAAGCGCTACACTAAAGACCAATTCAGACTGAAGATCCGCAACAGCAGTGTGAATCAATCATTGCAAATTGTTGAAAGCAGTTACAAGCCGTCGTAAAAGATTTATGTCAAATTGTAGTTTCGGATTTTTAGAATGTTTCAGCCCGTTTTGTTGTGGACCTTTGGTTTGGACTTTAAAAGTTGCGTTGCTGTCATTCATACTGGCTGGGTTCTGTGTTTGTTTCTGTTCACAAAAGTATTTGGGATTTCCCTAAACACTCTACTACATCGTAAATAAAAAACCCCACACTTCCCATTAAGAGTTCACTGGAGAGGTGGATGAACACAGAGTTCCTCTGACTCACAGACTGAGTTTCACTTCACCTGGTGCAACAAGATGGCGTCATCCTCTGGCCTGGACTGAGCTCTGTGCTGTGGGACAGCTCTTCAAGTTACTACTAAACTACTGTTTTTTTTAAAGGGGTAGTTCACTTTCTAGCATGTTTAATCCCTTTTATGGGTATCTAGGCTGAAATTGAATCAACACCAAAATTTTGACGATTGGTCATGTCTCAAATACTTGTTTCATTTAGAATCCCCCCTTTTCTGCTTTACAATGGCTTGCTTTGTGCATGTCCGATAATGTCCTTAAGGCAACCTTAAACCTTTATTTTAAAACATGTGCTGCTCACCATGTGGTTAAACTTGGTCCTACTACAGACCACAATATGAACTTAAATATTAACTTTTCAATGGTCTTTGGTATCAGCGCATTAGAGCGAAAATCTATTCAACGTTTTCGCATCTTGCTCAGCTTTTAACCTCTCTGCTACTGTTGTGACGAATAAGAGCTCTAAAAAGTGTTGAATAGCCTACAGGTTTGCATTGTATGCTTGCTTTGTATTTTATAGAACGGTCACACGTGGAAGGCTGTGATGTTGTAGGCGAGCAAGTTGGGCGTCAGTTGATTTGGATATTGTAGTTAAAGTTATATACTGCCGGAACCAGTGGCATTCTGTGGAGGCCTTTAACGAGGCCTTGCTCTGTGTATGTGGAGAGCTATGCGATTCTTGGGGACACTCACCACAAACCTCTCGGCGTGCTGAGAGAGAGAGAGAGAGAGTTACTAACCAACTATAAAATAAGTGATCACTCCCTTGCCATAGAATACAGAAGACACAGGCAAACCTGGCTTCCAAGAGAGCAAAGAATCTGTCTAGAGTGTAATGAGGGAGCAGTGGAGGATGAGCTACATTTTCTTACTCAGTGCAGCAAATATACCTCACTCAAAAAGCAATACTATGACCAATTTAATGAAGTTTCACCCCAATTTAATTTCTTGGGATGTGAAGAGAAGCTCCCTTATCTATTGGGAGAACACAGAGACTGCAATCCTCCAGCGGCACAATACGTATCAAAATGTCACAAAATGAAAAAGTGAGTGACCCTTTGTAATGTGGCACAATCCATGTAGCATGTTGACAATAACACTATTTTATTTTATTTCTTTTTTATATAGTTATTTAGGTTTCCTTTCATTGTTCCTTTCTTTTTTTGTTGTTATTTTCTGTAAGCTTTGGCAGGTGACAGTGAGGCCTTGCTTTGTGTGTGTGGAGCTTCGGTTCTTGGGGACACTCACCACAAACCTCTCGGCGTGTTGTTCCACGTGTTTGAAGGAGGGTATGGAGATGGGCACGGCCTGCCTGTCGCTGTAGTCGTAGCTGGGTGGGGTGCCCCCCTCCTCGCCTGGTTCCAGTCCGTCTGCCTCGTGGGCCGGCACCGACAGAACCGCCAGAACCAGCTCCCGCTCACCCGCCCGGATCAGGTCCACCACCTGTTTGTGTGTCGCGCCCTCCACGCTCACGCCATTGCTGAGAGAGAGAGAGAGAGAGAGAGAGATGGCGAAAAAGAGGAACTTTATTAAAAAAACCTGTCAAATTTTTGCAAAATGATGGAGAGCCCTCAGCCCCCACAACACCACACACATAACCAAACAAATACTTTGTACCTCCTATCCTGGCATTGATTTACCAAAAGCATAGGCCTAGTAGTTGGCAATGGGGAATTGCATTGCAAACAACAAAGTTGCTAACTTAGTTAGCATCTAGGCTATGCTTTTGGGAAACAGACGCCTGTATGTTTAGGTCTTAAATACTGTACATTAATTTAATTAATTAATTTAATATGTGCATATGTATGTTCAGATTTATTTGCACTACATAACCACCACTGCCCTGGCAGTCTGGGTGACCTGGTCATCATGATCATGTCAAGAAGGGGAAATTAGATTTTGAGTTTGAGATTTCTCACTGCAACACTAAAGTGGTAGCTCACACCATCTTATCCACACACCATCTGTGAGGCATACTGCAGACAGACAGACTGTTCACAGTTCTCAGTGAGGACTCCACACTATTGATATCAGCAACAGACTCAAGACTCACATTGATATTACACTGAAAGTAGTATGTTTATCAACAAATACAGTTCATGAGGGCACAGACACACAGAAAGAGAGA
>JAODXP020000029.1:21354981-21368454 GCA_027497455.2 Sardinella longiceps
AGAACTGTAAAGTGCATATCCTGCACTGGTCAGAATAACACTTGCGTTTATGATCCATCGTTCATATGACTATATATGGCATCCAAATTAATTTGGAGAAATACTTCAAGCAGTGGTGAAAAGTTGCCTAGTGTCCCTTTAAATGGTCGTATACCTTGCACTACTAAGTGTGAGACTGCACGCACGTGTTGTCTGTCTGAAGCAGAGCACTCTTGTTGTGGTGAGGCCACTCCGGTATAAAAGAGAGCACTCCAGTGAGTGAGGCAGGTGCAATGCAACTCAGAGGTTCTGTGTTTTTTTTTTCCCTTTTTTCCCAGAATACAGCCGAGGCCTATTTTTAGGGCTTTTTGTCCTTGTGCAGACAGCACTATAGAGATGGACCTGAACTGAGTTTGGGCTGGGCGATGTGGACCAATATATCCCAATATTTTTGGGCCATATCCCAATATACTGTAATATAGGCCCAGCCCAAAATATCCCAATATTTTTAGGCCATATCCCAATATACTGTAATATAGGCCCAGTCAAAAATATCCCAATATTTTTAGGCCATATCTCAATATACAATAGGCCTATATATCGATATCACCCAACGTACTTGGTATGATGTTACAACCGGTTTCATTTAGAAGACCATGATATTAAAACATTGTCTTTTTAAATTATTTTTCTGCTCAAGAAAATG
Source organism: Sardinella longiceps (assembly GCA_027497455.2). NCBI lineage: Eukaryota > Metazoa > Chordata > Actinopteri > Clupeiformes > Clupeidae > Sardinella > Sardinella longiceps. The sequence goes on from JAODXP020000029.1 coordinate 21,355,667, forward strand.
TGTGCCGATAGAAGGAGTTGACTGGCTCACTAGAGAAAGATGCATACATTACACCAATGTGATATTATGGTCTTAAAATTCATATCTTTTTCAAAATTGTGGTTTATTTATATTTAATTATATTGATAATGATTATATCGATACACTGCCTCCCTCTGAATCGAGTGAGAAAGATGTGAGAAGCATTAAAACGGGTCAGAATCAAACCCAGGACCCACTAAGCACAGGGACTCTCAGTGTTTCCTTGGTGTCGTTGAAGGAATTTAGGCCTAAGTGGTTTAACGGTGGTCAGTGGAGTCAGAGCCATCGGAGTGTATGCATATGCAAGGCATGTGCAGCAGACAGCGCTGCTCAAACACACACTTTCAGAGCTGCCATACTAGATATACACTTGAATGCTTATCTACTGTTCTTCAGAGTCACTTGCTGAAACCATTTTAAAGCTACAATCATGCCCAACCGACAACCAACCAACCCCCCCTCCCCCCGCTTTACTCCCTGATGGTTGGTGCGAGAGTGAGTGAGCTACTATAGGCAGGGGAGGGAACCCCTTGCTGTACTACTAGCACAGCACACAAATACACACAGTTGGGGACTCTGCAAATAGTTCATGGAATCACTGCGATCACTGCGGAGGAGATTAACAAGGATTTGCCTTTAGCCACACGTGCATGCATGCATGTATGCAAGCACCCTGTAAGTTCCACAGGCTGAATCCCAATTCATGTGTAAGTCCTAAGCCCTCACATCAGACTTAGCCTACATAAAGTCTTTATTGCCCACAACGGAATTGGTGCACAAGACAAATGTACCACACCACCCATTTACACAAATTCAGATCATAATTAGAATCAGCCACCAGCTAAGTGCTGGCAAATTTTGGCGGATGTCAGACCAAAACTACTGATTTACTAATGGCTGGCAACTTTCACCAATCTTTCCATCTATGGTAGACATTCACATTTAAAAAAATATATATATAGGCTATACACCTTAAACAGAAAACAGTTAACAGTAGACAGTTACACATATCCAAAGAACATTCCAAAAACTGTCACTGAACCACTGGGCGCCTTCCTATAAGAGTCGTCATAGCAGAAGGTAGGCTTCAGTACAAAACTCTCTCTATAGGCTAGTGTACCCGTTTCCACACCAAAGGCCTGTACCTGTGCCCGAGTGGGAAACAGAGTTAGATATGTAAGGGATATCCGCAGACGAGGTGACTGGTTCTATGGAACAAATGGCGAGGTGGAGGTTTGGGTTTAGATGCCTCCGCCAACATTATTTGCATCAAACCGGTCACCTCGAAGGCAGTTATCCGGCTATCTCCCATTTGCTAAAAAAAGGAAATTGATATGGAAATGTGGTGAAACTTTTTAACAGAAAAACGTCTCAGGTAGCCGGTTATATGAAATTAATGTCCACCCAATCAGCCAATCAGAGAAGAGAATGGCATTCTGAAGGGAGATAAGGGTTATAATAACAACACACACTGGTGTTTGAGCCAAAGGGAGAGAGGAGAAAGAGGAGGAGGAGGAGGAGAAGAGGGAACGGCTGCAGCGATGCAGTGATGTTGATGAGCCATGTTCATAGTTGCCGTGGTGTTGGATGGGATGGGACGCAACTGGCTGTCCCTCCAATGGTGTGAATCAGAGGAGGCTGTCTCAGCTAGCCAGTCTCACCCACACACACACATTCACACAGCAAAGCCGGCAAGGCAAAGCCAGACGCTGTACTGCTGCTGATGTAGCTGTATCCTTTTGCATTTTAATAGTGGTGCTCTAATGGCCTGTAATTTTCGACCCTTTGAACCTGAAAGCTCATAAATGCAGATTCTCCCTTCAAAGGGACTTTGTGTGGTGAGTCTGTGTATGTGTGTGTATTTGTGTGTGTGTGTGTGTGTGTTTCTAATACAACTGAAAAGCATCACCCTTCATTGGGACCAATTCTCACTACTATACACCACTGCAAGCATACATCATAGGTCAAACAAAAACGATTATACTCGTCTACTGGTGATGACACAAACATTTTGACACTTGTTGCATACTAGACACTTGTAATTGTTCAGCACCATCTGGTTGGTGTGAATAGATTTTAATCACCCAATGAACCCATCTTAACCTGATGTGTTGACTAATTGCGGTAAAATTAGGATGGAGTGCGTGTGTCTACGTCATTCTTTTGCATTTGGTTGGCACCGAGGGAGAGCAGTTGCTTCGGGTGAAAAGCGGACTCGAAGCTTGCGTGCAAAAAAAAAAAAAAAAAAAAAGGAGGGGGGGGGGGGGGTCGTATGTGAGTAGCATTTAATAACCTCGCTCGGTAAGTGTTTGGGTTGGCTGACATTGACGGTGGATGGACGTTTTCACACTAAACACAATACTTGACGCATTCGACTGCCGTTTAAAAACAACGGTGTCGCTAGAGGCTTCGATTGTTTCCCAAAATCTACACACCGATTGTAAAAGCGTGTGTTTATTACCGAAAGAAACCCGCTCATATAATGCATTACCATATGAAGAACTGACAGCAGCATCTGCAGCTGGGATGCATCACAGACCACGTTAATGTTATTCCAGTGTAGCATTACCTGACATAGCTACCACTACAGCATAGCATAGACCAGACCACAGCCTCGTATTTCTAAGCACATTCCGCAACACATTCAATACACCAAAAACTAGTCACCACTAATCCACTAAACACTGGGTGATTTGCCAGAGCTTAAGTTAGCTACTTAATACGTAACGTTAGCTCGAATTAGAAGCTAAGTATGGCGTTGGGCTCAAGATAACTGAATGACCACTAGCGTCATGGATTGCTAGCCACCACAGCAATGTACGTCCCATAAACATGCTTACCCATAACAACACTTTAATTAACCAAACGCGTTCATGGGCAATGACAGCAGTTAGGTCACGTACAAAACATCATTTTGTAAACAGTGAACAATCTGCAAGCACAAGTCCTTGGTTAGCTACTGCTAGTAAGGGTCTGCAAATTAACGTTATGGTTAATACAAGTGTGCATGTGTCAAAATGTTTTGTCGGGTTCTTCTGGTTGATTGGACGTCTATGGTCTGTCCCGGATCAAAGACAAATTGTAATCCTTTGAGACTGTAGCTATACCGTTGGCTCGAGTGTGTTGACCAGTTAGTTATATGGTGATATTAACATTATGGCTAGATGGTGCATTGATTTGTTTTGACTTAGCTAGCGATATTGTTAGATAACAGGTTAGCCAGCCAACGGTATGGCTATGTAGCCAGCTACTTATCTTGCTAGCCAGCTAGCAGTAGCGCATGTTAATTGTTTACAAGTTGTTGAACATACAAATAAACAACAAAACAACAGACTTACACTTCCAGTATTCTGTCACCCTTCAATATGCCAGCTCGGTCTGCAGCCCCTCCAGGTAACACGGCGCTGACATGTTGCAGTGGCGCGTACAGTTCCCCGTTGATACTTCGCAGTTGTCCACCTTCACTTACTTGTCCACGAACGTTGAACCCATATCCCGATTCCGATTTCACAATCCGTACCATTCGCGGGCCTGACGTCACCATTGTTATGTTCTGGCCTCTGGTACCAGTCACCGAGCCGACACCGGTTCCGTTTCGAGACGCCGCGGGGTGCAGAGAAGAGGGTTCAGACCGTATCTCGTCTTCTACGTCCGCCATCTTTAGCTCAAGTTCTGCCCCCCTCCTGTCGGTGCCTCGCACATTCAAAACAACTCAAGTACACTGACTGGGCTGAGCGCTGGGAACACAGCGGCGCTGTTGGTGACCCGCCCAACCATCACAAGACCCCCTTTCGCTTTCCTTGTTGACTTTTTGTAGTCACAAGAGCACTGTCCTATATGCAATTGGGTCTACTGAAGACAGCACAGGTGTACCAGGATGGCCTACTACCTGATGTAACTTTGAAAAGTATAGCCTAATTTGTGGTAGGCCTAGGCTACCAAACCTAATTTATTTTCATAGCAGGACTAGGCCATAGGACTAGGCCTTTTCATTAGGCCTACTTGTCATATCACACCTCCTGTATCGCTGTGTGCGGACCAATTCGGACCCCAGTCCATGAGCATGTTTTTAAAACAGTGACACAATAGGATTGTGTATAGTTTAGGTGATTTCAAAAACTGCCCTCCTTTTAGAACTAAGCATGTAATCTTGTGTGTGGATCAGTATGGAAATCAGAACTGTCAGCTCTCTCTCAATATGGTGAATAGTTTGCCCTTGTCTGGGTTTCTGCTGAACACGTCATAGTAACAAACACCAAACACTCTGATAAGTTAGGCATAGCCAATAGTCAAATCATCAAAATTAGTCATTGTAAACAAATGTTTGACTCCTATCACACCTACACAGAACAACCATTAGGCCTATTTAAGCCGAGCATGACTGCCCTAAACATTCAGAACTAGCTGAAAGGAAACTGCCCATATACTTCAGTGAAACTGCCAGAGCCAAACTCCAAACTTGGTACAATCTAAAAGACTGTAGGAGTCTGAGAAGAAAGGCTATTTGAACCTGTCAGTCAGAGTCTATTATATTATATGTTTATGGTCTACTCTGACTGTGGTCAGTTGCATTTTCATGCCATCTAGTGGAAATAAAGAGAACTGCATGTGTAAAACAGCATGGACCTTTAACTCATATCCTTTTCAAGGAATGGTCTTGATTTCCAGATTGAATGAAGGTGTTGATTTGTTTTTGATGGTGAAATTATTGTGACTGTAATAATTGTACAAGCTGTAATTATTTCCCTAAAGTGGGGAAAACGAACAAAATGTATAGCTCCTTTCGCAGCAGTTATTACAGCAGCTGCCATAATAACACAGGCAGCTTATAAAGATGTGTGAAACAAAATCACTGTTGCATGTTCTCAATACAAATGCCCCCATACCTAAACCCTGAAGTCAAAGACTTGGAAACTGAGCTCCGACTGCTTATGGGACACAATATTAATTGTGTAGTATTTGAGGATTAGCCAGAACAGTGGTTCCCAACCATGGAAGCCCGAAAACTCTGTCACACCGACCTTAAGCAAAGGTGTAATTAAAATACGTATAGGTTAAATCTAGTGTTAATCAATCAATAGTCCTGTTGTTCCAGGAATCGTCAGTTTCAGTTTCATATTCCATGCCTCACTCAGTTCATGCTAGCTGGCGGTTTGCTATCTTCTGTATCAAATTTCCTGATTCTTTTTCCTACAGGCACCACTCGATAACATTAATTCAAGATTCAAGATTCAAGAAAAACTTTATTACATCTCATTATAGTCTAGTGATAGACTACAGGAGAGTAAAATTCTTGTGTTTTTTTGCTCCTCAAGAAATAAATAATTTAAAAATGATTAAGAAAATGTATGCTGTGAATATGCTTAGGTGTGTAAATGTGTGAGTCAGTGTATATGTTCAAAGTTCAAAGTGCAAAGACTGACAGGCACAGATCTAGGCTGTGAATGCTGACTCGGTGTTCATAAGTCTTGTTGCTTGATGGAAAAAGCTGTTGTGAAGTCTGGTGGTTCTAGACTTAAGACTACGGAATCTCTTGCCAGATGGTAACAGCTGAAACAGTCCATGATGGGGATGACTGGGGTCTCTGGTGATTCTTTTTGCTTTTCTAATACAGCGTCTCTTATACAGGTCCTGATGATGGGCAGAGCGCATCTGCAGATGCTTTGTGCTGTGCGCACCACTCTTTGTAGCGCAGTCTTTGGTGGTAGTGCAGCTACCGTACCATGCAGTGATGTCACCTGTCAGGACACTCTCTACAGTCCCTCTGTAAAAAGCCTTTAAGATCTGAGGTTTCATTCCAAATTTCCTTAACCGTCTAAGGTGGAAGAGACGGCGCTGGGCTTTCTTCACAAGCTGGTCTGTGTGGTTATCCCAGGTTAGATCCTCAGTAATATTCACACTCAAGGAACTTGAAGTTTTTAACTCTGTCCACCTCAGAGCCATTGATGTTAACAGGCTCAAGCAGTATCACCTTTCTTCCTAAAGTCTACAATCAGCTCTTTGGTCTTCATAACATTAAGGGACAGATTGTTTTCCTTACACCACTGTGTCAAGTTGTTAATTTCTGTCCTGTAGGCTGTCTCGTCATTATTGGTGATCAGTCCAATGACCGTGGTGTCGTCAGCAAACTTGACTATGGTGTTAGAGCTGTGCAGAGCCACGCAGTCATGGGTCTACAGAGAGTACAAGAGAGGACTCAAGACACAGCCTTGAGGGGCACCAGTGTTGATGATCAGTGAAGCTGATGTTATGGAGCCCATTCTCACCACCTGGCGCCTCGCTGACAGGAAGTCCAGGATCCAGCTGCATAAACTCTGATGTAGGCCAAGACTCTGTAGCTTGCTGTCAAGTTTGCTAACAACATTGGGTGATTCACTCCAAATTTCTCCTTTAAACCTGTCTAATCGTTTACCATTTTAAAATGTTTAGAGCCTTAGACTATGTTAAAACATTATTCTCACACACTGTTGCCTTTAAGTTATAGCCTACACCTCAAGGTGTGTATAAGACAATGAACACTTCTTTGGAATGTGAAGATGAGGCAAGAACAGAGTTATGGGTGTGACATCATCAGCCTGAGGGGCCCCTGAAGCAACTCAACCCAGTCGCCTGTACTGTAGAGGATTAAAAGGTCACCGCTAAGGGAAGGGAAATGAAGGAAGAGAGGGAAGTGTGATGTTCATGTGATCTTCTCCATCTCCACGGGGCTTCCATGATTGAGCCATCGCCTAAGGTCACAGATGAACCAGAGAAGGTTTAAGCAGAGCGAGAGTTGGGGGAGCGGCGATTCCCCTTTATGCAGACCAAAGTCAATCTCTCATAGGCTGATAGTAAAGTTCTTATTGTGATGTAATGCACTTATGCAGACCAGAACTGTTCGCATTTGGTCCCATTGAAACATATTATATTGCTTTGTCTTGGTCAGTATTCCATGATCTTTGGATGAACCACAGGGTGTCCACCATGGTCTGCTCTGCCTTACAGAATGAAGAATGGAACAGTACACACACACACACACACACACACACACACACACACACACACACACACACACACACACACACACACACACACACACACACACACACAGATATCCTTTCCCTATCACTTTCCTATTCACTCAGCTATAATTGCAGTGTTTCACTTAAGGATTTATGACAGTAAATGTAATAAGAGTTTTCTTGCTCTGCTAGGAAATCAGCTTATAAAATGCTTGTCGCTCAATAAACCTGATCCCCTACCAACATGGCCAAAACAAAGAAATTATAATTATACTAAAACAAATCTACTGTTATAAATAGTAGAATTATAAATCTACTAAAACAAAGAAACTATAAATCTAATACTACTCAATACTTTAACCTTTTTTTGGCCTGCTGAGAACTTCAACAGGCAGAAGAATTAATTAGGAACAGTCAAATAAGATATTATATAAAATACAAAATTACTGTTTTGTGACTGGGGGAATCCCTTAAAACTGCTTGCGTTTGGTTATCTGAGTGGGGTGTGGTAATAACAGGCCCCGGTCTGGTTACTCAACTTCTCCAAGCCACGGCAGCATAGCAACCGGCGTGTGTTTGCCTTGAAACCAATAACAGTAATCTTTCCTCAGTGGCAAGCCATAGGCCCAACCCAAGTTCACAGGGCAAAAATGCAGAGATAGAGGACTACAGAGATTTCAGGGGGATGACGGGGAAATGAGTGTATATCCTGTCTCTCTCTCTCACACACACCACTCCCTGCTGTCTCATTGCAAACTGAGGTTTTGAATGGCACAATTCTTCAAGGAACTTACGCCTGACCGGGTAATATATAGTATAGTTATTCCAAACCACTCCGGAGCATTGTGAAGTGTTGTGAGGCTTGTTAGACTCTGGAAAATGTAATGGGCTATTTTTAAGTCAGCAGCTTTTACGGACAATGGAGAAGAATAACAGGCATTATTCAATATCCACTTGGGTGTATATCTAGGGACTGGCAGTGCTTTTGAGAGTGTTAAAGAATGGAGGGAGAGGGAGGGAGGTATTCTTAACCTCTGTAAACTTAACAAGGCCACGCTATTCTTATGAAGTACATGTTAATTACAACACAGCAACTTGGGATGTGTGTGTGTGTGTGTGTGTGTGTGCAGAGAGAGAGAGGGTGTGTGTGTGGTTCTGTCCTTGAGACAGACAGACAGTACCATAGACACATTGAATTTGTATTACTAGTGTGCACATCCCAACTTGTTGAAGAAGGGCCAACATGCTGGACGCTGCTTGAAAGAATGGAATGCCCGCACACTGCCTATACTCCCAGAAATTTATTGTGCAACATTTCAACCCACCTAGGTCTTTCTCAGGCAAATGGGTTGCGCCTGAAAAAAGACCCAGGTGGGTTGAAATGTTGCACAATAACCTTATGGGAGTATAAGCAGTGTGTGGGCATACCTTTCTTTCAAGCAGTACCATACACACACACACACACACACACACACACACACACACACACACACACACACACAAACTGGCAGGCACACACACACACACACACACAGTATCACACACACATACATATACTGTACACACACACACACACACACACACACACAAAAAAAAAAAAACTTAGAAGAGACCAAGAGTTTGTAAACAACAAGAACATTTAATTGACAGCATAATTACAAAACCCGGCGGAGAGCTTTCTTCCTCCCCTCCCCTCTCTCCACACACACAGCTCCCATCCTTCCATCCTGACGCCCCTCTTCCCTTCCTCCTGTTTGATTCCTTCACTTCCTGGATCCTGTCTTCTTCAGATGCATCTGATAGCACTGTTCACAGGCGATGGACAGACCCACCACCAGGGACACAAACTCCTCAAAGTCCACTTGGCCGTCACCGTTAGCGTCCAAATCCCTCATGATCTTGTCAACTGTTCCTGGGTCTTTCTGGGACTGTGAGAGCGAATGAAAGAGAATAAAATTGCATCATTCAACCCTTCAAAATAGCATCATCACCACCACCACATTCATCATTATCACCATCATCAACTTCTGAACTTCCTTTTTGCAACCGTGTGACGCTTTTTCATTTCCGTTTGTGTGACTATGGCCACAACCTCCACAGCTTAAACACCAAAGCTACAGATGAGTACCCTACTGCCATTTGTGCACTAGATCACAGCAGCACAGCTAAGGGAACTGTTTAGGAATGACGCAAATATGAACTCAGAGGGCTTCAGTGGTGGTGTAGTGGTTAAGGTACATGTGCTTGGCTAGCATGCTAGTTGCCTGAATATTGTGGGTTTGAATCCGGGTTGCCACCATTGAGCCCTTGAGCAAAGCAGCTAACCCCAGTGGGATAGAGTGGGATGGAGTGGGGGGGGAGTCATGTCACGCTGTATTTTGTGATGGCACAAACAAAGAAAAATGTATAGAAAAAGAATGGAATGATATTGTTCATTTTTCTGAGGTGCAAGTTAATCTAAGGGAGACTGGCCCTGATATACAAAGTAATTGATAGTTGACAAATGTAAGTCAGTTTGGATAAAAGCGTCTACTTAATGCATAAAATGTAAACGCAAATGTGACTGTATAAGGTGAGTGAATAGAACAACAGGCTGCATGTGGAAAGGGGAGCACACTTAAAGGAAATCTGCCTGCTCTTCCTGAAGTCTCTAAACTCACTGGGACTCAACATGTTGGTGATTTGACTACATCTTTGAATTCTATAGTAATAACTAGATCTGCTCTCAAAGTTACAAAGCATTATTAATAGACATATCAGAGAGGAGCCATTCACCCTAGGCAGAATAATAATATTTTGCTGGATTCTGCCATTTTGAATCATTTAGAAAACATCAAGTGGCATCAACTCTTGATCTGATCCGGTCTATAACATACAGTACGTTCTGATGACATGTCTAATGAGGAAAGAAGAGATCACCTTGAGGAAACCTGACAGCTCGTTCTCCATGAGGTCTTTCAGCTCTTTCCGGCTCAGTACGTTGGTGCTGCCCTCCTTGGAAGCGTACTTGTGGAACACCATGATCATGGACTCCATGGCCTTCTCCAGGTCAGACGGCATTGTTGCAGTGTGGAGATAAACACTATGAAAACAGAAAGAAGTCATCATGAATGGATGTTATCAAATGATGCGCGTATGTCTATATCATTTCACTGCTTTTGGTACCGGTAGGCTACATTATTGCACGTGACAAAATAAACTTCTTATCTTGTTTGTAACAGCCTACTGCATGCATCCCCGGTACAGTATATTTACAGTATTTGACTGTGTTCAGTGTTGATCCCCACTAAATAATCTATTTCATTTTTTTTTTCTTTTCATCCACAAATGGTGGTCAAAAGAAAGTAGGCCTACTGAGTAGAATAGGCACTAATTAAGCATACATTTATACATTTGAGAAAGAAGTCCAGTGAGCTGCCTTGCGTCAGGTCCAAAGCATAACCTACTGTTTAATAACTATCAAATGAATGACATCCCGAAGATACACTTCACAAAACTGTGTCACAGTCCTCATACAATCCACAAATCAACATTCCCTCGCTGTGCATACACAAAGATGGGATTAAGGACAGGCTTTGAAAACGCACACACATAGAAATGTGTCAGTGAAAAAAGACAGGTTGGGGAGCGGGAGACGTCTCCATTGGAAGCTGGAATTCTGTTAGGAAAGACTTGTAATAGTCATGATGAAGGAATGTTAGGGAATCATAGTTTTGATTTGTGAAGTCAAAGGGTATGTCACAGAGATAAGGAGAGCGAGAGATGAAAGAGTAATTTACACTTCACCCCGGAGACAGAGTGCCAGAGACATTGCACCACTGTAATCATGTGTGCATAGACCAAAATCACTCCCATGGGCCGCACCCTTTGGCCAACATTAGTAGTGGCAGCCCTTTCCTGAGCTACATGCTAGGATGTGTTGGGATTTCTCAACTAGGCTACTGCACACACACACACGGGCAAGGGGGGCTGGGTAGACTAGACTTGCGGAGAGAATGACTCAGTGGAAGACATGCCAAGTGGGGTGGTAAAAATCGGAAAGAGGAAACCATGGTTACAGACAAAAAGAGTAGCTGTTCAGAAAACTTGGGGAAAAAAAACAAAACAAAACAAAAAAAAAAACAGTGTTGTTTACATCTATGCAAATTCCTAGTGACCGTCCATGAGAATAAATTATAGTCTGACCAATGACACAACTACAGTGGCGGAAAGGACAGTAAAACATTCATGTAAATCGACGATGCAAATTGTGTCACACGCCACCGACAGTTACAAGTAGAACTTTCGGCCATGAATTGATTCTTCACTTCAAAAATGTGTCATACTATCCAACTACACGTGTCAAGGCTCGTTCACCTTCCCAACTCACATTCCCAGCTGTAATTACTGTCCTGTGGTTTTGGTTTTTATGGCAAGCCGTCATATGTCGAACTTCGTGTTAACAAAACAAATTTGCATATTTTAAACAGCATACAGTGTTCCCTTCACTAATAGATAACCACTAGTCTTTAAAGACTTACCGGTACAGAGAGTGAACGCCGCTGTGAAGTTGTGGTGCTTGAAATGGTAGGCTGGAGTGCAGAAAAGTTCGCCCACCGATTTATAGTAGGCGCCGCCCCAGTCCTGATGCGCTGGTGAGTGTGCGTAAAGAGTGTGGGTGTGTGGGTCTATGTGCGCATGAATGCGCACGTGTTATCTCTATGCCTTGAGCAATATTTCCCGTCGTGTCGAAGTATCAAGAGGCTCGAGAATTTTTTTTCACTACTTCAGAAGACGTTGTTGAAGATTATGTAGGTTTGAACTGAAACTTCATGGAACCGTTAAGTCATATATTGGACGCTTTGTGGGCTGTAGGCCTAACAAGCAACAGGAGGACCTAAGTCTACACAACTAACAAGCTAACTGCCAAAGTGATAAGATATGGGAGTGGATAGTCAATAAATCTCGAAGTGACTTTTGCTCGAGACAGTTCGGGCTTGGATTGGAATGTGAGGGCGCGTGTGATCATGGTGCCAAATGTTTGCATTGATTTGTAACCAATGACCACTGAGCACTCTACTGTGTGTGTGTGTGTGTGTGTGTGTGTGTATGTGTGTGTGACGTGACAGAGAGTTTGCATGGAAATGACAAGCAGTCACAAATCATCATGACAGAGAAATTTGATTTAGGTAAATACGACCTACTATCTCTATTATACTAATTGTTTAAATGTGAAACCATGTGGGTTTGTGGTGTATGACAAATTGGAAATGGATACTCATCTGAACAAGTCCCTGGAAGAAAACAGTGGGTTTACATGTGCTGTAAATGTGGATGAGGGAGTATAAGATGACTCTTTGGGTGTCTACCACATAGGAGGGGGCGATGACTGATAACGCTAAGGTCTGTCTGTGTAAAGTCTATGTATCAGGTTGCCATAGGCTAGCTGATAATGCACTTGTGTGTGAAGTTAGTTGACGTTAGTTTATAGTATGTAGGCTATGCTAGAATGGATGGTGATGCAGTTTAACAGTTGCATGCACAGTTAATTTAATTATTTGTTACTTTGAGTGTAGGCTAAAACATGTAGGCCTACACCAAATAGATATTGAACAGTATTGAATACACCAAGAAAAACAGTAAACCAGTGTATGGGTGATTCACTCTGAGAATAACCATCTTTGTTCAAACTAACTTTCAAATGCAAGCCAGCGTAACAGAGTACAAGTAGTACTGATACTTGGCTACATCATATGGAGATACTGTATGTCTTTATATTATATTTAT
>JAODXP020000029.1:21368554-21371054 GCA_027497455.2 Sardinella longiceps
GAGAGAGAGTTACTAACCAACTATAAAATAAGTGATCACTCCCTTGCCATAGAATACAGAAGACACAGGCAAACCTGGCTTCCAAGAGAGCAAAGAATCTGTCTAGAGTGTAATGAGGGAGCAGTGGAGGATGAGCTACATTTTCTTACTCAGTGCAGCAAATATACCTCACTCAAAAAGCAATACTATGACCAATTTAATGAAGTTTCACCCCAATTTAATTTCTTGGGATGTGAAGAGAAGCTCCCTTATCTATTGGGAGAACACAGAGACTGCAATCCTCCAGCGGCACAATACGTATCAAAATGTCACAAAATGAAAAAGTGAGTGACCCTTTGTAATGTGGCACAATCCATGTAGCATGTTGACAATAACACTATTTTATTTTATTTCTTTTTTATATAGTTATTTAGGTTTCCTTTCATTGTTCCTTTCTTTTTTTGTTGTTATTTTCTGTAAGCTTTGGCAGGTGACAGTGAGGCCTTGCTTTGTGTGTGTGGAGCTTCGGTTCTTGGGGACACTCACCACAAACCTCTCGGCGTGTTGTTCCACGTGTTTGAAGGAGGGTATGGAGATGGGCACGGCCTGCCTGTCGCTGTAGTCGTAGCTGGGTGGGGTGCCCCCCTCCTCGCCTGGTTCCAGTCCGTCTGCCTCGTGGGCCGGCACCGACAGAACCGCCAGAACCAGCTCCCGCTCGCCCGCCCGGATCAGGTCCACCACCTGTTTGTGTGTCGCGCCCTCCACGCTCACGCCATTGCTGAGAGAGAGAAAGAGAGAGAGAGATGGCGAAAAAGAGGAACTTTTATTAAAAAAACCTGTCAAATTTTTGCAAAATGATGGAGAGCCCTCAGCCCCCACAACACCACACACATAACCAAACAAATACTTTGTACCTCCTATCCTGGCATTGATTTACCAAAAGCATAGGCCTAGTAGTTGGCAATGGGGAATTGCATTGCAAACAACAAAGTTGCTAACTTAGTTAGCATCTAGGCTATGCTTTTGGGAAACAGACGCCTGTATGTTTAGGTCTTATATACTGTACATTAATTTAATTAATTAATTTAATATGTGCATATGTATGTTCAGATTTATTTGCACTACATAACCACCACTGCCCTGGCAGTCTGGGTGACCTGGTCATCATGATCATGTCAAGAAGGGGAAATTAGATTTTGAGTTTGAGATTTCTCACTGCAACACTAAAGTGGTAGCTCACACCATCTTATCCACACACCATCTGTGAGGCATACTGCAGACAGACAGACTGTTCACAGTTCTCAGTGAGGACTCCACACTATTGATATCAGCAACAGACTCAAGACTCACATTGATATTACACTGAAAGTAGTATGTTTATCAACAAATACAGTTCATGAGGGCACAGACACACAGAAAGAGAGAGGAATGTGTATCTAGTGTGTATGTGTGTCAATGTGTGTGTAGGGTGAGTGTAGGGTGTCTGTGTGTGTGTGCGCTTGTGTATGTGTGTGTGTGTGTGTGTGTGTGTATGTTTGGGTGTGGGATACACAGGTATGAAGTGATGAAACAGTACCAGAGAAACAGAAAAATGAGAGAGAAAGGGAATGAAAAGAGAAGAGGGGAGGAGAGGATGATAGAACAAAAAAAGAAGAAAAAATAAATAAGACAATGAGATTATTCTCCAAAGTAACTTCATCTATTGTGAGTCAGTGATCACGATTATTACCTCTCTAATTACCATTGCAATTAATAGCTCAGATTAAAACTCACTGTTGCTTTCCACATTGTTACTGCTAGGCCACTGTGTTAGATCCTAACTGTAGGTTGAGACCGCAAGCGATACAAGCGACAAGAATGGAGGAAGTAAGTCACTTTGAAAAGTGCTATATTGTAGAAATGTAAGGTGGTGTTGTTGTTCTTGTGTGGACACAAGCTACAAAAGCAACTAAAGCAGTGAAAGCAGCAAGCGGTAAACTTGGGCAACATGAACTGACAAAAAAAAAAAAAAAAAAAAGCTACAGTAAAAACAGCTCAACTTTATGCAAATCAGCTATGATGGGTTTTTAGTAATAAATGACATAATGAAGCTTACTCTTTTACTCTTTTATTGCATTGCTCTGCCTTGATCTTTCATGTAATCTTTACCTCCACCAAGGAGGTTCTGTTTTTGGTCACGTTGGTTTGCCTGTCTGTCTGTTTGCTTGTCTGTTTGTCTGTTTGTTTGTCTGTCAGCTGGATAACTTGAAAAGACTGCACGGATTTGGACGAAATTTTCAGACCATGTGTATATTGGGACAAACAACAACTGATTCGATTTTGGTGGCGATTAGTGATCCAGAGCATGATCTGGAATTTATATTGTCTCTGTGACCACATTGCCTTGGCGGAGGTCTGCACTCTCTGAGCCGCTTTTCTAGTTTTTGCCGTTACTGTGAAGCACTTAAGGTCAACTGCTGTTGTTTTTTTAAATGTGCTAGCTATACAAATAAAATTGCCTTGCTTTGCCTTGCCAAATGAA
>JAODXP020000029.1:21376054-21417364 GCA_027497455.2 Sardinella longiceps
TAACAGCCAGGCTATGGCCAGGCTAGATGGGACAGCTGGACAGAGCCTAACTACAGAAGCATTGGCTCCAGAACAACTGGCTCCCAGCATCTCCATTCATATCCACATACTGTAGACCCCTGGCGTCCTTTTCCCAAAGCATAGTTGCTAACTTAGCTGCAACTTAATTAGTTGACAATTGGCAATTGCATTGCAACCAACATAGCTTCTAAACGCTGTCTGCTGAACACACTTTGTATAATAGCCTACACCTCTGTTGACAACTCCACTGACCCCCGCAACACTCCATTCCCTCACCAATGGTGTCCGAGTAAGTCACAAATTTGCTATCTGGTTTGTGGGTAATTCTGTGACATTAGACACCTGTGCCAGGAACTAGTGCACTTGGAGTCATTGGGGGTGAGGGTGGTGGGACTGTACTATGAAGTGTCATTCACACCGGCTACCGTAACACTTGTTTCACATTGTAAACTTCCGTTGATGGGCGATGGAGGGCGTGTCTGACGGAGGGGAAGTCCATCTCGATCAGTTGACGGATCCGTCTCTACCTGAAGAGTTGAACATTGTTGGAGAAGACGGACCCACAATGCATTTTGAGAGAGCTCCATTCAAAGTCAATGAGATCCGTCGACGGACGTGTGCAGTGTGAAACAGTTGCAACTGTAATGATAAAAATATTTGGGGCCAGCGTGGATTACTGGTTAGAGACTCAGACTTAACAAAGGGAGGCCGGTCCGATGTTGGACCAGATGAGATTGAGGAGTAGCCGGGTGTGACATTGCCGTTTGCTTGGCCACCATACTGGGTAACAAGATTACATCCTTGCCAATAAGAACACTGTGGTTTGTTTTCGGCGTCATTTTCACAACACAGACCGAAAATTAACATTGGAAAATGAGATTGTTGCCACAAGCTCTTTCCACTCTACAACGCCAATGGCAAGAAATGATGTCTGTGGTGAAGTTTCCCTAATGAGGTGAAAACAGTACAGCATATTCTATACCAACACAATAGCTAGAAAGTACCATTCTAGTTAGTAAGGATGGCAACATTCACACCATGCATAACATGACAATAATAACGACAGATGAAGAACGTTTGGGATTGCTTTCAAAGTGATACTGATTAGCCAATAAAATCCAGTACATTTTATTATAATATACTTTCATCAACTGCAGGAGACACATTAACATTGTTGGTATGGAACACTAGTATCCTCATAGCTCTAGTTGTCTTTACAGTCATCAAACCTGGTGCAAACAGGCCACATCAACAGAACAGGGAATAGAAAATGCCAACAAGAGAGAGACACACATACAGCTCAGAGGAGAAGGATTCTTAAATCACACGCAAAACCTTTTCTTACTGCCACTGCTAGAACATGCTAGGGATGCCTGATAGCAGAGAAAGTGAGAATGGCATGCATAACTTTTTCTTTTATTTTGAGGCGATTTCCTAGCCTCCATCCAGAACTGTAAAGTGCACATCCTGGACGGTCGGAATAACACTTGCGTTTATCCATTGTTCATATGACTATATATGGCATCCAAATTAATTTGGAGAGATACTTTAAGCAGTGGTGAAAAGTTGCCTAGTGTCCCTTTAAATGGTCGTATACCTTGCACTACTAAGTGTAAACCCTGCAGTGAGACTGCACGCACGTGTTGTCTGTCTGAAGCAGAGCACTCTTGTTGTGGTGAGGCCACTCCGGTATAAAAGAGAGCACTCCAGTGAGTGAGGCAGGTGCAATGCAACTCAGAGGTTCTGTGTTTTTTTTTCCCAGAATACAGCCGAGGCCTATTTTTAGGGCTTTTTGTCCTTGTGCAGACAGCACTATAGAGATGGACCTGAACTGAGTTTGGGCTGGGCGATGTGGACCAATATATCCCAATATTTTGGGCCATTCCCAATATATGTAATATAGGCCCAGCCCAAATATCCAATGTACCCAATATACTGTAATATAGGCCCAGTCAAAAATATCCCAATATTTTTAGGCCATATCTCAATATACAATAGGCCTATATATCGATATCACCCAACGTACTTGGTATGATGTTACAACCGGTTTCATTTAGAAGACCATGATATTAAAACATTGTCTTTTTAAATTATTTTTCTGCTCAAGAAAATGTGTGCCGATAGAAGGAGTTGACTGGCTCACTAGAGAAAGATGCATACATTACACCAATGTGATATTATGGTCTTAAAATTCATATCTTTTTCAAAATTGTGGTTTATTTATATTTAATTATATTGATAATGATTATATCGATACACTGCCTCCCTCTGAATCGAGTGAGAAAGATGTGAGAAGCATTAAAACGGGTCAGAATCAAACCCAGAACCCACTAAGCACAGGGACTCTCAGTGTTTCCCTGGTGCCGTTGAAGGAATCAAAGTGGTTTAACGGTGGTCAGTGGAGTCAGAGTCATCGGAGTGTATGCATATGCAAGGCATGTGCAGCAGACAGCGCTGCTCAAACACACACTTTCAGAGCTGCCATATTAGATATAGGCCTACACTTGAATGCTTATCTACTGTTCTTCAGAGTCACTTGCTGAAACCATTTTAAAGCTACAATCATGCCCAACCGACAACCAACCAACCCCCCCTCCCCCCGCTTTACTCCCTGATGGTTGGTGCGAGAGAGAGAGCTACTATAGGCAGGGGAGGGAACCCCTTGCTGTACTACTAGCACAGCGCACAAATACACACACAGTTGGGGACTCTGCAAATAGTTCATGGAATCACTGCGATCACTGCAGAGGAGATTAACAAGGATTTGCCTTTAGCCACACGTGCATGCATGCATGTATGCAAGCACCCTGTAAGTTCCACAGGCTGAATCCCAATTCATGTGTAGGCTAAGTCCTAAGCCCTCACATCAGACTTAGCCTACATAAAGTCTTTATTGCCCACAACGGAATTGGTCCCACCTCCATCTCCTCACCAACATACACCTGCCACAGTAAGGCAAATGTACCACACCACCCATTTACACAAATTCAGATCATAATTAGAATCAGCCACCAGCTAAGTGCTGGCAAATTTTGGCGGATGTCAGACCAAAACTACTGATTTACTTATTGAATGGCTGGCAACTTTCATCAATCTTTCCATCTATGGTAAACATTCACATTTACAAATATATATATTTTGACTGCTTGTATACACCTTAAACAGAAAACAGTTGACAGTTACACATATATGTAACCAAAGAACATTCCAAAAACTGTCACTGAACCACTGGGCGCCTTCCTATAAGAGTCGCCATAGCAGAAGGTAGGCTTCAGTACAAAACTCTCTCTATAGGCTAGTGTACCCGTTTCCACACCAAAGGCCTACCTGTGCCCGAGTGGGAAACAGAGTTAAATATGTAAGGGATATCCGCAGACGAGTTGACTGGTTCTATGGAACAAATGGCGAGGTGGAGGTTTGGGTTTAGATGCCTCCGCCAACATTATTTGCATCAAACCGGTCACCTCGAAGGCAGTTATCCGGCTTAGGCTATCTCCCATTTGCTAAAAAAAGCATTGATATGGAAATGTGGTGAAACTTTTTAACAGAAAAACGTCTCAGGTAGCCGGTTATATGAAATTAATGTCCACCCAATCAGCCAATCAGAGAAGAGAATCACATTCTGAAGGGAGATAAGGGTTATAATAACAACACACACTGGTGTTTGAGCCAAAGGGAGAGAGGAGAAAGAGGAGGAGGAGGAGAAGAGGGAACGGCTGCAGCGATGCAGTGATGTTGATGAGCCATGTTCATAGTTGCCGTGGTGTTGGATGGGATGGGACGCAACTGGCTGTCCCTCCAATGGTGTGAATCAGAGGAGGCTGTCTCAGCTAGCCAGTCTCACCCACACACACACATTCACACAGCAAAGCCGGCAAGGCAAAGCCAGACGCTGTACTGCTGCTGATGTAGCTGTATCCTTTTGCATTTTAATAGTGGTGCTCTAATGGCCTGTAATTTTCGACCCTTTGAACCTGAAAGCTCATAAATGCAGATTCTCCCTTCAAAGGGACTTTGTGTGGTGAGTCTGTGTGTGTGTGTGTGTGTGTGTGTGTGTGTGTGTGTGTGTGTGAAGAGCATCACCCTTCATTGGGACCAATTCTCACTACTATACACCACTGCAAGCATACATCATAGGTTTGAGAAGCTAGTATTCATTGGTCAAACAAAAACGATTATGCTCGTCTACTGGTGATAACACAAACATTTTGACACTTGTTGCATACTAGACACTTGTAATTGTTCAGCACCATCTGGTTGGTGTGAATAGATTTTAATCACCCAATGAACCCATCTTAACCTGATGTGTTGACTAATTGCGGTAAAATTAGGATGGAGTGCGTGTGTCTACGTCATTCTTTTGCATTTGGTTGGCACCGAGGGAGAGCAGTTGCTTCGGGTGAAAAGCGGACTCGAAGCTTTGCGTGCAAAAAAAAAAAAAGGAGGAGGGGGGGGGGTCGTATGTGAGTAGCATTTAATAACCTCGCTCGGTAAGTGTTTGGGTTGGCTGACATTGACGGTGGATGGACGTTTTCACACTAAACACAATACTTGACGCATTCGACTGCCGTTTAAAAACAACGGTGTCGCTAGAGGCTTCGATTGTTTCCCAAAATCTACACACCGATTGTAAAAGCGTGTGTTTATTACCGAAAGAAACCCGCTCATATAATGCATTACCATATGAAGAACTGACAGCAGCATCTGCAGCTGGGATGCATCACAGACCACGTTAATGTTATTCCAGTGTAGCATTACCTGACATAGCTACCACTACAGCATAGCATAGACCAGACCACAGCCTCGTATTTCTAAGCACATTCCGCAACACATTCAATACACCAAAAACTAGTCACCACTAATCCACTAAACACTGGGTGATTTGCCAGAGCTTAAGTTAGCTACTTAATACGTAACGTTAGCTCGAATTAGAAGCTAAGTATGGCGTTGGGCTCAAGATAACTGAATGACCACTAGCGTCATGGATTGCTAGCCACCACAGCAATGTACGTCCCATAAACATGCTTACCCATAACAACACTTTAATTAACCAAACGCGTTCATGGGCAATGACAGCAGTTAGGTCACGTACAAAACATCATTTTGTAAACAGTGAACAATCTGCAAGCACAAGTCCTTGGTTAGCTACTGCTAGTAAGGGTCTGCAAATTAACGTTATGGTTAATACAAGTGTGCATGTGTCAAAATGTTTTGTCGGGTTCTTCTGGTTGATTGGACGTCTATGGTCTGTCCCGGATCAAAGACAAATTGTAATCCTTTGAGACTGTAGCTATACCGTTGGCTCGAGTGTGTTGACCAGTTAGTTATATGGTGATATTAACATTATGGCTAGATGGTGCATTGATTTGTTTTGACTTAGCTAGCGATATTGTTAGATAACAGGTTAGCCAGCCAACGGTATGGCTATGTAGCCAGCTACTTATCTTGCTAGCCAGCTAGCAGTAGCGCATGTTAATTGTTTACAAGTTGTTGAACATACAAATAAACAACAAAACAACAGACTTACACTTCCAGTATTCTGTCACCCTTCAATATGCCAGCTCGGTCTGCAGCCCCTCCAGGTAACACGGCGCTGACATGTTGCAGTGGCGCGTACAGTTCCCCGTTGATACTTCGCAGTTGTCCACCTTCACTTACTTGTCCACGAACGTTGAACCCATATCCCGATTCCGATTTCACAATCCGTACCATTCGCGGGCCTGACGTCACCATTGTTATGTTCTGGCCTCTGGTACCAGTCACCGAGCCGACACCGGTTCCGTTTCGAGACGCCGCGGGGTGCAGAGAAGAGGGTTCAGACCGTATCTCGTCTTCTACGTCCGCCATCTTTAGCTCAAGTTCTGCCCCCCTCCTGTCGGTGCCTCGCACATTCAAAACAACTCAAGTACACTGACTGGGCTGAGCGCTGGGAACACAGCGGCGCTGTTGGTGACCCGCCCAACCATCACAAGACCCCCTTTCGCTTTCCTTGTTGACTTTTTGTAGTCACAAGAGCACTGTCCTATATGCAATTGGGTCTACTGAAGACAGCACAGGTGTACCAGGATGGCCTACTACCTGATGTAACTTTGAAAAGTATAGCCTAATTTGTGGTAGGCCTAGGCTACCAAACCTAATTTATTTTCATAGCAGGACTAGGCCATAGGACTAGGCCTTTTCATTAGGCCTACTTGTCATATCACACCTCCTGTTCGCTGTGTGCGGACCAATTCGGACCCCAGTCCATGAGCATGTTTTTAAAACAGTGACACAATAGGATTGTGTATAGTTTAGGTGATTTCAAAAACTGCCCTCCTTTTAGAACTAAGCATGTAATCTTGTGTGTGGATCAGTATGGAAATCAGAACTGTCAGCTCTCTCTCAATATGGTGAATAGTTTGCCCTTGTCTGGGTTTCTGCTGAACACGTCATAGTAACAAACACCAAACACTCTGATAAGTTAGGCATAGCCAATAGTCAAATCATCAAAATTAGTCATTGTAAACAAATGTTTGACTCCTATCACACCTACACAGAACAACCATTAGGCCTATTTAAGCCGAGCATGACTGCCCTAAACATTCAGAACTAGCTGAAAGGAAACTGCCCATATACTTCAGTGAAACTGCCAGAGCCAAACTCCAAACTTGGTACAATCTAAAAGACTGTAGGAGTCTGAGAAGAAAGGCTATTTGAACCTGTCAGTCAGAGTCTATTATATGATATGTTTATGGTCTACTCTGACTGTGGTCAGTTGCATTTTCATGCCATCTAGTGGAAATAAAGAGAACTGCATGTGTAAAACAACATGGACCTTTAACTCATATCCTTTTCAAGGAATGGTCTTGATTTCCAGATTGAATGAAGGTGTTGATTTGTTTTTGATGGTGAAATTATTGTGACTGTAATAATTGTACAAGCTGTAATTATTTCCCTAAAGTGGGGAAAACGAACAAAATGTATAGCTCCTTTCGCAGCAGTTATTACAGCAGCTGCCATAATAACACAGGCAGCTTATAAAGATGTGTGAAACAAAATCACTGTTGCATGTTCTCAATACAAATGCCCCCATACCTAAACCCTGAAGCCAAAGACTTGGAAACTGAGCTCCGACTGCTTATGGGACACAATATTAATTGTGTAGTATTTGAGGATTAGCCAGAACAGTGGTTCCCAACCATGGAAGCCCGAAAACTCTGTCACACCGACCTTAAGCAAAGGTGTAATTAAAATACGTATAGGTTAAATCTAGTGTTAATCAATCAATAGTCCTGTTGTTCCAGGAATCGTCAGTTTCAGTTTCATATTCCATGCCTCACTCAGTTCATGCTAGCTGGCGGTTTGCTATCTTCTGTATCAAATTTCCTGATTCTTTTTCCTACAGGCACCACTCGATAACATTAAACAACATTGGGTGATTCACTCCAAATTTCTCCTTTAAACCTGTCTAATCGTTTACCATTTTAAAATGTTTAGAGCCTTAGACTATGTTAAAACATTATTCTCACACACTGTGCCTTTAAGTTATAGCCTACACCTCAAGGTGTGTATAAGACAATGAACACTTCTTTGGAATGTGAAGATGAGGCAAGAACAGAGTTATGGGTGTGACATCATCAGCCTGAGGGGCCCCTGAAGCAACTCAACCCAGTCGCCTGTACTGTAGAGGATTAAAAGGTCACCGCTAAGGGAAGGGAAATAAAGGAAGAGAGGGAAGTGTGATGTTCATGTGATCTTCTCCATCTCCACGGGGCCTCCATGATTGAGCCATCGCCTAAGGTCACAGATGAACCAGAGAAGGTTTAAGCAGAGCGAGAGTTGGGGGAGCGGCGATTCCCCTTTATGCAGACCAAAGTCAATCTCTCATAGGCTGATAGTAAAGTTCTTATTGTGATGTAATGCACTTATGCAGACCAGAACTGTTCGCATTTGGTCCCATTGAAACATATTATATTGCTTTGTCTTGGTCAGTATTCCATGATCTTTGGATGAACCACAGGGTGTCCACCATGGTCTGCTCTGCCTTACAGAATGAAGAATGGAACAGTACACACACACACACACACACACACACACACACACACACACACACACACACACACACTAAAGATATCCTTTCCCTATCACTTTCCTATTCACTCAGCTGTAATTGCAGTGTTTCACTTAAGGATTTATGACAGTAAATGTAATAAGAGTTTTCTTGCTCTGCTAGGAAATCAGCTTATAAAATGCTTGTCGCTCAATAAACCTGATCCCCTACCAACATGGCCAAAACAAAGAAATTATAATTATACTAAAACAAATCTACTGTTATAAATAGTAGAATTATAAATCTACTAAAACAAAGAAACTATAAATCTAATACTACTCAATACTTTAACCTTTTTTTTGGCCTGCTGAGAACTTCAACAGGCAGAAGAATTAATTAGGAACAGTCAAATAAGATATTATATAAAATACAAAATTACTGTTTTGTGACTGGGGGGATCCCTTAAAACTGCTTGCGTTTGGTTATCTGAGTGGGGTGTGGTAATAACAGGCCCCAGTCTGGTTACTCAACTTCTCCAAGCCACAGCAGCATAGCAACCAGCGTGTGTTTGCCTTGAAACCAATAACAGTAATCTTTCCTCAGTGGCAAGCCATAGGCCCAACCCAAGTTCACAGGGCAAAAATGCAGAGATAGAGGACTACAGAGATTTCAAGGGGATGACGGGGAAATGAGTGTATATCCTGTCTCTCTCTCACACACACCACTCCCTGCTGTCTCATTGCAAGCTGAGGTTTTGAATGGCACAATTCTTCAAGCAGCTTTCGCCTGACCGGGTAATATATAGTATAGTTATTCCAAACCACTCCGGAGCATTGTGAAGTGTTGTGAGGCTTGTTAGACTCTGGAAAATGTAATGGGCTATTTTTAAGTCAGCAGCTTTTACGGACAATGGAGAAGAATAACAGGCATTATTCAATATCCACCTGGGTGTACTGTATATCTAGGGACTGGCAGTGCTTTTGAGAGTGCTAAAGAATGGAGGGAGAGGGAGGGAGGTATTCTTAACCTCTGTAAACTTAACAAGGCCACGTTATTCTTATGAAGTACATGTTAATTACAACACAGCAACTTGGGATGTGTGTGTGTGTGTGTGTGTGCAGAGAGAGAGAGGGTGTGTGTGTGGTTCTGTCCTTGAGACAGACAGACAGTACCATAGACACATTGAATTTGTATTACTAGTGTGCACATCCCAACTTGTTGAAGAAGGGCCAACATGCTGGACGCTGCTTGAAAGAATGGAATGCCCGCACACTGCCTATACTCCCAGAAATTTATTGTGCAACATTTCAACCCACCTAGGTCTTTCTCAGGCAAATGGGTTGCGCCTGAAAAAAGACCCAGGTGGGTTGAAATGTTGCACAATAACCTTATGGGAGTATAAGCAGTGTGCGGGCATACCTTTCTTTCAAGCAGTACCATACACACCCACACACACACACACACACACACACAAACTGGCAGGCACACACACACACACACACACAGTATCACACACACATACATATACTGTACACACACACACACACACACACACACACACACACAAAAAACTTAGAAGAGACCAAGAGTTTGTAAACAACAAGAACATTTAATTGACAGCATAATTACAAAACCCGGCGGAGAGCTTTCTTCCCCCCCTCCCCTCTCTCCACACACACAGCTCCCATCCTTCCATCCTGACGCCCCTCTTCCCTTCCTCCTGTTTGATTCCTTCACTTCCTGGATCCTGTCTTCTTCAGATGCATCTGATAGCACTGTTCACAGGCGATGGACAGACCCACCACCAGGGACACAAACTCCTCAAAGTCCACTTGGCCGTCACCGTTTGCGTCCAAATCCCTCATGATCTTGTCAACTGTTCCTGGGTCTTTCTGGGACTGTGAGAGTAAAGGAAAGAGAATACAATTGCATCATTCAACCCTTCAAAATAGCATCATCACCACCACCACATTCATCATTATCACCATCATCAACTTCTGAACTTCCTTTTTGCAACCGTGTGACGCTTTTTCATTTCCGTTTGTGTGACTATGGCCACAACCTCCACAGCTTAAACACCAAAGCTACAGATCAGTACCCTACTGCCATTTGTGCACTAGATCACAGCAGCACAGCTAAGGGAACAGTTTAGGAATGACGCAAATATGAACTCAGAGGGCTTCAGTGGTGGTGTAGTGGTTAAGGTACATGTGCTTGGCTAGCATGCTAGTTGCCTGAATATTGTGGGTTTGAATCCGGGTTGCCACCATTGAGCCCTTGAGCAAAGCAGCTAACCCCAGTGGGATAGAGTGGGATGGAGTGGGGGGGGAGTCATGTCACGCTGTATTTTGTGATGGCACAAACAAAGAAAAATGTATAGAAAAAGAATGGAATGATATTGTTCATTTTTCTGAGGTGCAAGTTAATCTAAGGGAGACTGGCCCTGATATACAAAGTAATTGATAGTTGACAAATGTAAGTCAGTTTGGATAAAAGCGTCTACTTAATGCATAAAATGTAAACGCAAATGTGACTGTATAAGGTGAGTGAATAGAACAACAGGGGAACTCACTTTAAGGAAATCTACCTGCCCTTCCTGAAGTCTCTAATCTCACTGGGACTCAACATGTTGGTGATTTGACTACATCTTTGAATTCTATAGTAATAACTAGATCTGCTCTCAAAGTTGCAAAGCATTATTAATAGCCATATCAGAGAGGAGCCATTCACTCTAGGCAGAATAATAATATTTTGCTGAATTCTGCCAGTTTGAATCCTTTAGAAAATAACAGGTGGCATCAACTCTTGATCTGATCTGGTCTATAACATACAGTACGTTCTGATGACATGTCTAATGAGGAAAGAAGAGATCACCTTGAGGAAACCTGACAGCTCGTTCTCCATGAGGTCTTTCAGCTCTTTCCGGCTCAGTACGTTGGTGCTGCCCTCCTTGGAAGCGTACTTGTGGAACACCATGATCATGGACTCCATGGCCTTCTCCAGGTCAGACGGCATTGTTGCAGTGTGGAAATAAACACTATGAAAACAGAAAGAAGTCATCATGAATGGATGTTATCAAATGATGCGCGTATGTCTATATCATTTCACTGCTTTTGGTACCGGTAGGCTACATTATTGCACGTGACAAAATAAACTTCTTATCTTGTTTGTAACAGCCTACTGCATGCATCCCCGGTACAGTATATTTACAGTATTTGACTGTGTTCAGTGTTGATCCCCACTAAATAATCTATTTCATTTTTTTTTCTTTTCATCCACAAATGGTGGTCAAAAGAAAGTAGGCCTACTGAGTAGAATAGGCACTAATTTATACATTTGAGAAAGAAGTCCAGTGAGCTGCCTTGCGTCAGGTCCAAAGCATAACCTACTGTTTAATAACTATCAAATGAATGACATCCCGAAGATACACTTCACAAAACTGTGTCACAGTCCTCATACAATCCACAAATCAACATTCCCTCGCTGTGCATACACAAAGATGGGATTAAGGAAGGCTTTGAAAACGCACACATAGTAATGTGTCAGTGAAAAAAAGACAGGTTGGGGAGCGGGAGACGTCTCCATTGGAAGCTGGAATTCTGTTAGGAAAGACTTGTAATAGTCATGATGAAGGAATGTTAGGGAATCATAGTTTTGATTTGTGAAGTCAAAGGGTATGTCACAGAGATAAGGAGAGCGAGAGATGAAAGAGTAATTTACACTTCACCCCGGAGACAGAGTGCCAGAGACATTGCACCACTGTAATCATGTGTGCATAGACCAAAATCACTCCCATGGGCCGCACCCTTTGGCCAACATTACTAGTGGCAGCCCTTTCCTGAGCTACATGCTAGGATGTGTTGGGATTTCTCAACTAGGCTACTGCACACACACACACGGGCAAGGGGGGCTGGGTAGACTAGACTTGCGGAGAGAATGACTCAGTGGAAGACATGCCAAGTGGGGTGGTAAAAATCGGAAAGAGGAAACCATGGTTACAGACAAAAAGAGTAGCTGTTCAGAACTTGGAAAAAAAACAAAAAACAAAAACAGTGTTGTTTACATCTATGCAAATTCCTAGTGACCGTCCATGAGAATAAATTATAGTCTGACCAATGACACAACTACAGTGGCGGAAAGGACAGTAAAACATTCATGTAAATCGACGATGCAAATTGTGTCACACGCCACCAACAGTTACAAGTAGAACTTTCGGCCATGAATTGATTCTTCACTTCAAAAATGTGTCTTACTATCCAACTACACGTGTCAAGGCTCGTTTACTTTCCCAACTCACATTCCCACCTATAATTACTGTCCTGTGGTTTTGGTTTTTATGGCAAGCCGTCATATGACGAACTTCGTGTTAACAAAACAAATTTGCATATTTTCAACAGCATACAGTGTTCCCTTCACTAATAGATAACCACTAGTCTTTAAAGACTTACCGGTACAGAGAGAGAGAGCGCCGCAGTGAAGTTGTGGTGCTTGAAATGGTAGGCTGGAGTGCAGAAAAGTTCGCCCACCGATTTATAGTAGGCGCCGCCCCAGTCCTGATGCGCTGGTGAGTGTGCGTAAAGAGTGTGGGTGTGTGGGTCTATGTGCGCATGAATGCGCACGTGTTATCTCTATGCCTTGAGCAATATTTCCCGTCGTGTCGAAGTATGAAGAGGCTCGAGATTTTTTTTTCACTACTTCAGAAGACGTTGTTGAAGATTATGTAGGTTTGAACTGAAACTTCATGGAACCGTTAAGTCATATATTGGACGCTTTGTGGGCTGTAGGCCTAACAAGCAACAGGAGGACCTAAGTCTACACAACTAACAAGCTAACTGCCAAAGTGATAAGATATGGGAGTGGATAGTCAATAAATCTCGAAGAGACTTTTGCTCGAGACAATTCGGGCTTGGATTGGAATGTGAGGGCGCGTGTGATCATGGTGCCAAATGTTTGCATTGATTTGTAACCAATGACCACTGAGCACTCTACTGTGTGTGTGTGTGTGTGTGTGTGTGTGTGTGACGTGACAGAGAGTTTGTATAGAAATGACAAGCAGACACAAATCATCATGACAGAGAGATTTGATTTAGGTAAATACAACCTACTATCTCTATTATACTAATTGTTTAAATGTGAAACCATGTGGGTTTGTGGTGTATGACAAATTGGAAATGGATACTCATCTGAACAAGTCCCTGGAAGAAAACAGTGGGTTTACATGTGCTGTAAATGTGGATGAGGGAGTATAAGATGACTCTTTGGGTGTCTACCACATAGGAGGGGGCGATGACTGATAACGCTAAGGTCTGTCTGTGTAAAGTCTATGTATCAGGTTGCCATAGGCTAGCTGATAATGCACTTGTGTGTGAAGTTAGTTTATAGGCTAAGCATAGGCTATGCTAGAATGGATGGTGATGCAGTTTAACAGTTGCATGCACAGTTAATTTAATTATTTGTTACTTTGAGTGTAGGCTAAAACATGTAGGCCTACACCAAATAGATATTGAACATTAGTGAATACACCAAGAAAAACAGTAAACCAGTGTATGGGTGATTCACTCTGAGAAAAATCATCTTTGTTCAAACTAACTTTCAAATGCAAGCCAGAGTAACAGAGTACAAGTAGT
The DNA here is from genome assembly GCA_027497455.2 of Sardinella longiceps. NCBI lineage: Eukaryota > Metazoa > Chordata > Actinopteri > Clupeiformes > Clupeidae > Sardinella > Sardinella longiceps. The sequence goes on from JAODXP020000029.1 coordinate 21,389,732, forward strand.
ATTGATACTTGGCTAAATCATATGGAGATATGTCTTTATATTACATTTATATAGAAACATTTTTAAACACACACACACACACACACACACACACACACACACACACACACATGCACAACTCACACACACACACACACTAAAAAGCAATTCAGGACATTGAATGGAGTTATCCAGACCAAACTAGGTGAACTCCCACAACTCCATTGTACAATACTCTGTACATATTTCAGTAAATAAAAACGAGCTTGTGATCCACCTGGTTATCCAAGTGTCTGTTGGTGTGTGTGTGTGTGTGTGTGTGTGTGTGTGTGTGTGTGTGTGTGTGTGTGTGTGTGTGTGTGTTTGTGGAACCAGCAGAGTGGCGCTGCAGAGGTGAACCCGTCTCCAGGTTTGGTGCAATAATGTCCCATGGTGATGGTGCATGGTGGTGAAGGCATATCTGCAGTATTGTATTGTTATAAAATGCACATTACAGATCAGTCTAGCTGCACGCTCACAGATGTATCTCCCAAACTCTGGCCCCTGGTAAGTACTGTACCATTCGGGCCATTATATGCTCAGTGATTCCCACAGACCAGGTGGCAATTTGTGGTGCTCCCCTGACCCGAGTGAGGGAATTAATCTGTGGTGCTTGGGGTTGATTCTGTGGTGCCGCGCCACACATTGGTCTATGTATGGGAAACCCTGTGTAATGTGATTTCTTTATAGCCTGTGTGGATGTACTAGGTTAATACTGGTAACAACAAAATTGTGTCAGTAAACCAATCAGAAATACCTTTACTGACAAAAAGGTTAGGGTTTTCAATATTTATTTTCACCTCTGTAGGTTGAAAAAGGGCATTGCATTTCACACTAAAGTTTGTCAATGGCACTGGGCTGAGTTTGAGGTGTCTTATATACTTTATGTCTAGTATAGTTTAGGTCTAGTATATGAGTGTAGTTATGAATCAGAATGTAGTCAGAATATTAGAAATCAGTTTCATAAATAAACACCTCTTTTACTGGTTAATTTATTAGAATGATTCAAGTGAGGAGATGTGAATCTGCAAACAGTTAGATTTGTTGTTTTGTCAGTAACAACATATAGACATAAATGGCGAATAATTATGGGATATTGGTGGTGATTCCATTTTTTTTTTTTATCACATTTAGGTCCGGTCAGATGAACAACTGTAAGCAATGAAAGGATGTGATGTAGACATCATCTGTTGCCTGCTAAAATGATGTTGGCAATAAATTTACTTCATCACCACCGGTACGTGAACAGTCAAATCGCGCGTGGCTTGCAGCGGAACAGGTAGCGGTACGGTGATAGCCTACGCTTCTTTCCTCCAGCTCGATTCAGCATCGGCTGAGTGGAAGCTAGTCTATCGCCGAATATCTTACATTTGAATGAAGAAACGTGTAGGCTATTTCAGCTCAGCGATTACTAGCATTGCACGGGAAACAACAGGGTTCCGAAAAGGGTCCGATGGTGGAGAATAATTCTGAAGAACGAAGTACCACAATCACCGGTCTATGAAATGGACGCCTTGGTTCGCTTAAGTGTGAGTAGCCTAGATGATTCAAGATGAGCCTTGATGAGGCGACTATTTGACTTTATGTCTTTGTTTGTTTTAGTGCCATGATATTTATGAAATATAAATGACTAATATGATCATATATTTTATCTATTTTGTTAAATCATGGTCTATTCGGGCTCTCGGCTACAGCATGGATGCTCTTTAAATAGCCATCCGATATCCTGCATAACTAGCCCTCAGGAAATCACAAGAAGCATGGCATTTAAACTAATCCCTTGGAGCATGTTTCTGTGTCCTCGATTACGCGTACAAATATGACAATCCAGTTTGTCTGCCTCCGTGTTGTAGTGTTTTTACAATGCTACAGAGAGAAGCCATGTGGCATCTGCCAGCACCTGTTTTGCCAGTCATTCCACAGTTACCTCCTATGGTTTGCTGTAGCCTCTGAATCAGAGAGTAGCTTAATATTTGGGTTAACTCAAGGTATTGCCTTTGGCTATTATTTGGGTGAATGCACTGTTGAGGAACAGTTAAGCTGACGCATTGGGCTAGCTGTCAGGTAAAGGCTACTGGGCACCAGGCCTGGTTGAATAGCCTTCGCTAAAAGGGTGTGAGCCAGATCTCATTTGATATTTGATCTTTTGAAATATGATAATTTTGAATAATTATTTGGAGGGAAACGGCAGTATGGGCAATAGCATTTCGGCGAGATTGAAATATTTCGCCGATGGAGAGCGCGCAGGAGCGCTGGTGTCTAATGGAGGAGCGGATGTGATCTTATGTGCTGATGTAGGCTACAGGGATGCTCGTTACCACGGCAACGGGATGCAGGCACGCGGAGGCCTTGCGCTGCAGATAGGGTAGCACAGCTCTGCTCTCCAGTGAGTCTGCGGTGCAGCAATATCCTACTAACCCAGATTACCCAGAAAAGAACAAAAGCCGAGCGCGCCAATGCCTGTTAAATTGGAACCGAACACAATGCAATCTTTTACCCAATAGTTGTTTATTTTAGCCTAGGTAGGTGACATTACTGAGGTGGAAAAATTGACACTGGCTAGGTCAAAATAATGTTTTAGACTACGCAAGACAGTCTTTAAACGACATGCGTAAGAGGCTTTTTATAAATTAAAAAAATGGATTTCTCTCTATCTTGTCAAGTCGTCTCAGTTACAGCATATCCGGTGCTTAGTGAAATATACGATCCGTTGGGAGCAGCGGTCCTTTTAGAGGGGAGGACAGTAGCTCTGCTGTCATGGCGCCCGTGTACCAGGTGAAGGTAAGACCGGCTGCGGTGTACTGTCTCAATTACTGGCCCAGTTCTTTCTCTGCGTATCACAAACAGGCCGAAACCACGTCAAGAGCGTAGGAGTGATGAACGGTCATTTACATGTCAGCAGGTGTAGTCAAAAGAGACAATGAAAAAAAGATGCTAGGTGACGTTATTGTCTAACTTGACATTGGGAAAAGACAGACTGACTGGATAGGGAAATGTCGAATGTCCATCGTCATCAACATCATCATCAATAAAATAAAATAATGTGGATTTAAATTTCGAAAAGATACGCGCGCTTTTGTGGATGCATTTTGAGTTTTGGTATGACTGTTGGACCGGCGTATTTTGTAGGTCAGCGTGGCTGCTGTCAGTTTGTGTTTGTTTTGGTTTTGGTGTTATTAAAACAAACATTAGATCTTTAAAGCAAGTTTATTATGTGTATAAAGGCAGTAGGCATGGCCGCATCAATGCAATCGGTGGCAGAGTGAGTTTTAAAAAGAGTCCACTCAAAATGCAGCATAAAGTTTTATTTGTTAGTTTTATTTGGCTTCAAAAATTGTCTACATGCATCAGGACAATGACAGTGGCAGAGTAATTTTAAAAGTAATATGATTTGTGAGATGGGTAGCCTAGCAGGAGAGAGTGATTGAGCATGCTGTGAGTAGCATAGTCGTCATTTGGGATGCACCTGACAGTATGTTCTCTAAAAAGGAAATCAATTCTACTTTTGGTAAACAATAAATGAGATGTACAGTAAATGAGATTAAATGAGTGAGAGTGAGTGAATGAGAGTTTGCTCATATTTATGGATAACAAATAAACTTCAAGCGAAATTAGGTTTCATACAGAAGCTGTCTTTTGAATGAAGAAACAGTCATTATTTTAATTTTCTCTTAAACATTATTATAACCAAGTATAGTTATACCCTGTGCTGAAAGGTAGCAAGATTGTAATACTCATAGGAAATGGAATTCAGAAATGAGATATGAAGCCAGTAAAGTTTAATACAGCCACTTTATTCTGAACAGATGTTCCCATCATTATCGGTCTATCAGTCTAGTATTAGGTGGCCAATGTAACTTCCACACTCATGGTTTGAAATGTCCCTCTGCAACATACCTCTTCAGCTTGTTAAGAGTCCAGCAGCTGGACGCTGCCCAGCCCTTTGCTGGTTATTTGTTGCACACTGGTGTCAAGGACATTTGCTGCAGCATCGGCACTCTGAGACACAGAGCTGTCAATATTCTCTCTCACTAAAATCATGTAGCGCCCCCTGTCTTTCACTGAAGGTACTGCACCATCCCCATGTGGGTTACTGCCTGGCAGGCCAAGGATTGGATGTGTGTCTTCTCATCTCTTCTCTTCCTCTTCCTCTTCCTCTTCCTCGTCCTCTTCCTCTTCCTCTTCTCTTCTCTTCTCTCCTCTCCTCTTCTCTTCTCTTCTCTTCTCTTCTCTTCTCTCCTCTTCTCTTCTCTTCTCTTCTCTTCTCTTCTCTTCTCTTCTCTTCTCATTGGTCCTGCCAAGGCCACAACCTACTGTATGACTGACTGATGCTACACTAACACCTGCACAGACTGCATTATTTATTTGGCTTTGCATTATTTCCTCTGCTTAGTCTTTAATGCTGCTGGTGGTGCATTTTTAGCATATCTGTCTGTTTAGGTAAAGAAAGCACAGTGCAGGGCAGCAGGCCTATATGGGACATTGATGAATAGCAAATATGTGCACCAGCTGAAATGTACAGAAACAGAAACATACTGTGTGTATTCTGTTTCTGTATGATTTATGTGATTATTTTGCACTTTTGAAAGTGTGCTGTTATGCTGTTTGATTTACTGATTATTTTGCACTTTTAAATAAATACATTACAGTACCTCTAATATTGGGATATGTCTCACAAAATATATACTGAAAAGTAATACACAAACACATGACTGTGTGCTGTGCTTGGTACATTCATCTTGACTGAGAGAGAAAACTATGTTTTTTCCCCTACACTATGATGATGAATTTTTCAGTTCAAACTCCAGGCACTCCCTTATACCATGTGAGTATATACAGTACCCCAACCCCTTGAGTTACTGCAGAATCCTGACCTAAGCATTCTACAGTATGTGAGGGTCAGCTTTGTGTTTTGTTTTGTTTTGTTTTGTCTTCAAAAAGGAGAAGAAAAAACAACTGCTTAAGTCGATAGTTCACTACCCTACATGTTTGCAGCAATTCCAACGAAAGTTAGCCCCAGTCCCCATGGACAATCTCTGGGGGGTGGTTGCAGTATTGTTGGATATGTGTTGCTTTGACTGTTAGACCTACTCACTGGGGAAGTTCAGCACTGCACTACCTAATGCCAGAGAATGATGGATGAAGGATAGATGAAGGTGGTGTAGCTTTTATAGCTTTTTTTTTTGCAGTCTTCATCTCTGCTGCAAGTCCTCTGGCGTGGGCTCACTCGCTCTGGGGCTTACTCGACAGGAGCTTTAAATCATTCACGTCAGGGCATATACATTTTTAACTTACAGGATGTGCTTGAAGCAGGAGAGAAGGGGGGCATCTAGCAGAGTCTGGCTAGCAGAGTAGCACTTAGCAACAGCAGTCTTACTTAACTTAATTTGAACTAGCATGTCTTTTTTCATCTTTAAATGCCCACTTATCCCACAGACAGGTGTGTGTGTGTGTGTGTGTGTGTGTGTGTGTGTGTGTGTGTGTGTGTGTGTGTGTGTGTGTGTGTTTTACTTAACCTCGCTGGAACTAGCAATTCTTTTTCCATCAGTCCCCTGTGGTTTGAGAACACTTTCCAGATTAAAGGACTGTGTGTCAAATGTTCCTTAAGGGAACTGTTTGGAGATGATGTGTCTTTGTAAACACGTTGCTGGATTGTTGGATGTGATGAGCTTTATTGAGCCCATGGGATTTGACCGCATTCCTCTAAAGCCTGTGTATCATGCAGGAAAAAGCTGACCAAGCGCATGGCAGCACTTACTAATCTCTCTGTCCTGTCTCTCTCTCTCTCTCCCTCTCTCACATGCACACACACACACACACACACACACACACACACACACACACAACATCATGCATGCTCATTTACACACCCACACTTTACAGCATGCATGCCCATTTGCGCGCGCGCACACACACACACACACACACACACACACACACACACACACACACACACACACACACTCATAAGCATGCATGCTCATTTGTGCATGCACTCACACACACACACACACGTAAGCATACATGCTCACTTGTGTGTGCGCTCACACACCACACACACACACACACACACACACTGTAATTTATTCATGACCCAAGGAGCTCTCCTGCGCGAAGTGTCTGTGTGTGGGCTACCTCCAAGTGTGCCCTTACCAAAGACTGATGATTCAGTACTGAGTCATCACAGCATGGACCACATCATCTCACATCACACCTATCGTTTGAATCAATGATGATGACAGCATTGTTCACAGAATTACTCTATGTCTATATTGACTCATCCTCACTCTATAGCCCCGCCTCTGGTTTACCTGTGGCCAGGTTGCTGTTCTACAGTAAGTACAACATTACCTTGCTGGGGCATGTTTGCTCTAGGACGCTGTGAGAGGGTGGCTCAGTGATGATTTCAGCATAAGCTGCTTCCTGTCACTGTTGGCACAGCAGAACAGTCAACAACGTCTGAAGTAACACTTTCACAATCATAAACATATTAAAATATTGTTTAAAAAGGCAGTGATTTGGGATACTACGGCTGTCTAGGTCATGAGGGTAACCAAATAACCAAAGTCTGAACCAGGAGCTGGGTTGTATTGTATGTTGGGTAGAGCAAAACGGCACAATCTAACATGATTGTTGAAGGTCAGCTGGTCATCAATCATTACCCTCAGGTCTCTTGGGGAGCAACAGATAGACAGTCTATCTTGATGCTGGTGTTTTGATGTATGGCTTGCTTGTGAGGTGATGTTCTTTTATCCATGCAGATATGTGAGAAAGACTGTTAGAGATCTGTGTTAACACTGTAGTATCGCCAGGAGGAAAGGACAGATAATGCTGGGTGTCATCTGCATAGCAGTGGTAGGAGAAGCCATGCGAGTTGTGCATGATAGGACCCAATGTCGGGCCCCAGCATAAAGTGACAACATGGTGTTAGAAAAAAGCTCTGGCTACAGGGCGCTGGAGATTACAGAAAACATTGGTTTTTATGTTACAGTCCGATGCTGACAGTTTCACACCTTCTTTCTGTTTTTGCAGATGTATGAAAAAGTTTTTGCTGTAGATTGTTTATAGTAATTTGTTTTCTTTGTTTTGTTACTTGGTAGCAATTGTATCAGATGCTATGTATGGCGCAGAACCAATTTTCGTAAGGACAAATAAATATCTATCCTATCCTATCCTGATCTCTCTATCTCTCTCTCTCTCTCTATCTCTCTCTGCAGTCTAACCTGAAGAGCATGGAGCAGGGGGTCAAACAGCCTACCCCTAACCCCCGCCCTCTAACCTCTCTCTCTGTGTATCTCTCTCTGCAGTCCAACATGAAGAGCATGGAGCAGGAGCTGCAGTGTCCGGTGTGCAAGGGGATGGTGAAGCAGCCGGTGGTGCTGCCATGTCTCCACAGTGTGTGTCTGCTGTGTGCCTCTGAGGTGCTGGTGCAGAGCGGGTACCCGCCCCCCGACCTGCCCCCTGAACCCAACTCACCCGCCTCCACGCCCAACACACGCTCCCCGAGGCAGGCACGCCGGCCACTGCCCAAAGCAGACCGCGTCGACCGTCAACTTAGGCCAGGTATGCATTCACATTTACATTTATATTTATGCATGCCACCTTTATACAAAGCAGCTTACATTTTTTCAGGTATGGGCACCTGTGTGTGTATGTGTGTGTGTGTGTGTGTGTGTGTGTGTGTGTGTGTGTGTGTGTGTGTGTGAGAGAGAAAAAGAGCGGGCATGTGTGTGTGTGTGTGTGTGTGTGTGGGTGTGTATTCATAAAAAAGATGAATGCATTTGTCCTCCCAGATCACTGATGGATTGAATTGATAAGTTTTAATAAGTTTTAAAGGAGATCAATATTCTTACTGTATCTATAGACCCTTTTTGAAGCTACGTCACAATTCCATGAGTTGAGTTTTGGAGGCAGAAAGACGTCTGTTCTGATAGACATGGCTGTAAATTTGACAACTTTCCCCATCTTTGAAAGTATAGCTTGTCATCATAATATAACTCAAGAATCTATTTCTTAAAACGATATGATTCGCAAACAACAAAATATATGTTCACCAACATGATTGAACGAGTACCCAAAGTTCAGAGACTGAAAGTAGCACAGGTGGCTATCTGCCTCTTTAGGCTGCTGGATAACGTAGTGATGCCTACTGCCACCGGAGCGACCTCTCTCGATTTAAACCACTTGTCAAAGCAAACAAACTTATCGACAGTCTGCACATATTTAACTGAACACAGGGATTTTGTATCACTTTAACACTACGCCTAAAAGCCAAACTTTACCACCGAATAACCCGCTAGCTTGTTAGCTGACGGTAGATCGCCTACCTTGTTAAGTGACGTTACTAACGTTAGTCGTTTTCCCATAGGATTAAGCGCATTTCTCTTGAAGTGCACCTTAACTCATACAATTTGTACTGTAAGGCATACAGGATCGCTACTGTAGTTGGATATTATTTAGTATACATCTGATAGATTACGCCAAAATTATAAAATGTAGGATTAGCTGTTGAGAAAGCATTAAAAGACAGTGCTGAAAACGGTCACTTTTGTATTGGTTCTGATAGCTTCTGGAGGCTTTCTGCCTCCAGTTGCAGTTTATAGAATGTTAGAACACGGAATGTTTACAAACACAGAAAGGGTCTATATGAAAGTGCTATTTGCTCAAAGTATCTGATATGATGAGTGAGATGTTTATCTGACATGCTCGATACTGTGTGTGTGCGTGTGCTTGCTTGAATGTGTGTGTGCTTGCACGCATGTGTGTATGATTGTGTGGGGTGTGTACTGTATGTGTTTCCTGTGTGTGTGTATAATTGTGTGTGTGTGTGGTGTGTGTGTATGTGTGTCTGTGTGTGTGACTGTGTGCGTTCGTGTTTGTGTGTGTCTCTCTCTCTCTGTGTGTGTGTGTGCAGGCTATGGCACGTACCCTGGGCGTCGGCGTAAGGAGGGCCCCGCTCCTGCCATGCTGTTCCCCTGTGTGCCCTGTGGGAGAGATGTGGAGCTGGGGGAGAGGGGGCTGGCCGACTGCATGAGGAACCTCACTCTGGAGCGCATAGTGGAGAGGTGACACACACACACACACACACACACACAATTAATCACACACACACACACACACACACACACACACACACACACACACACACACACACACACACACACATTTAAACACACAAACACTCTCTCTCTCTCTCTCACACACAAACACACACACACACATTTATACACACACACACACACACACACACACACACACACACACACACACACACACACACACACACACACACACACACACAAACACACATACTGTACATACACATTTACACACACACATACAGTACAACAGTACATACGCATTTACACACACGTACACACATACACACACATGCATTTACACACACACACACACATGCATTTACACACACACACACACACACACACACACACACACACACACACACACACACACACACACACACACACACACACACAAATGCATGCATTCACACACCCACACACACACACACACACACATTTACAAGTACTCACACACATTGCTTATGCATGTACATTCTTGGGCATGTTCTGACTTCAGCAGCTACCCTTTCATTTCAGTGAACTATTTGGTAATATACTGTAGATGTAGCTTTGACTGTTTGAGTCAGTCGTTTTATTACTGTAAATGTTTAGATTACATTTAACAGACGCTTTTATCCAAAGCGACTTACATCCGTTGACTATCAATTACTGCATGGTTAGTCTCCCCCAGAGCAATTTAGGGTTAGTACCTTGCTGAAGTGCACAGCAAAGTACTACAGTAACTAAATTGCTAAATGGTTAGCAACTAAGCTTTCGGGAAACACAAGCGCTATGCTACCATACACTAGATATATCTTGTGTAAAAGTCATGGTTTGTTGCATCAGTTCTACTGAACACCATAAGTTGTTATTACAGTAAGATCTTCTCCATCAATCTCAATGTCTTCCTCCCTCCACCTCTCTCCCCCTCTCTCTCTCTCTCTCTTTCTCTCTCTCCCCATCTTCCTCTCTCTCTCTCCCTTCCTCTCTGTCTCACTCTTTCCCTCCTACTCTACCCCCCCCTTTCCCTCTCTATCTCTCTCTTTCCCTCCCTCTCTCTCTCTCTCTCTCTCTCTCTCTCTCTCTCTCTCTCTCTCTCAATCTCCCCCCCTCTCCCCCCTCATTTTCCCTCTCTCCCTCAGGTACCGGCACACAGTGAGTCTGGGCAGTACTGCGGTCATGTGTCAGTTCTGTAAGCCTCCTCAGCCTCTGGAGGCCACTAAGGGCTGTGCTGACTGCAGGGCCAACTTCTGTAACGAGTGCTTCAAGCTCTACCACCCCTGGGGGACGCCCCGCGCCCAGCATGAGCACGTGCTGCCCACCCTCAACTTCAGACCCAAGGTACAGTACGGCTATTACCTCACCGCACACAGAATATACTGTGGATGCTCAATTCACTTGATCGAGCCTGCTGACACTGAGGGAAAAACAAATAGTTTGCTCAGAAAATACCAAAGTTAAAGGACTTTGGAAATGGTTTATTCACCCACACCCTGGTGTTACATATGTGGGTAAAAACATTTTTGTTTCAGTGTATGCGTTTTCCTACAATTTGGGTTGCCAGACAAGGAAAACACATGCACTGAGACCAACGTAAGACGTAAGACTGTGAAAAGCCCAATTTAATAAAAAGTGGCTTTTTTCTTTAAGGAAATCAGTGTGTGGTAGCTTTTCTCTTAAAAAAGTTTCCTATTATTCTGTGACCCACCAGCACCTGCAAGAAGCTATGTATGGACACATGGACCACTTGAGATATATATCTTACTCCACTAGGGGGCAGTAGCACCTCTGTTCTACTATGTTGTATCCATCCTCAACTTTAGATCAAGGCACTGACTCCCCTTCATCCTTACTCACACACACACACACACACACACACACACACACACACACACACACACACACACACACACACACACACAGACATATACCTCTGCCCCTACCCTCAATCTTACCCTCACCACTCTCTCACTCACACACACTCTCTCTCTCTCTCTCTCTCTCTCTCTCTCTCTCTCTCTCTCTCTCCACACACACACACACACACACACACACACACACACACACACACACACACACACACACACCTCTGCCCTTACCCTCAATCTTACCCCCAGTTAGTATCACCTACAGACCTGCACCTGCAGCCCTGTGCCCTGTGGCTATAAACTGCAGCCTTTGTCCCGTGTCTTAGATCCCTTATCTCACCCACCCACCCTCATCCCCCAGGTACAAATCCCCTCATTAACCTCCACCTTAAACTGTCCACTCTAAGTAAAGCACTGACCACCACCTCTGCCCCAGGCTGTGGTAATGGTGATGTAGCCCAGTGGTCAGAGATCTGGGCCCTCAACACCTGAAGATGGTGTAGATTCCATGGGAAGATGGGAAGATGATGGGAATGCCATTGTTCCCTTGTGCAAGGGACTGAACGTTGCAGTCAACAATGCTAGATGATGTTATGTTTAGGGTCACACTTGTTTATATTAGCACACACATTGCTAATGCTTCATTAAATACCTGCTTATTAGATGTAACAGTTAGCGATTATTGTTAACATGCAAATTAATAACATACTAGCAGTTTGCTCGTCATTACCAATCACCTTATTCGGTGCTAGTACTTGTACAACATGTACAGTTATTCTCAGGAGAAATGATTGGTGTATTTAGGACTTCTTTGAGCACTAGGAGCACTTGTAGATTTGGGACAATCTTTTTGACACAACTTTATAAGCCTGACACTAGTCAAAAAGATCACACAACAACAAACATACTAACTGCCACAAAAACATTCATTGCAGTCAATACTAGGGAAATTCTTAGTTAATGGTCTATTAACTGTTTATGTGTTAATTCTCTCGCAGACAAGTTGGAGGTTGAGGTTGAAGGTGATTTTTGAATCTATTTGAATCCCAGCAGCAACGCGAACTGAAGTAGCTGCAGCAGTAACTCTCTCCGCTCTTGAGTGCTCAGAGAAACTTAGTGTTCATTTTGGGGAGCAGGCTGTTCACGCTTCGTTTCCAGTTCACTGTGGCCCTCAGAAGGAGAGCATAGGGTTTTTTTATGGTGTACTTAAGCCCCTTTCACACTTAAGCCAACATTCGGAAATTAACCAAGAGTGCTGCATGTGTGAACGGAGTGCACAGGTAGCTTTGCACTCGGACATGACACTACCTCCCCCCTAGTACAACGTCCGGATGTTAAACGATTGTGCTCATGTGTGAATGGAGCAGTGCATCACCGTGTACATTTAGGAGCGTTTTCGTGACGCATCTTAAATGCCACATTGTGAAACTCATGACACATCAGAGAGTGGAGAAATGAGTGCTGAGGCGAAAGTTCTATGGGAAGACTCAGTATTTGTTAATTCTTCCAACTAGCCAATCATAGCTAATATCCAATGACCCCTTCTGTCCAATCAGAGACCTTGCTGGTGTTTTAAATCAGCCTGGTTTACACATCTCTCTACCTAGATCTACCACCACTTTTCCCCGCCTCCCCTGACAGACTCTGGGTCTGGGTTACAAAGTGCTTCTCTAGAGCCTGAACAAAACATTATTTCACACCTCATTTGAGTTTGAGTGACAGGCGGCAATAATTGATGTCGTGTTTAGTCTTTGAGCTTAAATAAGGATTTCTGTTAATCCCCAGTGACTCTCTCTCTGTCTCTCTCTCTCTCTCTCTCTCTCTCTCTCTCTGTCTGTCTTTCTCTCTCTTCTCTCTTTCTCTCTGTCTTTCTCTCTCCTCTTACTCTCTCTCTTTTCTCTCTCTGTTTCTCTCTCTGTGTTTCTCTCTCTCTTCATGATTGAAAGGCTTTTCTTGTGTTGATTTGTATGACTGAATGTTTCCCCCGCTGCAGTGAACTGTGTGAACTGAAGTAGTTTTGGGTTTTGTTGTTTGCCTTGTTTACTATTGTACTTGTGGAAAGGGAATTCCTGTTAGATTTCCCCTATGGCAAGCATTTCAGTTTTAATAAGAAACCCCCACTGTGGCTTGTCATTTTCTGAGCAGCGAGGCTTGCTATTTACCTTGTGTTTAATCAGCAGCTAAACTGTCATTTAATAAAATAAAATAAGTAATGCATTTAATTTCTTAAGGGTCTCTACCCTTGAAAATGCAAAATTGCTTTTCTTGTAGGCTACACATCTGAGGGTGTTAGTGTCTCCCTGGAGTTGTTCATTTATTGCTTAAGCGCCTCTGTTGGTGCTTTGTTTGGTGTTGCGTATCTGCAAGTGTATTTAGGATAGGTTAAACTCCCCCAGGCTAGTCTCAGCTATTTGAGAAAGCCATGCTGGGAGTGCACAGTAAAGTGGGCTAGCACTGCCTGCATTTAATTTCTTTTTCCTCTCTCATGAGTGTGTTTCTCTTTCTCTGTGTGTGTGTGTGTGTGTGTGTGTGTGTGTGTGTGTGTGTGTGTGTGTGTGTGTGTGTGTGTGTGTGTGTGTGTGTGTGTGCACATCCTTTCCTAATGCCTCAAACATCCTATTATATTGTACTTAGTGTATGCCTCTTCTCTCTTTCTCCTTGGGCTTTTTCTAGCGCTTTTTGCTTTCCTCTTGACTGATTTATTAAAAAGAATACTTGTTGTTGTTGTTGTTATACATCACTTTCTGGATGCTGTCAGTAAACAAATGGTAACACACCAAATACATTTTCCTTCGGGATGACGACAGTGCTATCTTATCTTATCTTGTCTTGTCTTTTCTTATGTGTGAAGTACTGTAGCAGTTAATGCTAACTGAATGGGGTACAGAAAAGCTACATTCTGTCTCTACATCGTACCAAACAGTCTCATTTGTATTCCAAACTACAGCCCCAGGCCTCTACAAACAACAGGGCCTTGCGTTAATTGACTCTGGACCATAAAGTCACTTTTGATTAAAAGAGTAATCAAAAATGCTTAAAGAGTAAATGTAAATAAAATGTTAATGTAAATAAAAGGTTAATGTAAATATGACTCACCCTCCCCTCTCTCTCTCTGCCTAAAGAGTAAATGTAAATAAAATGTTAATGTAAATATGACTCACACATACCCCCCACCCCCCCCCTCTCTGTGCCTGTACTGTACTCTAGGTGTTGTCGTGTATTGAGCACGACCAGGAGCGGTTGCAGTTCTACTGCAAGTCTTGTCAGCGGCTGCTGTGTTCTCTGTGTAAACTACGCCGCGTCCACGCTGGCCACAAGATGATCCCCATCACTCAAGCCTACCAGACGCTCAAGGTACCAATTATCATCCTAATCTGTAATCTGTAATTTATTTATTATTTACTTATTAGTATTAATTTAAACCCAGCCGTGACACTACACACAAAATCATGTCCATCACTTTCTGAGGTACCAGTTACAATCCTTATATCTAATCTAAAAAAGGAAACCCAGCACACAAATCATACCCATCTCTAAGGACCAGACACTGAAGGGAGCCTACAAATTAAAATCCTAATCCCTAATCTGATATCACTCCTCCTGATAACACACACTAAATCATGTCCATCACTCATATCAGGCCTAACAGACGCTGCACGTATGAGGTAATAATCCTTATCTCTTAATGTGTGAGGTATAATCCTAATTTCTGAAGTGCACCTAGATACCTTAAAGGCAAATGTAAGCAATAAAATGTTGAGGAATATATTGGTGACTGAGGCTCAGTAAGGTTGTGTTGCTGCTTGTCACTGTTCATTAGGTAGAGGCCAGAGGCATAAAGACTGCATGTTGTTTATCATTTGTTTTATACTTTTGTTATGGCTTTTCAACAGTTTAGTTGTAAGTATTTTTTTTACATTTTCAACACATTTCCACATTAGTTTAAATTGGATGAAAAACATTTGGACAGGCTGTGGTTTCCATTGTGTGGATTTTAACATGCTGAACAGCAATTATCATCTTCAACACATATAATTATCTTCTCTGGAAGTGTCTTTTAGTTAATCCCTTAAACACACAGCTACGGTGTTTTGTTTTTTGTATAATAAACACCCGCATGTACCGTTTCAACCATGTTTCAACACATGCAATGAGCAAAGCAGATTCTGCAGTACCAACCTCGTTTCTTGCTAAATATTAGCCAATACGTCATGCTTGGTTGTAGCTTAGTAGTGACACCGTAATAAATCATCCTGACAGTTATTGCTTTATTGGGAGGGATGTCGGCTAACAATGCAGTTGTTAGCAGCAGTGTTGGTGGAAACATGTCAGCTCTGCAGATTGGGTGCCTGGGCTTGTGTGTATGACTCTGAATATGGCTCATAAATGGAGCTGGTGTATGTTCAGGATTTTACTCCAGCGCTTTATAGATATATAAGGCACCAGTCACCTTGATAACAAACACTTCCTACCTTGACTAGGACCCCTGAAAAGACTAAACGTAATTTCAGAAGATATAAAACATATATAAAACATAGTATAGGATATTTATTTTTGTAAACACTTACTGTTGATATAATATGAAAATACAACAGCATAACAACTCCAATGATAATGGTCACTATTGTCTGATTCCAACTCCCCCCACCTCCCATCACCACTGTGACTAAGTAATGCTCTGCAGGAAACACTGATGTGAGAGTGTGTGTGTGTGTGTGTGTGTGTGTGTGTGTGTGTGTGTGTGTGTGTGTGTGTGTGTGTGTGTGTGTGTGTGTGTGATGTGATGTGACAGGAAAAGATCACCAAGGAGCTGAACTACGTGCTGTCCAATCAGGAGCTGGTTCTGTCCCAGATCACCCAGCTGGAGAATGTCATCACTCAGACTGAGGTGACTCTTCTTGAGATCTTATCTGCACCCCCTGTCCTCTCCTCTCCTCTACTCCTCTCCTTTCTTCTCTCTGTTTCCTTTCGTCTCTCCTCTCTTCTCCGCTCCTCTTCTCTTCTCTCCACTACTCTGTCCTCTCCTCTCCTTTCTTCTTTTTTCCTTTCCTCTCTCCTCTCCTCTCCTTTCCTCTCTGTTACTCTTGTCTTATCTCTGTCCTCTCCTTTCCTTCTCTCCTCTCCTCTCTGCTCCGCTCCTTTTTTCTCCTTTTCCTTTCTTCTCTTCTCTCCTCTACGCTCCTCTTCTCTTCTCTCTACTAGTCTGTCCTCTCCTCTCCCTCTCTCCTCCCTGCTCGTCTCCTTTCTTCTCCTTTCCCTTTTCTTCTCTCCTCTCCTCTCTGCTCCTCCTCTGCTCTTATCTCTGCTTGTCTTCTCCACTCCTCTCTCCTCTCCTTTGCACTCCTCTCTTATCCTCTCCTCTTCTCTAACTATGTTCTTCACCTCTCTCTTCTCTATCCTTTTCCTCTCCTTCCCTCTCCAGCTTCTTTCTTTCTGCTGTTCACTCCTCTTCTGTCTGGTCCAGTGTTATTTTCCTGGATAGCATCTTCAGTGTTTGGGATCAATAAATGTCTGACTTCCATTCACTCTGTTTGTCCAGAGCACCATATGGTTTTATCTTCTGTTCTGTGATAAAAAAAAAATCATTTTTTTGAATAATGCAGGTTTTGTGTTTGGATTGATTCCTTCGGCATTTGTACATTTGGACCTGCATTGTTGCACCCGTAAAACTATCTAGAAGTTTCTATCATATCCATAAAATGACATATTTCGCATGTGTGCACTATGTGTGTGTATATGTGTTTGTGTATGATGTATATTCGTCAAATTAGTTTGCCCGTGAATGTACTCTAGTGTATGTGTGTGAGGGTGTGCGTGTATGTGCAGTATGTGTGTCTGTACAGTATGTGAGAGCATTGTGTTGTGGTATGAACTTCTGTGTGTTTGTGTGTGTGTGTGTGTGTGTATGTGTGTGTGTGTGTTCAGGTCAACACCATGACAGCGAGAGAACGGCTGGTCCAGTGTGTGTGTGACCTGTGTGTGTTTGTGTGTGTGTCTGTATGTAAGAGTGTTGTGGTATAAACTTCTATGTGTGTGTGTGTGTTTGTGTGTGTGCAGGTCAACAGCGTGACGGCGAGAGAACTGCTGGTCCAGTGTGTGCGTGACCTGACAGCTCTCATAGCGGAGCGTCAGGCTGCTCTTGCCCAAGCCCTGGAGTCCTCGCGACAGAGGCGGGGAGAAGCCTTGGCCAATCAGGTGACAGAGAGGCGGAGCCTATTGGAGCATGCGGGTCTGCTGGCGTTTGCCCAGGAGCTGCTCAAGGAGACCGACCCATCATGCTTCGTGCACGCAGCTCGACACACACACAACAGGTCTGTCACACACACACACACACACACACACACACACACACACACACACACACACACACACACACACGCATGCACACAGACCCATCCTGCTTTGTGTACGCTGCTTGACACACACAACAGGTCTGTTTCATACACACACACACACACACACACACACACACACACACTCGACACACACAACAGGTCCATTTCACACACACACAGACATGTCTTGCTTTGTGCACGCGGCTCTACACACACAAAATGTCAGAACAAGTTTGTACAGTTTGGACACTGTTTGTGTACAGTGTGAGTACATGTAGTGTTTGCTTGTGTTTTTTTTTTTTATCTAGTTGGGCGCTCAAAAATATCAGTTCCTCCAGGGGATGCATTTGGGATTTGGGATGTGACCCTTCTGTCCTCCTCTTCTCCTCTCTGTCTCCCTTTCTCCACTCTTTCTCTCTTTTCTCTCTGTTCCCTCTCTCCAAGGCAGCTGGGAGGGGGTAGCGGGCGTGTCCCAAGTGTGTTCTCCTGATTTTATTCTCCCTCTTCTCTCTTTCCGCTTGTCATCCCCCTAAAGCCAAAAGCATCCAAAAGTGTCCATTTGGATTTTTCTTATGTTCTCTTTTCTCTCTCTCTCTCTTTTCTGCCTCTTGGCTCCTTGGTGTAATATCCATCTCTCTCTCTCTCTCTCTCTCTCTCTCTCTCTCTCTCTCTCTCTCTCTCTCTCTCTCTTCTCTTTCTTCATCTTTCTCCATCCTCCCATCCCTCTGCAGTTACTCATATTATCTTCTCCTCCCTTCCACTGGGGCCAAAAAAAATTCAACAATTCCAGTGTTTGGCCACTAGGGGTCCCTCTAGCACCAGTGTAATTAGAGCAGAGCAGAGCTGTCACAATGCCAGCCTTTCTTCCACTGCAGATCTCCAGCTCTCCCTCTCTCTCTCTCTCTCTCTCTCTCTCTCTCTCTCTCTCTCTGGCTGCCTGCTTATTAAATGTTTCCATCAAGACGGGGGAATATATCACTGGAAATGCTATCATCATGGAGGAACAATGAGATCATGTTGCTAATTGTCATGGGGCCAGCAGGGGCTGAAGGGGGCTGGTTGGGGGGGGGGTGGTGAGTTGAAATCGATGACCGTCTCGGGGTGTTGTGTATAATTTGTTATGTGATGACGAGAGGTATTGCTCGACACTGCCGGGCTGCTATCGAACACACACACACACACACACACACACACACACACACACACACACACATACTCCTTCACACAGATGCACAGAAAGATTCTGACATTCAAGTCAATCGATCTGTTTCCCCCGTCTTCATCTCGGCGTTCCCATCTCTCTCTCCTCGTACGCTTGCCTCGCTCGGACTGATTTCCCTCTACGCCCTTCTCTCTCTCTCTCTCTCTCTTCTGGCTCCTTCACAGCTGTCCAGCTCTCCTCCTTCCAATCCCTCTCTTTTATTCTGTCTCTCTTTCTTTTTCTCTCTCTTTTTTCTCATTCT
This sequence comes from Sardinella longiceps, assembly GCA_027497455.2. Lineage (NCBI taxonomy): Eukaryota > Metazoa > Chordata > Actinopteri > Clupeiformes > Clupeidae > Sardinella > Sardinella longiceps. The sequence continues at coordinate 21,408,499 of JAODXP020000029.1, forward strand.
TTCCATCTGAGTCTTATTCATCTCTCTCTTTCTCTCTTTCTCTCTCCACACAAACAAACAAGCACACCGAGACTGATGATAGCATGGATGACTCAGTCTTGTTCTTTTTGTATGTCTGTCGTTTTTCTCTCCGTCTCTCTCTCTCTCTCTCTTCTTTCTTCTCCTCTCTATCACAATCTCTGTTTCTTTTCATCTGTGCCTCTTCTCTCTCCCTCTCTCCTTCTCATCTTCTCTTCATCTTCTATCATGCTTTCTGACACTCTCCTTTCCTCCCCACCAACATCTCTCACTCGTTCTTTCTCTCCCTCTCTCTCTTTCTTTTGCAAGGTTGGGGGGGGGGGGTGATTTTTAATATATGAGGTAGACTGGAATGGTGTAGTTAAGTTAAACTGATGCATTGGATGGTGTTGTGTTGTATATCTGGACGGCATTGTATCATTTAAACACTGATTGAATAAAGGAGTGTTGAACCTCTCTCTTTCTTTTTCTCTCCTTCTCAATCACACTCTCTGACACTCCACGTCCCTGTGACTCTATCTCTTCATCTCTCTCTCATTCACCCCCTCTCTCTTTCTATCCCTCTGTCTCTTTCTCTATCTCTCTCTGTCTCCCATTCTTTCTTTTTCTCTCCCTCTCTATCACACTCTCCAACACTCCACGTCCCTGTGACTCTATCTCTTCACCCCCTCTCTCTTTCTATCCCTCTGTCTCTCCATCTCTCTCTCATTCTCCCCCTCTCTCCCCCTCTATCTCTCTCTCTCTCAATCTCTCTTTCCTTTTCTCTATCACACTCTCCAACACTCCACGTCCCTGTGATTCTATCTCTTCATTTCTCTTTTTGTGTCCCTCTCTCTCTCTCTCTCTCTCTGGCAGGCTGGCCCAGTCTATCGAGTCCCTGCAGTGTTTTTCTCTGGCTGCTGATCCGTCCTTCCGTCACTTCCAGCTGGACGTGTCGCGCGAGCTCAAGCTGCTCTCCGAGCTGGACTACATCCAGGGTGAGTCGGCCTCCGGCTGCCCAGGCTGGACTGGACTTGACTGGGGAGGAGACTCATAGCCTAGCCTAGCCTAGCCTGTTCTGGCCTGCTCCTGACCCACCCCACCCTACTCCAACCTACACAACACAGCCTGTCTGTCTCACTCCCTGCAGGCCTGTCTGTCTCCTTTCCCTGTATGTCTGTCTGTCTCATTGCCTGTATGTCTATCAGTCTCTCTGTCTGTCTATTACTGTAGTACCTGTCTATTAGTGAGAGAAAGTATGTCTGTCTCCTTTCCTTGTCTGCCTGCCTGTATGTCTGTCTGTCTCATTGTCTGCATTTCTGTCTGTCTGTCTGTCTGTCTGTCTGTCTGTCACTACCTGTCTATGAATGAGAGGAAGTGTAATAGGACACAGGACAGGGTAATTTGCTCCTGCCATGGTCAGGCTCTCTCCTACTGTCTGCATTTCTGCCAATCTTTCTGTCTGTCTGTCTCTCTCTCTCTCTCTGTCTGTCTATCTGTCTGTCTATCACCCTACAGTACGTGTCTATTAGCCAGAGAAACTGTAGCAGGACACAGGACAGGGTAGTTTGCTCTTTCCCTGGTCAGACCATCTCTTTGTCTGTCTGTCTGTCTGTCTGTCTGTCTGTCTATCACTCTACCTGTAAGTTAGCCATAGGAACGGTAACAGGACACAGCACAGGGTAGTTTGCTCTTCCCCTGGTCAGGCTCTCTGCTAGCCTTTCTGTCTGTCTGTCTTTCTGCCAATCTCTCTGTCTCTCTGTCTATCTATCACTCTTCGTGTCCGTTAGCCATAGGAACTGTAGGAGGATACATGCCAGGGCAGTTTACTGTCTGACTGTCTGCCTCTCTGTCCGTCTGTCTGTCTGTCTGTCTGTCTGTTAGCCATAGGAACTGTAGCAGGACAAAGAAAAGAGCAGTTTTCTCTTCGGGGCTCAGGTTCTCTCCTATCCTTTCTGTCTGTCTGTCTGTCTGCTTGCCTGTTGGTGTGCTTGTCTGTCTGTGTCTGAGCCAGCAAAGGAACTGTTGCCGGATACAACTGTTGCCTGTCTGTCTTTGTCTGTCTGTCTTTGTCTGTCTCTCTATCTATCTGTCTGTGAGCCAGCAGACAAGCCAGAGCAGTACACAGGATGGCCTGTTTCCTCCAGGCCCAGTCGAAGCTCTGACTCACACACACACACACACACACACACACACACACACACACACACACACACAGGGCCTTGATTCAGAAAGGAGCTCAGGCGGCATTAGGCAGACTCAGACCCAAAAGCCCTACAGTGAGCCACTCTGTGTTTGTTCTCACTAATTGGTACCAGCTCAGACAACAACAGCTGACTTGTGGAATGGGCCTAGAAGAACCGGGTCTGCTGTTGATCAGAGACAGATTCACCAGATCCTGCTGGAACTCTGCTAAGCCCGAATCAGCAGCTGTTTGGGTTTTGACTGGGGTTCTAAGTTCCGTTCCCACAGAAGAACACTTCAACAGCCATGGAACTGCCAAGAGCGTTCTGTAGAGCGCCACTAATGAGTAAAGAAGATTCTAGAGTGCTGCGATAATGACAGACTTGGCGGTGCCCACTGTGCCATTTGGAGCAGGCTGAGAGGCTAGCTCATGCTACGAGATTAGCCCATGATTAGCCACATAAGTCCGCTAAATGGATCCAACACTTGAGATCACTTCATGAGTAAACCCAGTGGTTCTCAAACTCTCCCTGCCATTCCCTACTTTAGAGAGTGGGAAATGTTCAAGCCCTGTCAGTCTCCCATCCCACCCCAGCAAAATTATCAAAACATTTTCGCACACAGAATCCAAATTAGAGTCTAGAGCGTACAGTTTCCTCCCGTTCCCCTGGACCCCACACTACTGGTTAAAAAGAATCCACTTAGTCTAGCAGTTTGATGTCATTGATCTGACTGACTGTTTTCATTTTTATGATGACATATTAAAGGTGACACAGCATGGATGAACATGACTACAGTATATTACCTTGAAAATTGAAGATGAAAATGATATGTATTAATCTTAAATTAATGCAACTTTACAACCTTTAGGCTAAGAATTGAACAATCCCTCATTATTATGGCTTAATGGCACCCTCTTTAGCAACACAGTCCAACTGATTTAAGTTAATTTCCTTACTGTCACATTGTTAGTGTCTATTTCTGCATTCAAAATGTACATATGAGAGAGGGCACAACTGTGTCTGATGTTTAGGGCATCTCTATTGTCATGCACAATTTAAAGGGACACTGGGCAACTTTTTTGATATTGTTTGAGGTATCCTTTTTGTTTTGGTACCATCTCCAAATAAGTTTGCGTAACATGTAGTCATATGAAGGGGGAACAAATGCAAGCCAAAGAAAAAGTGACCAAAAAAATCGATCAACAGCTGGTTATGATTGTTGCTAGCTGTTTGCCTGTTTGTTTTGTGTGCCCATTGAAGTACATGTTCCGTAACCAAACATCTCCATTTCCTACATTTCCCATCAGCCCCTCTGGCCCCTGTGATTGACACCCAGCGCACCCTGGCCTATGATCAGCTCTTCCTGTGTTGGCGACTGCCGCAGGAGTCCTGTCCCGCCTGGCACTTCTCCGTGGAGTACCGGCGCCGAGGGGTGGTGCCCGGGGGAGGGGTTAGGGGCGGCATCCGCGGCGGATTGGCTGCTGCCCGCTGGGGCTGGCAGCGATTGGAGGAGGTGAGCGGCAGCAGTGCGGTGATTGACAGGCTGGAGATGGACAGCGTGTACGTGCTGAGGGTGAGGGGCTGCAACAAGGCCGGATACGGAGACTACAGCGAGGAGGTGTACCTACACACACCACCGGCTCCAGGTGGGAACACACACACACACACACACACACACACACACACACACACACACACACACACACACACACACACACACACACACACACAGGGCCTTGATTCAGAAAGGAGATCAGGCGGCATTAGTGTAACGCACCGGCTCATGTGCGCACATTAAGGGGAGACCACGCAGTATTCAAATGATAATAAGAAAGGAATTTATTAAATAAAGATATTAAACAAGGTATATAAAGTATAAAGATAAGCATAAAGTGTAGTGTAGTCAGTATAGTGTTCAGCCAAAGAAAAGTGATGCACGAATCAGTCCATGGGAAAACAAAGAAACAAACGACAAAACAAAATGCCAGGGAGGAGGAAGCAGCCTCGAGGTTTGGGAGTAGAGGCATCTTATAGGACTGTCAATTAGGCACACCTGGACAGATAGACAGGGAAACAAGCGCCATGGCACAATTGTGCCAATAGGCGGGGTTAGTATGTGACCAACCAGGCCACCAAAACGGCAGGGCCGTAACATCCCCCCCCTTAAAACAGAAGCCCACGACTGTGGGTTTCTGCAATTAGACTAAGCCCCAAATAATAACAATACAACACATTCACACAAGACGCATCACCAATACAATAATCACACCAGCACTCATTCAAACCTCCACCACAAACACGCTGGGCCCGATGGAAAGGCCCCACTCACACCATCACCACCTCTCATCCTCCAGCCCCTAGGCCACCTGGCCCTCGGCAATTCCGGCGCCTGGAAAAGTAATCTAAGAGGGACAGGGGCAGAGAGACAGGAGAGAAGAGAGGTGAGACAGGCAAGACAAAAACACACAACTCACACTGGAAGTGAGCGTCTAACCACCAGGGCGGCGCCAAGGCAACACCCTGCCCAAATATGAAGGTTCAGCCAATACATTTTCCAAAATGGTGCATGTTGCGACATTTGAAAATACATGGTGATGTGACAAACTTAAAAATTTGAGTCTGCCCCTTTTCTTAGCAGACATATTAGCTAAAAGGCTATCCAAATTTTCCATCTGCACGCTTTTTAAACACGGCAAAGGGCTTGGCCTATTATCTGGGCCTACGAGCTCATTCTTCCCTCCAGCTGCCACCTTCTGGAGGGGAGAAGAGGTCGCAACCATGAACACAAAATTCTTGTCACCTTGCCAGGCCAAACTCAACTGGCAAGGAGAACAATCATTGTCAAATGCAATGTTGACCAAAGTCTCTGGTACTTGCAACTCGCCTTTTAACGCACACGGGGGACGAATTGTATGTGCGAAATTGTTGGGACTGAAATCCAAATTCAACGGCAATAGACCAACACAGTCATTCAACGACTGCTCCAAAGGTTGGCCCACTGCTGGGATAGGACGCAAAGGCGCGGGTCTAAAATCCGGTCTGTCAGCAGGCCGACAGCAATGACACGCGTTAACGTAAGCTGCCACCTCACGCTTTAAACGCGGCCAGAAATAATGCTGCAGCACCCGATCATACGTTCTCTTTACCCCCAAATGCCCAGCTCCTTCCCCATGAGATGTTTGTAGCACATGTTGTCGATATTTTTTCGGAACAACAATTTGCAAAATCGTGTCACGCACGTCGCCAACAACTGAAACTGATTTTTTGCACAAGTAAGCCATCAATGATAAAATACCCCATATCAGCGTTATGCATATCCCCATCGGGCAAGGCTAAAGCACACAGCTCAGCCAGGCCCTCGTCTTGTTTCTGAGACTGAATAAAATCACCACGATCAAATGATATGGGTAATGCAGGCACATGAAGGATAGAACTGTTAGAATGAGACGCAAAGGAATTCTCCACTGCCTTCGCGCAACTCTGCACTCGAGTCACCGCGCATGCAGTGAGACCCTCTGAAAATTCTGCATCACACCCACCAGAATTCAACGTTTCGACAGATTCAGTGGTAACAATTGGAAACACTGGCCCATTAGCCCAAACTTTGTCTTTAGCCAATAGGTTTCCCAAAATGACATCTACGCCAGGCACTGGCAATGCCGGCCGAACAGCAACAGTTACATCACCCTCCACAAGATCGGAACTCAGTCTGATCCTGTGGAGGGGAATGGACATGGGTGTCATCCCAATGCCCCGAATTAGAACATTTTTCCCGGTACTTGATTCCTGAGAAAAAGGCAAAACAGATGCAGTGATGAAGGTTTCTGTACCTCCCGTATCTCTCAGAATTTTAACAGCCTTACGATCCGAAGACCCAATCAATGAAACAAAACCGTCTGTGATGAAAGGCCCATAGCTCTCACCTACAGACTCATCAGTAACGTCAATTTCAGAACTACATAGCTCCCCTGTAGGTGCTTCGAGGCCCGAGGCACCCACAGGGTCAGCGTCAACGGCATCAGAACACAAACCTCTCCCCACTACAGTAACTGTAGGATGTTGTACAGGGGCTGCGCACATGCTCACATTGGCAGGTTTAGCTCTATTTTTATTTTTAGCTTTTAGGACTTCACAGTCAGCTTTCCAATGCCCAACCTCCAAGCAGTAATTACAGCGATCAATATCAAACTTTGTGCGCCGGGACGAATCTTGTTTAAATTCAGGTTTCGAATGGAAATTACCATTGTCATTAAAACGAGACAGCTTGGTTTCTTCGGGAGCAGAACGAGTGAAATCAGAATAATCTCTAGGTTTTGATTTATGCGTTAAGATATAGTCGTCCGCAAGCACTGCCGCTTCACTTACTGATGTTATTTTGTGCTCACTTATGTAAGTAGCCAGGCGCTCAGGGACGATATTCTTGAACTGTTCCAATATCATTAAATCAACCAGCTCCTCACGACTGTTGATATTTACTGACGAACTCCAACGATTAAAGAAACTCACTAGATCTCTAGCAACTTCAGCATAAGTTTGACGGTCACCTTTCCTCCAATTCCTAAACCGTTGTCTGTAATATTCGGGAACTTGTTCATATGCCCTTAATACAGCTTCTTTAACGCACTGATATTTCTTCCGATCTGACACTGGAAGTGCCACAAATGCGTCTTGCGCACGACCAGTGAACGTTGTCTGCAGCAGCAGTGTGCGCTCTGAATCACTCCACTCATGCTCGTCAGCAATTCCTTCAAAAAGAGAAAAGAAAACGTCAGGTTCACGATCATTGAATTTAGGCAAGAACCTAATCATATGCGAGAGATTTTCTCGGCAACAGATGACCTAGATGATTCTCTATCACCCCGCATTTTCCCTTCCGCAATCAATTTCAATTTCTCCCTTTCAAGCTCATTGTTCTGCTCTGTCTCCAATTGGCGTTGTTTAAGTTTTTCCATTTCCAAATCATATTCAATTCGTCTCTGTTCTATATCACGTTGTTTTTCATATTCTTGTTTCTTTAAATCTGCCTCTATTCGTTTTTCATTTTCTTGTACCTCTATTCGCTTAAGTTCCAATTCATTTTCACGTCTTTTTTCTTCTGCCTCTAAACGTTTTAGTTCAAAATCACGTTGAGCTCCAGCCAATTCATTTTCCCTTTCCCGTCTCTTTTCTTCTGCCTCTAAGCGTTTTATTTCCAACTCACGTTCTTTGTCACGTTCAGCTGCTTCAAAACGTTTTTGTTCCATTTGCAATTTTAAAAGTTCAGCCTGTTGCTCAAAACTGAAAGCCGGCTGCTCAGCAGTGGAAACCTGCTGCGCATCCGGAGTAGAGGTAGCTGTCGGGCCATAATCACCGGCAGCTGGATTTATGGACATAATCAAAAGCTCCACCAATTTAGATTTTACTTGTTGCTTCAGTTCTTGCTTTTTTAGATCTTTTGGGATATGTTCAAATTTATGATCAACTACTTCATATAACTGGTCTTTTGTTAAGCTTTCAAACACAACTTCTGATGGAGACGCGAGAAAATCTTCAACTTCCACTTTAGGCATTTTCAGATGTTAGGCTATTCAACAATTGACGAGAAACTTTCGACACACCAATACAAACAAACAACAAACAGGCACAGGTTACGTTACTGAAGCCACCCACTTAAACACTCCACAAGAGCTGCCCCGCATCTAACTCCCGAAAAATTCCCTAACTATTTCCACCGCTAGTCTTCGGCATGCCCACATACAATTGAGTTACCTAACGTAACCCCAGCGCGTCCGACACACCAAAAACAACAAACTAAAATAAAAAAGACAAAGAAACAAACAGCGATAAGCGCTCTGAAGCTGCGGCGGGGGTTCACGGTAGCTCAGTAGGTCTAACCTACCTTCCACCCACTTAACACACACACGCACCTGTACCCAATTTGCTGCGTGCCTGCAAATCGTGTCAGCCTTGCAGCCCGATGACTTGGAGGCTGCAAGGATCCACAAGGCTTTCCTCCTCCCGGCAAATCAAAGAAAGCAAACAAAAATACAAAGTCAATAACCAATTTTAACCAATCAAACAATTTCCAAATCATTAATCAAATTAACCAATTAAACAAATTAACTACTGCGTGATTTCCCCAACAGATAACGTTTGCTACGACAGGCAATGTACACCTGCGAGCACAAATACAAAAGTCAATATTCAAATTGACCAACAAAATGCACTTAACCTTAACTACCAAGATAGAAAAGATAAAGTTACATACCAATTTCGGAAACAACTCACGGATAAGAGCCCCCATATGTAACGCACCGGCTCAAGTGCGCACATTAAGGGGAGACCACGCAGTGTTCAAATAATAATAAGAAAGGAATTTATTAAATAAAGATATTAAACAAGGTATATAAAGTATAAAGATAAGGATAAGCATAAAGTGTAGTGTAGTCAGTATAGTGTTCAGCCAAAGAAAAGTGATGCACGAATCAGTCCATGGGAAAACAAAGAAACAAACGACAAAACAAAATACCAAAACGCCAGGGAGGAGGAAGCAGCCTCGAGGTTTGGGAGTGGAGGCATCTTATAGGACTGTCAATTAGGCACACCTGGACAGATAGACAGGGAAACAAGCGCCATGGCACAATTGTGCCAATAGGCGGGGTTAGTATGTGACCAACCAGGCCACCAAAACGGCAGGGCCGTAA
>JAODXP020000029.1:21419964-21422464 GCA_027497455.2 Sardinella longiceps
ACCTGGTCAAGGTGAGAAGAGATCTCTGCCTTTGTGTGTGTGTGTGTGTGCGTGTGTGTGTGTGTGTGTCCTACCTGGTCAAGGTGAGATGAGAAGATCTCTGTCTCTTTGTGTGTGTGTGTGTGTGTATGTGTGTGTGTGTGTGTGTGTGTGTGTGTGTGTGTGTGTGTGTGTGTGTGTGTGTGTGTGTGTGTGTGTGTGTGTGTGTGTGTGTGTGTGTGTATGTGTGTTCAGTGCAACTGCTGCAGCTGTTAAATTTATGTCTTTGTGTACCATTATTTTGAATTGTGGACACAAATAAAGAAGTATAAATGTGTATGTGTGTGTGTGTGTGTGTGTGTGTGTGTGTGTGTGTGTGTGCGTGCGTGTTGAGGGGTTTAACTGTGGTATGCATTACTTGTGGGTTTAGGTTGTTAGAGGGTTGTGAGAGCGTTATGGGGAAGTCATTAGCAGGATGTGGTATAGTAGTGGGCTTGTATGGTTAATTCATACAGCAAGAGCACATTTGACAGTTTCTGCAGATATGTGGAAATGTGAGAGTCCTGGCATGCAGACTGGGCTCCATTCTGGATCTGCCTCTGCCCCACACAGGGTTTCCAAACACAAAATACTGTATGTTTCATATGCTGGCATATGGTTCTAATTGCTGCAGCAGCAGCACAGCGGGTTCTTGTTCAGCGTTCTAGAATGAGGTGAAGGAACCCCAGCAGTGGAGAGCTAGCAGTAACAGTCAGTAATGCTGAGTGGTATGCAGCTTACATGAATACACCACCAAAAATGGAGAGGAAAAATATTTGGTTTGGATTGTTTGAAAAGTCCAGACGTTTTTTTTTTTTTTGTCCCATAGCATTGCTCTCGTTTCTCCATTTACTCACACTGTTTCTCTCTATTGCTTAATACACACATCGTCTCTCTCTCTCTCTCTCTCTCTCTCTCTCTCTCTCTCTCTCTCTCTCTCTCTCTCTCTCTCTCTCTCTCTCTCTATCTATCTATCTCTCTATCTCTCACCACAGGTTGGAGTGGGATTGGAGTCAAAACTGCAGGAATGGTTCCACCTACCCCAGGAGATGGCTAGTCCACGGTGAGGAGAAAAAATGCAGAGAGAGAAAGAGAGAGAGAGAGAGAGAGAGAGAGAATGAAAGGAGGAAGAGAGGAATGATGGAAAGAGAGAGCAGAGTGGATTGAAGTTGATGGGGAGAGGGAACGATATAGAGAGAGAGTGAGCTGGAGGAAAAGAGAGAGAGAGAGAGAGAGAGAGAGAGAGAGAGAGAAAGAGGGAGAGACCAAGGTGAGAGGTATGTATATGTACATACCTGTACATATATGAATGGTATGTATATGTACAATAAATACATATATGAAGAGTACAGAGAGAGAGAGAGGGAGAGAGGAATGAATGGAGGAAGAGACAGGAATGATAGAAAGTGAGCAGGTTAGAATGTGCTTAAGAGAGGGAACGATAGAAGGAGACAGAGATTCAGGGAGAAAGAGTGAAAGAGAGAATGTGCCGAAGAGAGTGAGGGAGGGAGAGTTGGATAGAGTGCATTCCAAAGCCGTTTGGATTCGCTGGATAAGGACAGATTGGGACGAGGGTGGGAAGGAACAGCCATGAAATGATGGCAGATAAAACACTTTTCACTGGGAAAATATCTCTGGATTACAACATGCTAAAATGCGGCTACACCCTGTTGAAATCATAAATAAGACCCATGTGCGTAAAATCCCGGCTCCCAGAGGGGTTTAAACCTCTCTTGCACTGTTTATACAGCCCTCTTTTATTGCATTTACAGACAGCAAATGTGTGTGTGTGTGTGTGTGTGTGTGTGTGTGTGTGTGTGTGTGTGTGTGCGCGTGCGTCTGAGAGATCTTTGTTTGTCGTACCTACGTATTCTGCATGTAAACATTTTAATTGATCTGTCTGCAATGCCAAGAATTCGGTGTTGTCATAAAAAATCAAATTCAATTGGAAAAGAGAAAGAGCATGGGTGTGCTTGTGTGTGTGTGTATATGAGAGAAAGAATGTGTGCTGGTGGATGTATGTGTGTGTGTGTGTGTGTGTGTGTGTGTGTGCATGTGTGTATGTGTCTGAGAGTATGATTGTGTGTAACAGCATGTGTATGTGTCTAAGCGTTGGTGTGCTGGTATTTCTGTGTGTTTGCGTCTGTACTGAATGTGCTTGTCTGTGCATGGATGTGTGTGCATGGGTCTGCATATGTGTGTGTGTGTGTGTGTGTGTGTGTGTAGAGAGAGAGAGAGAGAGGGAGAGCGAGTGTGTCAGAATAAGTGTTAGTGTGTCTTTGAGAGCATGTGTCTGCAAATAAGTGTTGATCTGTGTGTGTGTGTGTGTCTGTGTCTGTGTCTGTGTGTATATCTCTGAAGTGTTAGTGTATCTGTGAGTGCATATCTCCATGTCTAACTTCCACCCCCACCCCCTCTCGTCCCTCTAGCTATGACCCAGACAGCGGGCATGACAGCGGGGGAGAGGACACTTCTGACTCCT
>JAODXP020000029.1:21427464-21439964 GCA_027497455.2 Sardinella longiceps
GAGATCAACAACCCTAGAAAAGACACTAGAAAGTGTGGCATTATTGCTGTCGTTTTTGTTGTGTGCTGTCTCTTGCGTTCCTTGAGTTTCGACATAATGGTGTCTGTTACGAGGGAAGAAAAAAAAACATCATCTGGGCAGTGTCTCAGATTCTTTTAGCGTGAGTGGAATGAGTCTCTCTGCTGTCGTCAATGGCTGACTGTGTCTGATTCATGATGTCAAGGTAAACAGGATTCCAAACTACCTTTTCTTTTTTCTCTCTCCTTCCCCAGATATGTTTTTAGAGCTGACCTTTCCTTGCTACTGCTTTCAAAACCTCTAAACACTCGACGTTCTTACAAGGTATGCCGTTATTAACAACCACTTTAATCCTTGAGTTGTGCCCGTGGTGGGAAGGAAATCAAAAGAATCTGACAAATTACCTTTTCGCTAGGGGTGGAGATCACCTTGAAATTTCAAACACTCAGACTTAACAAGGCATTCCTATATCCCCCACTCCTGTCCATAGGGTTGCACTAGCGTACCTCTGCCAGTAGAAGGCAGTAGAGAACACGTCCCATCTGCCACATGCACAAGAATCTCTCTCTCTCTCTCTCTCTCTCTCTCTCTCTCTCTCTCTCTCTCTCTCTCTCTCTCTCTTATCTTAGTGCATGAGTGTGCACCGAGAGAAAGAACAGACTTGGTCTGAAAAGACTGAAGAAGTATGTCTTAGATCAAGCCTGCACTGATTGAGTTAACATTGCACACTCTCAACGAAGCAGGGCGGTGTTTTAGACACTGATTAACTCCAATGTAAAGTGCAGCTTATGATCAGGTGGCCATCAAGCCTTTAGATCACAGGGTCGTAATAATAACATACATGAAAGGAGAACTGGATTGAACAAACATTCCAGAATGGAGGGGGAAAGTCGCCGGGTCTTAAAATGCACCAAATGGATCCGTTTTAGTCGGAGCTGGCTGCTGTAGCCTAGCTACCTATTTCATAACAGCCCATAATAATAATATCAGACATGACTGAGCTCGTTCAATTAAGTGTTATCATTAATCCGTTTCATAATGGCTTCCTCCAGTTTCATAACGACTGCAGTAAATGTATTAGAGATTATTTAACATGCTCAGCCAAAAGTGCTATTGGAACTGAACTTGCCATGTGCTGTGCATTGGGGTGCAAGACCTCACAGAGTCACTTATATGAAATATGGAATAATCTAGATATGTGGTGGACGGTATGGAGAAATGAAATAGCTGAGGTTACCTGGTCAATTACGATTGTACTGCGGTGTGCTATATTTTGTTTTCTAAAAGAATGTTGATGGCTCTCCATGGAGACAGAGAACCACGGCAGCGCTGGCATGTTTTCCTGTCTTTCAAGTCCAGATATGAATATCAACATGTGCTGCCGGTAATGGCTCCCATATTGCAGCCAGAGCTAAAGAAGTTGCAAGGTAGGTATGTTCCTTCCCTCCACAGCTACAACCACCATGCTCCTTTGAGAAAACAAGAAGCTAAAAAGAGGTTTGGTACACAGAGAGGTAAGGAAAAAAAAACGAGAGAGAGAGAGAATGGGTTGGGCTGGGTGCGTTGGGCAGAAGGTGAGAGAGAGGGAGAGAGAGAAAAAAGCAAGCGTGTGGTTTTGTCATGTCGCACAGCGCAGTGAAAGGTTTAGTCGCCCAGGGAGGGGTGTAAATCTGTTCTGCGGGCCTCTATTGCAGCCCATCGCTCATGTCAACAGCACTGCTAAGCAAACAACAAGTCCCCACACTCCTCTTTCCGCCAGCACTTTTCCTCCTTCCTCCACTTTTCCCTTTCTCTTTCCATCTCTTTCTCTTTCTGATTCTCCCTTTCAATCTCATTTATTTCTTCCTTCTTTCTTTACTTCTTTTTCTATGCAGCTCTATGATTCCCTCTATCCTTCCCCATTTCATTTCTCTGCCTACTTCCCTCTATTTTTCTTTTTCTCTCTGATCTTCTTTCTCTCCTCCTACCTTTTTCCTCTCTCTCTCTCCTTTTCCTTCACTCCCTCCCTCACTCTCTCTGATCCCCTCTCTTCAGCCTTCTGTCTCCCTCCTTCTCTCTCTCTCTCTCTCTCTCTCCTTCTTTCTCTCCCCATCCCTCTCTCCCCCTCTCTCTCCCCCCTGTCTATTCCACCTCTCCTTCCAGGTCCAAATCCGTAACAGATTGGGTTTAGGCTGGGCTGGAGGTATGCAGCCACCACAGCAACTCCCTCACTCACTCACGGGGGCAGGGGGTTAAGGGGGTGCAGGGCGTAATCCTCCCAGGAAGTCTTACAAACGCAGGCAGGGCACATTTTAAATACATCCAAAGATTTACGGGTATTTAACACATGATTATCATGTCATCAGCCAGAAATGAGTCTGGGAGCGCATGTGTGTGTCTGTGTAGTGAACGTGTATTTAGGTCTGTATGTCTGTCCATCTTTGTGTTGAGTGTACTTCTGTGTGTGTGTTTGTGTGTTAAGTATATCTGTGTGTCCGGCAGTATAAGTGAATGTGTGTGTGTGTGTGTGTACGTCTGTCCATCTGCGTTGTATATGTGTGTTTGTCTGTTGAGTGTGTGTGTGTGTTTATCTGTCTGTCTGTTATGTGTGTGTGTGTGTGTGTGTGTAAGGGGCATTCTGGCACTGGCTTAAGGGAGTAGGGCCGCCGTATCTACGGGCGACATGAGGGATAATTTAGTGAAGTCCCGCGCCCTTACACCCCACAACGTGTTATAAGTCCACAGACCACCCCGACCATCTGCTGCTGGTCTGTTTGTGCACTAGCTACACTGCAGCCCAATGGCCATGTGCCATGTGCGTGTGTGTCCAGGCTTTAAAGCCCTGACACGCTTCCTCTCACTAATGGAGTAGCTAGAGTAGTTGCAGCCCGGCCGACCTGGGTTACTGGACTGGGTCGCCTGATGGACAGTCTCCGTCTCTGTTCGGGTCTCTAATCGGACCAACTTTGAGGCTTTTTAATGCTGTGCGGATGGCCCGCTGGCTCCAAGCAGAACCGATGGAAGGTATGGGAAGCTATAAGGCTCTTCCAGTGCCAATGAAAAGAGATGTAAATTGCCCAGGATATGGTCAGAATATTTTTTTCACACCTCATCGGCCCAGATTTTCATTTCTGGGAGTATGGGAGAGAGTTTGAGTGTGTTAATAAAAAGTGTTGAGAGACTTTTCCATATTGGTTGGTTGCGGCCGCCGCATAACAGCATCTATGGCAGCTATAGGTCTGGAATGGATGTCTCCTCTCCCCACAGTCTAGTTTTAAACAGCTCCTTTACAGAAAATAAAATAAGTAGAAGTAAAATATCTTTGTTTGTGATCTTTCATTTCCAACCACTTGACCAGTTCTCACTTACCTTCCAAGACACTCAAAAATCATCACTTAATCATCACTTCACTTAATTTAGCTTCACTTAAATCATTATGTATGTCTAGCTGCCAGTAAGCTCTCCCTCCAGACCTGGCTATAGACAATTCATTTATGACCTGAACACTATTCTGGGACAAAATTCTGGAATTGTGATGATTCTCAGCCAAATCTATGGACAGATTTGTAGACTATCTGACTCTGCATTTCCTGTATGGCCCCTAACAATTGGGTGGACCCCTAAGCTGTGACTCTTCCCAAGGTTTCCTTTGTGAATAACTACAGCAATGGAGACTTTTCCTCCCTTTGTTGTTCTTTGGTGCAACTTTTTAATGACTGTAAAGCAGTGGTTCTCAAAGTGTGGTCCGTGACAAAGCTTAAGTGTTCCGCGAGAGGATTTCCAAAAAAAACATGTAAATTTAGTCTTCTTGTCTTTAATTTAGTTTCTTACTAACATTATTTGAAGGCAATAGATGAATTGTTCACTGAATACTATAAGGCAGTTCTGTAATTTGTTAAAAACTAACTTGTTCAGGCTATCTGAATTTGGAGTGCATAGAAAAGCCTATTTAAAAATGCTTTAAAAGGTAAAGGGTAGTACCATGTGACTTGGAGAGCCTTGGAGGTCCCTGAAAAAAAAAAAAAAAAAAAAAAAAAGGGCAAAGTGGTCCTCGGTCTGAAAATGTTTGAGAAACACTGCTCTAAAGCACCAGAACACAATTGTATTGTAATTTCACTGTATACACTGTATAAATATAATTAAATTGAATTAAACGGAAGCATTGAATTGTTCACAGAAATGCGGTGAAATTACCTCTCTTACCATGGAATTATCTTCTATCAAATCCACCATCCAGCTTTTTTTTTCAATTTAGTCATGATGTGGTTATTGAGCTGCTGCGTAGGATATGATGCACATAGTGGTAATGCAGACATGTATTAAGAACGTAAGATTACGTAAGATTACGCTCCTGGTTCACTACCTTCAATTGAGTTTATGTAACCAAGAGCGTCATTGCATGAGTGTTGTGTATAGTACCTGTCGTCCTGGGCTGCTGTCTCTGTGCAGTCTGAACAACTGCAGCTGAAGAGTGTGTTCCTGTGTATGCATCTGTTTGTGTGTATCTGTTTGTGTGTGTGTGTGTGTGTGTGTCTGTTTGTGTGTGTGTGTGTGTGTGTGTGTGTGTGTGTGTGTGTGTGTGTGTGTGTGTGTGTGTATCTGTTTGTGTGTGTGTTGATTTTTATGTGTGTAAGAGGGAGAATAGGCTGAACAGTCAACTGTTTTCTCCCTCTGTCTCCCTGTGTGTGTGGGAGAGAGAGAGAGAGAGAGAGAGAGAGAGAGAGAGAGAGAAGCTGAAGTGTGTGTGTGTGAGAGAGAGAGAGAGAGAGGAAGGACTCTGGTTGTTTGGGGTTCCCTGTCCCGTCCTGTCCTGTGCTGACTGGGATTAACTCTTTCCCACCCTGTGGGTTCTGTGTTGTGTGGAAGCAGCTTTAGTCACGCTGCTCCTGGAGTCCCTCTGGAGCTTTCCTGCCTCCCTGGCAAACAGGAAACACATTGTCAAAGCGGCCATGGAGGACAAAAATGAAATCTGCTTGTTTGACTCTGTGCAGTGCACTCACTGCCACTTTCCCAAGGCTACATCCAGAAACAACACTCCTCCTCTTCCTCCTCCTCCTCCTCCTCTTCCTCCTCCTCTCTCACCCCGCACCTGCAGCCATGGATGTAGTAGTCGTATATCTGTTGCTAGGTTGCTAGATAACAGAACATGTGTGGGCATAATATCAAATGGCAATAAAACACCCCGCCAAGGCTGATGGAGAATTTAGCTAAAGGGAAAATGAGCACAATAGTGTAGTTCAAGGCTAGCTCCAGGCACTCTCTTACTGCTCAGGGACAGATTGAAATTGATTTGCCCCCCTCTATTCTTGGAAAACGAGTAGAAAAACTGAATTAAAAAAAAAAGAAGAATAAAAGTTGCATTACAATGCTCCCCTGACCTTAGGTGACCCAGGCGAGTGGCCTACATTAGTTTGGAGCTGACCCTAGGTCTCTTGCTGATGACAAGATGCCAGCCACAGGCATCTAAAGGAGAAGTTTGGTGTGATAAGGACCCAAAGTATATTGCAATCATAAAAAGTTGGAACGTTTGCTAGGGAGCAGAATTTTGACACGTTCGTGCAGGCTGGAGAAGACCACTTGCTAGTTGTTGCTCCCGGGGGCAAAAAAAACAAACAAAAAAAAAAAAACGTATCATCTGGAGTAGCCTAGATTAGACTAAGAAATCTGCGAGAATCTTTGAGAGAAAGAAAAGATATCTGACTATTCTGGTGAAACCGTAGAGAAAAGAGACTCTAGTAAGTTAGCAGAGAGGAGATTTGGCATGTTGTGGTGAGATGCCCTTTGAATATTGGGTGGGTGGTGAGGACCTCCATAGCCGATCCCAACAGAGCCGCGGCATCAATAGACTTTATATGAATTTGCAATTAAATACTTTCCTGTGAACTTTTATGCTTTGGTGTTGCACTTCTGAACTGCACAAGGGCAAATTCCTTTCAGCATAAACCCATTGATGTGCCAATAATTTGTTGAAAAATATGGACTTTGTTTGGTGAATACATAAAAACAAAAAACACACATTGTTCCAAGGACACACACAAACACACCCACATCAATTTTATCGCTCTCTTTTCACTCTCTATCACTCATGCATACAAACACACACACACATACATAAACATGCATTCTATTGCTCCCCTATCTCTGTCTCTTGCACACACACACATTCATAAACATGCATTCTATTGCTCCCCTATCTCTGTCTCTTGCACACACACACACACACACACACACACACACACACACACACACACACACACACACATTCATAAACATGCATTCTATCACTCTCTCTATCTATCTCTCTCTCTCTCTCTCTTTCTCTCTCTCTCACACACACAAACACACACACACATATTCATAATAAACATGCATTCTATCGCTCTCTCTCTCTCTCACACACACAGACACACACTCACACACACACACACACACACACACACACACACACACACACACACACACACACACACACATATTCCCCTCTACTTCACCCCTGTATTAGTGGCATCAGATCCTACTGTGTCTGTTATTAAATTGATGAAGCAAATAGAACAGGACTAAAAGGTGAGTAGGACTAAAAAAAAAAAAACAATGAAAAAAAAGAAAAGAAAAAAAAATCAATCAGCTAAATGTTCTGTAAGCGGATTGAGATTGAGGCGGGGAATCAAGTTGAGGGGTGGTCTCCCTCTGTGCAGTAAATGAGAAGAGACAGTAATACCGGAGGGAGCGTGTCCATATGGCCCTATAGACTATACACAGGAAGGACGGGTGGGTGGGTGGGTGGGTGTCACGGGCACTGGGATGGGAGATTTAACCCTCGCTGTGCCACAGCCAGAGAAACAAACACAGACGGCACCAAATGGTCCTGGCGAGATTTATTCTGTTTGAGAGAAAAAAAAGGTATTTGTGTCAGCTGTGTTAACATTGCAGGAAAGATGAATAAATATCTAAATATATAAAGTCTAAATATATGAATAAGAATACCGATATATTAAAATTGATAAATACTGAATAAAATAATTATGCTATGGATTATTTCATTCTTATATCACTGCTTGGTCAAATTCCCTATTTAGAATATTCTTTTCTAAAAACAGAACAACTATAAAGTACTTCCACTTTTCAGGTGATATTACATTTGTAAATCGATTCCATACCAACTTGATTTCAGTTTTGTTTTCTATTCAGTTCTGGTGCTAAATTGTTTCGTGTTTCACCAACTTTTCTTGCTTCTTTTCCTACTTGAAGTACAGTACTTAGCAAGCTCAAGCAATAGAAATATGGGATTATATACGCTGGCCTTTCCCTTTAAGACACACTCTGAAGCTTAATTGTTTTTTTAGTTGAAGATTTTTAACAGTTCTGTTTTGCATGAAAGAATTGAAATGTGTCAAAACTGCTTATATTCAAAGGTGTTTCTTAATCAGCTCCATACATTGTTGAAATTCTTGCTAGCTATCTGATTCCAAACCAGCGATAAAAGCAGACACTGATTCTTCTAGCTGAAGCCGCCTGCCCTTTGTGTCTCAGTCACAGTCTCGCAGTTCAACCTGAATCTGAGCCCCGTGTTTATCATTTGACCATAAAAACACAGATTACATTGGTGCTGTGTTACTGCGCCGTAAAGCAAAAACATCACTGCACCACACCGCTGCTGGATGGTCGCTCAGGGGGCCGGACACAGCAACCCCAGACACCTTCCCAGGGAGTTCTTTTTCCCTCCGCCGCTATTGGCTTTCACCGGGGGTCTGTCTGAAATATGGCTTAACACCACCTGAGGTCTTTCAGGATGAATGGCGAGCGTTAATGTTTATCATCCCAGCGAGGGCGCTTTGCGGGGAGCCTCAGGTGTCTGGAGAGGGCAGGGCTGTTTCAAGGTACTCAGGGGGCCCCAAGCAAACAGGACATTAGGGCCCTTCACTCAGGGCCGTTTCAAGGTATTTGGGGGCCCCAAGCAAACAGGACATGGGGGCCCTTCATCCCCCCTATAAACACCGACACGAACCACAATGTTATAAATTTCAAGCATCTTCAATATAATTATTTGTATTGAATAGTTGTCTAACTCCAGTCTAACAGTTGTCTAAGTCCAGTCATTTTGTATTGAAAAACACCACCAGCTAAACTACTAAAATGATTAAAAAGTCAATCTTGGGGCCCCCTTTCAGCCTGGGGCCCCAGGCAATTGCCTGGTTTGACTGGGAAAGGGGGAGCCACGCTACGCCTCCACGCCGCGCTGCATCTCGCTAGCCGTAATGGCTTTATCAAACACGCTCAGCGCCACTTGGAGCTCTCGCCTACATGTGTAAGGAAGGCCCACAGGCGGAGACGGACCTGTAACTTCAGATGCGGACCGCCAGCCGGTACCCATAAGTCATGGAGGGGGGTCATTAAGGGCCCCGTGGAGGGGGCCCCGAAACAGCCCGGGTGGGAACGCGAATGATGGAGTGTCTGCGTTAAAAATCGTCGGGTGTGGGGGGGACACCTTTTTCGGGTCCGGTCGTGAGACATTTCCTGTGCCTTTCTTTCTGTCTTTTTATTATTTATTTTTTTCGTCTTATTTTGTGACGAAGGAAGCCCTTTCTCTTTGCGCTAGTGTCAAACTCACAGAACTGAATCGTGACAGAACTCCCCAAACCCCCACGCCTCCCTCCTTCCACCTACTAACCCCCTGGAGCAGTAAAAATTCCAGGTTGTGAATGGAAGGGGTGGTTGGGGGTCTGGGGGTTTGGGGTTGTGTGTGTGTGTGTGTGTGTGTGTGTGTGTGTGTGTGTGGTGGGTAGAGGGCAGGGGGGGTGACTCTGCACATGTATCCAGGAGCCCTCTGTCAGAACCAGCTGTGCACACATCAGAACACAGTCAATGCACTCCCACAAGGAGATAGACAGAGCACAAGGGGAGTGTGTGTGTGTGTGTGTGTGTGTGTGTGTGTGTGTGTGTGTGTGTTTTGAGTGGGCAGCAAAAGACAGATAGAATGACAGAGTGAGTGTCAGAGAAAGAGAGAGAGAGAGAGAGAGAGAAATTGGAGAGAGAAACCTAAGAAAGAGTGAGAAAGGAGGACAGGGCCAGAATGACACAGAGGAACTTGACAAGAGT
Organism: Sardinella longiceps; assembly: GCA_027497455.2. Lineage (NCBI taxonomy): Eukaryota > Metazoa > Chordata > Actinopteri > Clupeiformes > Clupeidae > Sardinella > Sardinella longiceps. The sequence continues at coordinate 21,436,558 of JAODXP020000029.1, forward strand.
GCAAATAAAGAGATGTGAGAAAGACAAGCGCTAGAGAGAGAGAAAGGGAGAGAGAGAGGGAGAGATAGAGGGAGAGAGAGAGAAGGAGCAAGAGAGAGTGGGAGAGAGATTGGGAGGGAGAGAGTTAGAGTCAGTCAGTTTTGATAAACTTCCACTTTGTCTGAGAGTAAAAAGATCAAGAGAAGCTGGACCAAAGATAATTAAGACAACAAGATTACCCGACTTTAAAGGAGATTGGGTTAGAGGGAGAGAGAGAAAGAGAGAGGGAGTTAGAGAGGAATGAGGAGAGAAAGAGAGAGGAAGAGAGGGAGTTAGAGTGGAATGAGGAGAGAGGGAGAGAGTTCATGCGTCCAGACGAATTTAGGGAATCGCAGGAGGGGACGGGAGACACAAGGTAATTAGAGGAGACGAGGTCAGCTCGTCTGGACACTGTGACCAGGAGGAGTGTGTGTGTGTGTGTGTGTGTGTGTGTGTGTGTGTGTGTGTGTGTGTGTGTGTGTGTGTGGAGGAGGAGGACAGGACAGGACTGGACAGCTCCTCCCTGCTGGAGTGAGTCTCCCCCTCTTGTCTCCATCCCAGCCCCGAGATCGATTACTGTGTCAACACTGATCCCCCCCAACCACACACACACACACACACACACACACACACACACACACACACACTACCCACTCTCTCTCTCTCTCTCTCTCTCTCACACACACACACACACACACACACACACACACACACACACACACTACACACACACACACACACACACACACACACACACACACACACACACACACACACACATCCAATTGCCTCTTTACCTCTAACCCCCCTCCTACAGACGCTCCCCCAGGTCGGAGGTCAAATGTTGGCAGGTGCTGGAGTGGAGGAGAGAGGCGGTGGAGGTGGTGGAGGGGAGGGGGCGGTCGGAGCTGGGCTATCCCAGGGGTGAGTGGAGCAGCCGGGCAGCGGAGGCTCAGGAGCTCCCTTGAGCTCTCTGGGTCCAGCAGCAGCAGTGTGTCACGTTCCCCAAACATGCCCCAAATACACACACACACACACACACACACACACACACACACACACACACACACACACACACACACACACACACACACACACACGTATATACACACACACACACACATACACACACACACACACACATACACACACGCACACACACACACACATACATACAAAAAGATACTCTCTCTCTCACTTTCTCTCTCTCTCTCTCTCTCTCTCTCTCTCTCTCTCTCTCTCTCTCACACACACACACACACACACACACACACACACAGTCATACACACAAAGACACAAATACAGTTATACACACAAACACAAATACACACACAAACACACACAAACAGACAAACAGCACAAATACACACACACACACACACACACACACACACACACACACACACACACACACACACACACACACACACACACACACACACACACTCATACCAGAGCCCTGACCAATCAGTGTCAATAAAAAGAAGAGAGGACACAGACGTCGTCCAGCCCTGACCGGCCAGCCAGCAGGCCGCAGCTGTCAAAGCCTGCTGACGAGGGGCAGACGTAGGGGAGACGGAGAGATGAAACAGCACCACAGACGACAAGAGAGAAACAGAGAGAGAGAGAGAGAGAGAGAGAGAGAGAGAGAGAGAATGGACAGACTAACGGTAGACTCAAAAACAGATAGAGATCCAAGAGGAGAGAGATAGACAGAGAGAGACAGATGCGAGAGAGAGAGAGAGAGAGAGAGAGAGAGAGGGAGAGAGAGAGAGAGAGAATGGACAGACTAACGGTATACTCAGAAAGAGATAGAGATCCAAGAGGACAGAGATAGACAGAGAGAGACAGATGTAAGAGACAGAGAGAGAGAGAGAGAGAATGGACAGACTAACGGTAGACTCAGAAACAGATAGAGATCCAAGAGGAGAAAGATAGACAGAGAGAGACAGATGCAAGTTGGAATGGGTGACCAGACCTAAAATGGTCATTGTAAACACATTCCTTTGTTCTTTACCTCTTGTTTATCAGTCCCTGCTGGTTATTTCTGTTGTTGTCTTGTTGTGGGATAAAACACAAAGACACACTTATGACTTCAAATAGGCTACATCTGACTGTTATAAAATTTCTCTTACCCTAACTATTCTCTATCTATGCTATTATTTTCAGTGCTCTTTTCTCTGTTTGACAATGGCTTCCCTAAGCAGAATTTCAATTTAGTCTTTGTCTGTCTGTGTACAACATAACTCGAAAAGCACTGCACGGATTTGGATGAAATTTCCGGACAACGTGTATATTGGGACGAGTAAGAACTGATTAAATTTTGGTGGCGATTGGTGACCACGATCTAGATCCAGACCCCGATCTGGAATTTACATTGTGTTTGTGACCACATTGCCTTGGCGGAGGTCTGCGCTCTCCTTGAGTGCTTTTCTAGTTTTTAATCTTATAGGGGGAGCAAACAAAAATAATACATAAGGTATATACAAATATAATTATCATATTTCTGTGGTCTTGGGGGGCCCTGGTGGTGTGGGGGCCTTAAGCGACTGCATATTTCGTGTATGCCTCGGGCCGTCTCTGTATAATATAATGTATAGGACATTGTTGTGAATTATATGAGTGCGTTTATATTAATCTTAATCTTGCAGAAGGGCAGCTGGCAGGACAGAATGAAACTCACGTTCATATAAATATGTTTCTGCTCTTGCCGTATTTAAGCTGCGTTTCATGCTCCATTAACATCACTGACACGTTAATACATCATAACTTGTCATGCTTGTCACTTTGGGTTTTTTGTACCATACAAACCCCCCCACCACCACCACCACCAACCCCCCGCTTTTGTCCTGTCCTACAATATCAATGTCACATGTATGAGCTGGCTATTCATTTCTGAGTAGATTTTTCACTCCGATCCCCACCACCCTCCCCTTCTCGTATTAGTGCAGTCACCAACCAGATGTTTCCATCCCCAAGCTTTTCCCGAAGCTGCGAGGGGGGCAAAGCGATCCGTGGTGTGGCGTGCGTGCATGTCTAGTTTTTCAGAAATAGTCGGTCTGGTTTTGAAAAGCCTCCTCCTCCTCCCAGTCCCATGCAAAGCTATAGCTTCTGCCATGTCTGCACGAAAGGCATTAAACTCAATCTAATCATGTTTCAGACATCGATGTGATGCCATGCCATGTCGTGCCCTTTGTCCCAGTTACAGTGACGGATTCCTGTGGTGAAAAGCAGGCATGGACTGGCCATAGGGCATACAGGGCAACGTCCGGTGGGCCGATGGTCATTTTTGGGCCAGGGCTGTCTTTATTTACTCATAATTTTCTTAAAGCACATAGGCCTAGTCCAATTTGATCTCTTATGTGTCCAACTTGGTGTTTTTATTTTA
>JAODXP020000029.1:21444964-21454964 GCA_027497455.2 Sardinella longiceps
ATGTGCTGCATGCATATAATCAAACCTATTGATTTTAGATTGGCTTAGGTAGGGTTCATAGGCTAGGTTAAAAAATTCCTCCCCTCACCACACACACACACACACGCACGCACGCACGCACGCTCGCACACACACACACACACACACACACACACACACACACACACACACACACACACACACACACACACACACACAGGAGTAGCAACTGTACAACCTGTTCCCTTTGGCACAGTCCTAGTAACACACCAGCGCGCAGGAGCATAAACAGCGCGTCACTAAGAATAACTCACTCATTTTCTGAGTGGCCGATGTTTACGTCTCAGAGCCTCTTTAGAATCGTCCTGCCCCCTCTTATCGGGGAATGTTTATGTCTCCCCAGCTCTTAAGTACACGCTAGGCAGGTCACGGCCCCCACAGCCGGCTGGGCACGGGGAGTTCATCCCACTGAATGAGCGGATATGACCCGCGGCACCTTCAGAGACGCCGAACCATGGTGACATGGTGCTCTGAACAAACACAACAGCTGCTTTTTGCAGAGTTTCATTTCCTGACGGCAGGAGGACACAGAAATGTCCATTACTGATATAGAATAATGTGCAAGTAAGTGTGTGTATGTCTCTCTCTATCTCTATCTTTTGATCCTCCAGATATGACTACAAGCAAAGTGTTCCAACATACAAAAAAATGAAATGAAATAGGCTAATCCTACACTGTGTCATCAAACCTCCTGGGCAAGTTCTCTAGTAAGCGTTTTGAACCGACAGATAAAAAGAAAAAGAGCCGTAAGCATATTGGAAATTCACCCGACCAGTCAACGTCCTGTTATGTCAAGAACGAAAACATTGCTGGGAGCGTGATACACCTAAACTTCATTTCCCATAAGTCTGTTCGTGACGTCACCAGATTGCGACACGCATTACCAGAAGTGGTGAGTTGGCTTAGTGTTTCTGGTAAGAAATCGGATTAATTCTCTTACTGTCTGCTATTTTGTCGAAATAAGATACGCTATAATATATTTATCAGTTTAGTTATGCTATAACATTTCAAGGAGCAGCAAATGTGGTTTCACCGGAGGGAGAGGGTTTGCAAACTTGAATGAATTTGGTTTGTAGCCTATTAACGTTAAGGCTAGTCAGCAGCAACACATTAACGTCAACGTTAGTGTTAACGTTAGCTGAAATGTCCAACTCTAAATCAAATCTCGCTTTAGGATGTACATAGTGTACTCTAACAGTGGTAGACATGTAATTCATTATAAATGCCCGTGCCCTTGTTTAGTCACAGATAAATAACTATTCTTCAACCAGCTTTTACAATGCGCTAACGTTAGTGCGCGGTCATCCGCAATTCACCTGTTGGTTCTTGACGTTACTGTGCGACTGAGGGTGGAGATGCTGTGTACAGAATTAATTATGTAACGTTATTTAATCATAACGTTAGTAGCCAATTAAATGTTTGTATTTTCGGTTGTTTCACTTCGTTGTTTTCCTGTGTTCACATGGAGCTTACACATAATGTGCTCTTCCCCTGTTTCTATCCTCTGTCTCCTGCTGTTCACTCTCAGTGTTGTGCGGCCGTCCCACAAACTATCCCATCCATCATGACCAAACTTCTGGAGTGGCTCTTGGGGGTATCCCTGATCGGCGTTGCCTGGGGGCTGGTGACCTTTGACCTACTCGACCTGAGATTGCCCCCGGTGTACCGGGAGGTGGCGTGGCCGATGCCAGTGTACCTGCTGGTGGCTTTTGGCTGCTACTCTCTGGCCACGGTAGGCTACCGGGTGGCTACTTTCAATGACTGCGAGGATGCTGCCAAGGAACTGCAGGCACAGATCCAGGAGGCCAAAGAAGACCTGAGGAAGAAAGGATTAAAACTGTGAGATGACAGACTTTGAGACTATGATGCACACACACACACACACACACACACACACACACACTGGCTGACTGGCTCGCTCAGGCATGCACTTACTCATCCCACACACACAGACACACACACACACACACACACGTACACACACAGTTCCAGCCTCATCAATGCACACACAGCACACACCATGTGATCATGAACATTTGTGAAAAGACATTTGTGAGTTTGCCAGCATCATTTTCATAGACTTTTTATACATCCTGGCACAGAAATACAGTAGAGGCGAATCATTGGCTATTGCTACTGACCTTAGAGAGACTGTTGTTGTTACTGTATGAGTGGTAACTAGACCCTACACTGGAGACCAAATGTAAGAGGCCAAGCCTATGCTTCTCAATTGTTCACGACCACCCTGTTTTCTGAGTGCTGTTAATGGCTGTTGGAGACTCCTCTTCCACTCATGTGATGTGATAGGTCTTTTATCTGACAGAAAGCTCCCTGCTCCTCTCTTACTTTGACCAGCCTCAACACACACACACACACACACACACACACACACACACACACACACACACACACACACACACACACACACACACACACATACACACGCTCATAGGCATAGTTCAGCTGTAAGCTGTGTGTTGTGTGTGTGTGTGTGTGTGTGTGTGTGTGTGTGTGCTTGGGTGGAGTGAGCAGGCCTCTCTGGGGAGATTACCCATCTTATTAAGTCAAATGGGTGTGTGGTTATGCTAATAAGGGCCGGTGTAAGGTTACTCTCGAATTAGACTTTCTGATGTGGCCCGCCGGTGCTGTTGTCCTCCCGCGGCTTCAGCGGTGGTCGGACGGACGTTGGGCCGGTTGAGCGGAGCGGAGGACGCATCGCATTCCACTTGTGTCCTAGGGTTTCGCGCTAGCGCTAGCTCTCTTTTCACCCTAGCATAGCAGGGAACTCTCGCTCTATGATTAAAAAACCTCTCTGTTGAAATGGTGTTTGTTCACTGAATGATTTATCCCCACCCCTCCTCCCCACCCCCCATCTCCCCATCCTTCCCCCCATGCCAACACACTGCCTGCCCTGACCGGTGTTGAGTTGACCTCCACTGCGTCTGGTTTCCGAGATGGAAAAGTACAATTTGTCCCATGATACTCGAGACTCAAGTCTCCAAGAAAAGGAATTTAAATTAACGATGCTTCCATATCGCAGGGGGTGGCATGTACGTTGACGTCCAAAAACTAAGCCCACACACACTAACTGCAAATCACCCAAGCTAAAGTTGGAGAGTTTCTAGATTTTTAATCTGATATTGTTGGCTAACGAAGACGTTTGTCTCTCCGGGTGCCTAAAATGGGCACCCAAGCAAGCCTGCTGTTACGAGGTCTCCTGCTGAGGGCAAACAAAGAATGTTTAAAGAGCAACCCATTATGGACTGGAGAGGGCCTACAAGCCCTCTGGAGGTGGGTGGGTTGGCGGCGCCAGTGGTGGTGGTGGTAGTGCTAGTTGTAGTGGTGAAGGTGGTGTTGGTGTGGTGTGTTGCCACTTGACATGTCACCTAGCCTAACCCCCACCTCAGGAATTGAATATCTGGTATTTAATCTAAAAAAAAACTACAACTAATTACATTTCTATAGCGTTTTTCAAGACGCCCAAAAGCGCTTTACAGTGGAAGGGGGACCTCAATAACTGCCACCAATTTGTAGCACCCACCTGACATGTCTCCTAACCTCCCACTTGACTCTGATCCCCACCTCAGGAGTTGAATAGCTGCCATTTAATCTTGATGATATCACACCACGCCCATGTTTGGCAGGTCACTATGAGCAAGTGAGCGAGGAGCTTGCGGGCTGGGACGTGTCTCCCAGAGACGGCGTTTAACAGGGCCTTTGAGTAGATCAGAGATCTTTTCCAGTTGCAAACACTCCTCTGAAGTAACCACCCCCCCCTCACCCACACACACACACCACCACCACCCCACCCTCACCCGCACCCCCACCTGCGTCTCTCTCCAGACCGCACCACACCACGCTGTGCCACATCACGCCACGCCAGCATGGGAATTGTTTGGAGTTTTGTTGGATCCTAAAAGCTCCAGCTGGAAGCCAGCCTTGGGTTTTTACACAGCATAGCTTTGGATTGAGTGTTGCGAGGCTAAATTCTGCCTCGCAGATGTTGGTGGAGCTTACAGATACTCTCTCAGGGACCTGATTAATGCGGCAGTCAGTCAGTCAGCACTAGATGATTATTAGGCTGTGAAACTAAACTGCCAAAGTCATAGGATGTATTTAACCTTTATTATTACTTTCTTTTTTCTTTAAATATTTATATATTTAACATCTTTTTTTATGAGGCTTTGTCCCTCAAGAGATTGATGAATCCAAAATGTTGGGAGAGAGCCCTGGCCAAAATGGCAGAGCTTAAGAACAAAGGCAAGTCACCATGTGGACAAGCAACATAAACATAACACAAAACCTGAATAAAAATCAAGGGGTGAACAAAGGCGAACTATGTGAGATTGAATAAATACGCTTTTGGGGAAAAATAAAACCAATGTGCCAGAATCTTAACCACATAGATAGAGTTTACACATTAGCCTCTGAAACACTGTTGTTTTCCAAAAAAAATAAAAAAAAATAAAATGGTGGATAAAAAGTCTTTAAATCAGCCAGCAAAGTATGAAGGTTGTAATTTCAGGAGCTTTGTTGGACTGCTTTTATGAGACTGAGGAGCTGATTTCAAGGTCTGTCTCCAAACTCTTTTTTTTTTCTCCACCATCCTGCTTTTGTAAAGACCTCACAGTGTAAACAAAAAAGCATGAATAGTCACTCTCAAATCTAAGGCGATAAGAAGCACTACTACAGTCCTGTGTCAATGAAGGCGTGACAAATTAGAATAGCTTTTCGTACTCGTAAGTGCCAGGTCAATGATAACTCCCTATAATATCAGTCAGGTGTATGAAATGGGCTTACTAGTATGTACAGTGTTAATCCAAAGTGTTGTACATGTAATCACACCACTACTATGACTATGGGGGAGAAAGAGAGAGATATGTTACTAGAGAGGCTGCTCTAAAGTGAGTCGACAGAGAAGCATGTCTCGTTCCTAAAAACAGAAAACCATTTAAAAGCCATTTAGCAGCGAGGCTCGGATGAAATGCTCTCGCTCTGATTATGGTGAGATTTACAGCCCTTTACTGTAAAAGGGGGGTGGTGGTGGTGGTGGGAGTGTCAATCTGTGGCCTTGTCTGCATGAATCTGTTGCCACATTTTCAGATGCCACCGAGAAGCTCAGATATGCTGTTGCTAAAAGCCTGTCCTCATTTGTCTCAGTTTAACAACTTTCTTTCTCTTTCTCTCTCTCCCTCTTTCTGAGAGCTGTCGTTCCCAGGCCTGTGACATCTTACTTTCTATCTTACACACTCTCTCTCTCTCTCTCTCTCTCTCTCTCTCTCTCTCTCTCTCTCTCTCTGTCTCTCTATGATTTGTTCTCTGGCCTGTAACATCTTTCTTTCCTCCTCAGTCTCTGTCACTTTCTCTCTCCCTCCCTCTCTGTCTTTCTATGATCTCTTGTTCTCTGGCTTGTGACATCTCTCTCTCTCTCTCTCTCTCTCTCTCTCTCTCTCTCTCTCTCTCTCTCTCTCTCTCTCTCTGTGTTTCCATGATGTGTTGTTCCCTGGCCTGTGGTCACCCCCCTGGTCGCAGCTGGCGTCTCATCCTCGCCCCACTAACCTTTGACTCGGCCTCGTCTCTGTGTCTGTCTCTGTGGCTGCTGGACGGAGTCGTGGCCTTAGCACTGTCCAGAGAAAACAGTTATTTTTAAAACCCTCGCCGTCTCGTTTTCAACGCCCGCCTGCCCGACCGACCGCCCTACCGTAGCGTACCGCACCGTACCATCATTTCAGCACAGAATTCCCCCTCTTTTGCATTTCCATCCATAGCCAAATCCCCCCTCAACCTCAACCTCAACCCCCCACCCCCATGAATTTATCCCCTGGAAAGCTCTTTAGAGTTAATGATTTTAGCGGCAAATCTCCACTTGTTTCAGCGAAAGATGGGATGTGATTAAAATTCTCCAGAGAGAGTAAACATACGAGTGGCGAGGGGCGGCGACCCAAGCCGGCTTTCTCTCACGAACTCACTCTCTCGATCTCTCTGTCTGCACGCATGGCGCAAACACACACGCAGCACAACCTCCACGTGGGGCCCCATCTCACTATTTGTGTATGGGATTTAAACTCACTACACTGTGTTTATACTGCTAGGGAGTAATCATTTCACCACAGTATACACACACACACACACACACAGTCGCAGATGTATATATAGGTTGTCATTTTTCTGTGGGGTTGAACATAAGCCTGGCATCACGGTAATGTAGGTCCCAACCTCGCCGTGCTTGCACATTTTTATGTTAATGTTTATTTGAGTTGAAATCTCTCTCTATCTCGCTGCGTGCCGTATGATTCAGTTTGCTGAAAGACCACATTACGACTCTACAGTACCATTCATTTTAATAGGCGGTTGGTCATAAATATTAATTGTATCTGATTTGGATATGTGTCGAGGGGATTTTTCTAGAGGATTCTCTCATTTATATTCATTGGAGGCGTGTGGTGTAACAGTTGAGTGGGGGGATTTTAGTAGCCTAGGCTGTTAAAATATTTCAGTGTAAAAGGGGTGAGGGTCGGATGGGGAAAGAGTTAAGTGGAAGTTGCTAAGTTGCCTAGAGGATGACTTTCAATGTGCTTGGCTCTCTGAAAATTGAATTTTTTCTCCTCGCTTTTTCCTCTGAAAAACCTTCCTATCACCCTAGGTAAGTACAGTAATGTACCACCACCACCGCCTCCGCCTGCATTTGCTCTTTGCAGCGCCAGGCAACCGTCCCTCTTGTGGGACAACTTTGTCCAATGAAAACATCGACAGCTATCTCCAACTGCAGGCCTCCGAATCTAAAATTACCCAGTGATATTTCCCAGCTTAAATAACACCTCTTACCCCAAAAGAATAATACATTCATTATTGATCTGACAGCCGTGTCTCCAGTTATCCTAACAAAATGTCAAGGACGTCAAGGCATGAGTGAGTGAGTAGTCTCTCGTCTATTCATGTGACCTGCAGCAGGGAGAGAGAGAGAGAGAGAGAGAGAGAGTGAAATATGACTTACTTCGGAAGGCAGCCTTTGATGAAGGATTTATAGGACATCAACACCATTGCCTCCCATATTTATAAGGCCATTAATACAGATCATTACATTTCTTCCAACAGCAAAGGGTTGCTGTAATGGAATGGCTAAAATAAAACCCTGTCATGAAGTACAGTAACAACGAGGACTGTATAATGGAGCTGTTTTTTTGTATTCCAAGTAGGTGGTTAAGTGATAAAACTGGGTAGGTTAAGCTAGAGAAAGTGGAAAACCTCCTAATAGAGTAGATTACTTGGTTTGTTTAGTTAAGAACATGAAGACCCCAAGCTCTTCTATCGTCAGGTTTACCGCTACAGCCTACCGCCAGTTTAACATACTCAGCTTTGCCTTTTCACTTGAAAATACCACCTTGGAGGAGTGAATTTGTGTCATCCATGTATATGTAGACATGGCGAGAAATCTCCCATTCCACTTTTTGTTTTAATTCCAAATACATAATCTGTCATATACGGGACAATCCAGATAATTATATACATTATTATATAGACACTGGACTTTCTAAACTATGTGTAATATGAACCAGACGTTTACATTTACACTGAAGTTTAGGGAAAACTGTGCAGTGTGATTTGAGAACAACTGTATTCTCATACACAGTGACTGCTCAGTATAAAGTCACGTCAGATTAAGAAGAGAAAAAAATTGCTGTTTACTTTTCACAAAAAGTTGAGTCCCTGTTCAAAGAAATGTTTACAGCAAATTGCCAACTTTAAAAGATAATATTTGGTCGGTTAGACAAATATTTAACACAAGTTCTCAGAGAGATAAGATAAATACTTGAACAAGAACGTGATTTAATAATTAAATAAAACTCGATTCATAAGACTTATTACCTACCTTTCCTTTCAAAAAAAGAAAGAAAAGAAAAGAAAAGAAAATCCATTGTGTCAAGACGCCTGTATCACTGCCCTTGTCATATGGGCTTTCATCTCTACTAAATGATACAACTAAAGATTGTTAAGTATGCTGAATAAAATAAATAAATAAAAAATAAGAAAGCCCTGTTTGAGAAATGGGCCTATAATGATACTGATTTCAGTCCCAGATAACACAGATAGCCAAAGTGGATTAAGAGACATTAGCAGTAAACTGATCTTGTGTAAATCAGACAGTAATCTTAAGGATGTCTGTCTGGATGAGGCAGGGTTTCACCCCAAAGTCGTTTGTCATTAAAGCTTTTAATGAGTTAATGAAATTCCCCGCCGGGGTACGGCTTGCCGACCGGACGGGCGCTCCTTACGTAGAGGTGTTGATGGATTTGTTAAGGATCAGGAATGCCAGAGTTCATCTGTGAGATACCTCCCTAGAGTTAATGAGGAAGGCCATCTCTCTCTCTCTCTCTCTCTCTCTCTCTCTCTCTCTCTCTCTTTATGCTTTCTCTCATTCCTAAATTTCAATTTCAGTTCAAGAGATCTTTATTGGTGTAAATAACTAATAATAAAAAAGATAATTGTATTTACAGAACTTTTACGGCTGTACATGTAGATTGTCGTATATAGAAAAAGAAAGAAAAAACAAATACAGAACAAACTGACTCATACAGTACTGTATGAGTACTGATGTACTGTATGTGTATTTCAATCTCTCTCTCTCTCTCTCTCTCTTTCTCTCTCTCTCAATTCAGTTCAATTCAATAGTGCTTTATTGGCGTGACAAAACATTGCTGTCTCTCTCTCTCTCTCTCTCTCTCTCTCTCTCTCTCTCTCTCTCTCTCTCTCTTTGCTTGCTTTGCTTAGCTTTTTTAATTTTAGTTTGAGAGAGCTTTGTTGGTACAGCAATAAATAAATAAATAAATAAATAAATAAAGTGTTGTATTTGCGAAACATTTGCAGCTGTACATGTAGCTTGTAGTATATACAGTGTAAAGGAAAAAAACAAACAAATGCAGAACAAACTGAGTACTGCCTTCATAACTCTCTCTCTCTCTCTCTCTCTCTCTCTCTCTCTCTCTCTCTCTCTCTCTCTCTCTCTCTCACTGCATTTCTTTCAACTCTTTAAATCTTCCCAATTGCTGCTATTTCCCTGTCAGTCCATCTTAAGCAGTAGATCTGTAGTACTTGCTGCCATCTTGCCATAAGTGCAACAAGAGGAGGGCGGAGGGGGCCCCAATAACAAACCCCTTGGGTTAGCGACCAGAGGCATTTATCTTTACTCTCTCTCCAGAGTTTCACACTTCTCAAAATGTTTTTTTTTTCTCACTTGCCACATGCAGAATGTATATGCTGTCATTCAGTGCTATTTTTTCGGACTCTGACATGCACTCACATGCCTAACTGCAGGCTATGTAATAGCACACACACACACACACACACACACACACACACACACACACACACACACACACACTCACATGCCTAACTCAGACTCTCTCTCTCTCTCTCTCTCTCTCTCTCACACACACACACTCTCACACCCATATACACTCACCCACAGACACACATACAGTACAGTACACACTCACATGCCTAACTCCAGGCTATTTAATAAATAGATTTTCTCTCCTCTTTGTCAGTGGCCTGAACTGGAGCTGGAACTGCTCTTGCACCATTACACACACACACACACACACACACACACACACACACACACACATTCTCCCTCTCTCCCACGTGGCTCCGCTTTGCCCCATATCCTCCGTCAGGAGTGTGTGTGTGTGCGCAGTGGCATTCCACACTGGAAGCCCATGATTGCGTGTCCTTGTGTGTTGTGTGTGTGTGTGTGTGTGTGTGTGTGTGTGTGTGTGTGTGTGTGTGTGTGTGTTCACAGAACCATGGACGGCAAGTCTGTCTTAGTTGCCTTTGAGGTGTGAGGCCCTCTGTGACATCTCTTTTGCTCAACGCCCTGCAGGCACACACACACACACACACACACACTCAGAGCAAGTGGTCTGTTTCTGAGGACCCTAGAGCGAAGAACCCACACACCCCC
>JAODXP020000029.1:21459964-21464964 GCA_027497455.2 Sardinella longiceps
AAACACACACAAAGAAAAGTGTAGTCAAGGGTGTGGTTTTCGCAAAAAATATTGTTTATTTCACATAAGAATTTTCACATTAATCAATATCAAAGGAGTCTTTTGTCTTTATATAATCCTCTATATGTACACTTATGATACACTTTTACATACACTGGTACAAAAGAAGTTGTCTTAAGGAATCATACTGAAGGGACTGGATCAGTGTTTAGTAACTGAGTTGTGTGTCGGCCGTACAATACACCCCACCGCACACCACGTCACCCCCCATCGTGCAGAGTATGTGTACACGTGTGCTGTTTCACTTTTGTTTGTGCTGTGTTTGTTTTATTTGTGCTTGCCAGGGTCACCTTTTCTTGTTTTCAATTTCACACAGCATTGAAAAAAATATATTACTTCTCACATATTCATTTTAGATTCCAATCTATATTGTTTGTCATTTTGGTGTGTGTTCATGGAGTGTTTTTATTTTTTTTTATTTTTTTTAAGAAGAACAAAAAATCTGCTCCTCTGTTGGAGGTAAAGCAAAGTCCGACTCATAACACAAACTTCTTCTCTGGGGAATATTTTGGGAAGCCCAAATCTTTGGAGTCTGAATCTTTTCACGTATTCCATTTCGAAAGGCTCTGCAGTGCGGGGTGAACCAGGGGGGTGGGGGGTGTTCGGTGGGGGGTGGGTGTGTCTGACGGTGAATTGAGACTAGAGTGATTGTCCTTGGCAGTTTTAAATGCTTCGGGTTCCGCGGTACGACTTTGAGAGGCCGGCTTCCCTCTGTGTTCGCCTTAACTGGTCTGTTTTTTTTTGTCGTTTTTTGGCAAATTAACGTCTTTTGTTCCTTGTACTCTCCCTCTCTCTCTTTCTCTTTCACACACACACACGCACACAATTACAACTCTTTCACTCTAACTTTCACACACCTTGTCCCCCTTTCTTTCTTTTTTTATCTTTCTCTCACTCTAGCTTTCACGCTCTCCTTCGGACAGTAAACATTTCACATAATTTGTTCACGTTATGTACAGTCATTTGCTCACAGCAAACTTCATAAATTATTCTAACAGAACATTTACACTTTTGTGTCACAACTTTGTTTTTTTTCTTGTGTGTCATGAGGTGATAATGTGAATGTCTGGCTGTGTGTGTGTGTGTGTGTGTGTGTGTGTGTGTGTGTGTGTGTGTGTGTGTGTGTGTGTGTGTGTGTGTGTGTGTGTGAGAAAACCTGCAATGGACTGTAGCTGTGTGTGTGTGTGTGTGTGTGTGTGTGTAGTGGTACGATCTCATGTTCAGTGCTATGTGAGCACATGGTCCAGTACACTCAGCGGCTAGCAGTGGACAGCAGCTTCAACCCTGTTCCTCTGATGCTACATTGAGACAGAAAAACAAACAAACAAACAAACAAACAAATGCTAACTCCTCCCTCTTCTCTCCTCCATCTCTCCCTCCCATACAGAACTAGACAACAACACTTAGGGTTTCTGTACATATGAGAACATGACACTGCTGCCGTCGGCTCATGAGCTCATCAATGAGTCCCCAATGAGTGAGTGAGTGAGTGAGTCACACTGGGCCGAGTCCAAGCCAGAAGAGGGCCAGAACTGAGCCGGAACGGAATCAGAACTCGCAGGTCCAGAATCACGGTATACTCTGAATGTTCCATGCTTGTGCGTGCTCTTTCTTTCTCTCTCTTTTTCTGCCTCTCTCTCTTTTTCTGTCTGTGTATGTGGAGAGGTCTGAATTTGCTGCTTTGAGTCAGTTGTGAATGTTTTTTTTTGTTTTTGTTCTTTAAGTGTTAAGGTTACTGTTCTTCATAGTTTAAGCACTTCTCCAAAAGTTCAGCTTTTGTCAAAATACAGATAAGGGGGGTGAGGGGAAACTTCTACAAAAAAAAAAAAAAAAAAAAAACATAATCAAAGTTTCCCTTGACAAAAGGAAATCCTTCCAGAAAAATACTGACGTCTTGGTTCTCAAAAAGGAGAGAAAAAGGTTGACTACGGTTTCGGGAGGAACTTGTTCCCGATCGCAACCTTTTTTTTTTTGAGCCGGAACATTCCTTCTGTACACGTCCCCTTCCCCAGCGGCCAGCACCGGGCTATGGGGGAACTGTCTCTGTCTCTGTGTGGAGTATGGCCCCTACGGGCCACCGTTACTGTAGTCCTCACAGGAAGACTCAAATCTATGGGATTTGTAGTCTTCCTGACGTCTCACTGCAGCACCAGCAGTCCTAAGGCCGTCAACAGCAGCGTGGAGAGGGCGAGGCTCGGTGATGTCACTGGTGAGGAGCTTTTGACGCTCTTTTGGACCTCAGGCAGGTTCACCACTGGATCATCTGAAGAGAAGAAGACCAGATTGGAGGAGGTGAGTTAGACAGAGATGGGGCGTCAACTGAGTCAACTGAGCATCTCCAGCGCAACTTGGGAGATGGGTAGTGTGTGTGTGTGTGTGTGTGTGTGTGTGTGTGTGTGTGTGTGTGTGTGTGTGTGTGTGTGTGTGTGTTTCATACCTGCTGGAAGTCTGTTGGATGGGTTGTGCACACCGCCTCCTGTTCCAGCGCCTCCTGTTCCAACATGAGCTTCCTGAGACCCTATGAAAAGACACCACATGAATGGAATGGTTAGACTTTCATGTTGTTGTTTTTTTGTTCTTTCCTTTTTTTCTGTGCCTTAATGGTGCTTAATTAAAGAGCTCCTAACACCATGACATGACAAACGTGTGAAAAAACATCTTTTTCCCAGGTTTGATTTCTGGGAAGGAAAAAAAAAAAAAAAAAAAAAAAAAACACGTCCTTTTCCCAGGTTTGATTTCTGGGATGATGGTGTGATGTGGCGGAGTGCGGACTCACCATCAGACGCCACGACGTCCACGCGGAGACGCAAACACTCCTCGCCATGGTGATGAAGCGGCTTGGCTGGAGGGAGAGAAAAGAGAGAGAGAGAGAGTGTTAATTACAGACACAGACTGATGGGTTTAACCACTAATCCGGCCCTCACAGCTGCACTGTGGGAGCTTGGTTGCCAGTTTGTGATGCATGTATGGATGTGTGTGTGTGTGTGTGTGTGTGTGTGTGTGTGTGTGTGTGTGTGTGTGTGGGTAGGGGGGCAACTATGCGAGATGTTCCAAACACTCTATTGCCCCTCAGAGAATTCTCATTAGTGTTCTTGCTCTTGTTGCTGCCCTTGTTCCAGGAACCCCTAATACCCTCATGCTTGACCCCACATACTCTTTAGGTAAGGCAGCACAGCACAGTATAGTGCAGTACAGTGCAGCATAGCCATAGCATAGCCAAAGATACTTTAGATGCTAGATACTTTACTTTCATCAAATGTCTCTGTCAAAGACATAGCGTAGCCAAAGATACTTTAGACACTTTACTTTCATCAACTGTCTCTGGCATAGCCATAGCGTAGCCAAAGATACTTTAGATTCTAGATACTTTACTTTCATTAACTGTCTCTGGCATAGCCATAGCGTAGCCAAAGATACTTTAGATGCTAGATACTTCACTTTCATCAACTGTCTCTGGCATAGACATAGCGTAGCCGAAGATACTTTAGATGCTAGACACTTTACTTTCATCAACTGTCTCTGTCAAAGACATAGCGTAGTCTACTGAAGCCTACTGACTCACTGGCGGCTTTGAGGAGAAAGACGCCAATCGTCTGCCCATGTAGACCACCACTACCACCACCACCAACAACACTCCCAGCACCCTCTCTCTCTCTCTCTCTCTCTCTTTCTCTCTCACACACACTCTGTGTCTCTCTCGGCACTGCTCTGTATGACTCATCCGGGCTGCCGTACCCTCCCAGCAGCACCCATAAATCTAAAAGCGGGGCAGGAGGGGCGGATGCAGTGCAATGGGCACCAAATACTTCTAGGGTGTGTGTGTGTGTTGGGTGGGGGATGCCAAAAGTGCTCTCTCATATGCCGGGAAGCCACTAGGATTTTCTCGCCCTCTGTGACGGATCGGCTATATTCATGTTAAAAAAAACCCCACAGAGACAAAAGGAGGTGCATGTGTGAGTGTGTGTGTGTGTGTGTGTGAGTGTGTGTGTGTGTGTGTGTGTGAGCGAGCCGCACTTCCTCTGTCTCATAGTGGTGGGCAGAGGTGAAAGCAGAGATATGCTTTTGAAAAGAATCAATTTTTAAGTGGGTTCTCCTCTCCAATGTGTGCATATATGTATGTATGGACCACTATGTATGCATATAGTATATGTATTTATGTATGTATGGATGTACTGTGTAGGTAGGCATATGTAATGTATGTATTATATATAGACACTTACAGATATAGTAGTAACTCTCTCCCTGTCGGAACTCTTTGCCCAGGGTGAAGGGGGTGAAACGCTGGAACTTCTCTGAGAACTTCTCCGGGGCGTGTGGGGCGAAGGGGTGTCCGCACTCCCAGCGCATCTGGTCGTAGGACTGCGGCCGGCACGCCTCGTAGTCCTCGCGCTCCACCATGTACAGCACGTAGCGCTCGGCATCCTGGGAAGGCACCTCGCCCAGCGGGTAGTGCGGGCACACGATGTCCAGATAGTCGTTTAGTTTCACCTTCACCACGTAGTCGTTCCACTTGAACCTGAGCGAGAGAGAGAGAGAGAGAGAGAGAGAGAGAGAGAGAGAGAGAGAGAGAGAGGGGAAAAAGAGAAAGAGGCGATTAATCAAGTTGCAACTTTTTGCAGATGAGGTGTGATTTCTCACCCCGGCCGGCTCATCGAACCGTGTCTGGCTGCGAGGCAATCGCAGAGTAATCATATTTTAAATGACCTATTGATTTATTAGACCAGTGTACCTGCACTCTACAGGGAAATCAGAGCAAGAAAGAGATGGAGGGACCAAAAAAGAGAGAGAGAAAGTGAGGGAGGGAGGAAGGAAAGAGAGAGGGAAGGAGGAGGAGGAGGAGGAGTGAGGGAGTGAACGTGTGAATGAAAAAAGAGAGGCACAGACGGCAACAGATGGATGGATAGATTAACACAAAGTAGCACTTTTAAACGAGAGATAAT
>JAODXP020000029.1:21479964-21484964 GCA_027497455.2 Sardinella longiceps
GTAAGGCATACGAGTTATTATTCTTCACCTCCACTACAGGTAACCACTAGGGGAAAAAAAGACAGAGGTGGACTACATTAGCGATTCTATCTCTGTCTGTGATCGAGAGGCATTAACATGAGAACGCAGCGCAGCGGTACCCCTCACCAGATCAGATTTCCAATCAGGTCGTTTCACTCTGCAACTGCAAGTTAAAATGCAAAGCATTCATTGCATGCCCTGGGAGATTTGCAAATTTGATGTTTCTGTGCCAAGTAAATGCACACATTCGTGTGCGTAATGGTCGGTGCAGATGGGCCATTAAACACACGAATCTTTCCTTCCTTAATTTTAGTGTGGATATGCGGTGCTCGAGATGACAATGAAGGATGACAAAGAGGAAAGTTGTATGAGGAAATTACATAGGCAGTGGAAACAGAAGAAATATAGCCCATAACAACAACACAAGGGAAAACATAAACAAAAATGAACAACACAAGAGGGGAAAAAACTGTTGGCTTACTTTGGGTTGGTGCCGTTCCAGAACACGCTGTGTCTCTCGGCGGTAGAGACCCACGCGCATAAACTCATCCCGACGCACAGAAGCCAAAGCAAATCCATTCTGCGAGATCCAAGCGAGTTTCAGCAAAAAAAATAAAAATAAAAAATAAAAACTCAAAGGTTTATGTAAGGGTCCTTAGTAATGCAACAATGTTTAGATTTGCACTCAGTCAAATAAGAGATAATTGCAAAAGAGCTACAGTATATGAAATACAGAAATTATAAAGTAAGGCGTAGATTTCCCGTGTTGGGTTCGAGGGTGCTGAATGAAAACGACTAGGAGCGCGTTTTGGTTTTGTGGGATGACCATTTCACTTAGCCACGCCTCTCCGATGCTATGAAAACCAATGGTTGAGGAGCAGTCTACATGCCTTATGTGTGCAATATGAATCGTACGCCCTCTAGAGTTAGCGATGAATGGAGAAGAGAACCATCGGAAAGCCCGAATTGATGGCATTTCTGTGTAGTCTATTTACAGTGTGAACGTCATTTTCATCGGAGACCGTGGTTCATTCCTCGAAACCATTTTCCTTCGCCAACGCTGTCAAATTTGATCGACTAAATCTCACCGACACTAGCTTATTATTGACTTTGATAAACAGCACTATGATATAACAACCAGTGTGTCCACTTTAAAAGTCCAAACGTTTTGACAGGTCCAAACGTCCCCGAGGCGTTTTAATTTCAGCGTCACTACCCAATCATCATCCGATCCACCATGGCAACTTTGTCGTCAGTAAACCTTTATATCACAAGGCGTTAGAAATGACAGTAGCTAATCTTGGCACGTCAAATTTCTAATGGAAAATTAGGCGAGACTTAGTTAAGTTTGCCTAGGTTAATTGATTGCACTTCACAGCCGGGAATCCAGTTGAAAACAAAGCACCAACACTTATCAAATAACATGATCAGAACCAGCAATTGGTCACGTTTCATATGCAAAGTACCCATGGTGGATGGCAAAAAGCTGTTAAAATGGACAGGGATGTGAAGTTTGATTTGATTTCAGGCTTTGACTTCAAGTTTTCACACGCACGAAAGTATCTTCTGTCTGAAAAGGCTAATTGGATTTAGAACAAGAGAGAGTTGTATGTAGCCGACAAGCAAAGGGTTTTGCGACCAATAGCCTTCCCCCCCTCTCCTCTGATCATGCAGAGTTGGGGGGCACACAAAGCCTGTCCACCAAAATCCAAGCCCTGCGCTGTTGGCACAGGTAAATTAAATAATTGGTGGTGATCTTTGTCAGTCACAGCCAACAGTCCACGTTTCTTTGACCAAATATTTATTCTGCTTGTTAACCACCATTTCTGTATACGAATACATTAGAGAGAGAGAAAAAAAATCTTTTGCACGACCTCTGGTGGTCTCCGTGCTCCTGAAGCGCCATCCACAGTTACAGCTGTAGCCTACCCCAAACGGCCGTCTTCTCTTGGACTTGTTTTGACCTCTCCGCTCTATTTATTCCATCTGTGACCTCCACATATTTCCTCCCCTTCTTAGCAAAATCGTATAGGCCTATCCCTTCTCCACAGCAGTTCTTTAACAATGGTTAATCAGTAATCGTCAGTGAGCATCAATGAATCATCAATGTTTTCCTTTTTCACAGGTGTGTGGGTACACTTGGTCTCAACTTGCCTTCCAGACAGTGATTCAAATCACCCTACTGGAGGAGTCTCCAACCTTTTTTCCTGCTGGAGAGTTACTTTTTAGGGGAGAAAAACACAGTTTTGACACATTTGTGTGCACCAATAGCAAACTCTCATCAGATAGTAGTTGAATTGGGATGGGGCATGTTGCTTGGATTTTATTGAGATTTTAACAGCTTTAATACCTTCTGTAACAAAGTTATGAGATTTATTGACATTTTCTTTGAATCTTTGCAGATCGTCTCTAGAGCAGGTTGTGAGTTACAGGGATCACCCAAGCTGTGTAGGGTGTAGCACCTGGGTGTAGGGGTGTAGCACCGCTTTCTGGGCCCTGTGCACAAGCAGTGGCCATGGGAGCCCCCCTCACTGCTTGGAATATAATTCCAGACTTCTCAAGTCTATGTATATTGAAGTGGAGCGTCCAAAACTACTAGCGCAGGTGCTGGACAATTATGAAAAACGTAAAAATAAGAACTAAGTTAAAGTCTTGTAATTTGGAGCTGCAGCAGTGTGCGGACCATTTCTCAAGAACTCTCCCTCGTATTGGACAGACGTGTACAGCCTGAAACAGTTCAATCCCCTCCCTCCAGTGGTTCAAAATGGCCGTCCTGTCAGGGCTGATACAAATTCAAGCAGCTCAGTTCTCTTCTTTCTCTCTATCGCTCCTGTCACTCTGCTGCCTGCAATTCTCATAGGTCGGTATTCTCCAAGGTGCTTAAGTCCAAAAAAGTGCTTAGCTCCATTCAGTTCAGCCTGCATTAAGCACTGTTTTGGCTTAAGCACATGGGAGAATACAGCCATAGTGTTTAGTGGCAATTTAAACCAGGTATGTTGTTATACCTGTTATACAGAATTTTTGCCTTTTCTTGATTTCTGGCTGTTTTTATTTCTGACTTCTGCTAAAAAGTGTCCCATCTTGAATAGGTTGTACAATTTTGAATTTCACCCGAGTTGGCGAAGACATAGGAACAAAATGGTTTTTGAACACATCGTGACCACAAGCATCTTAACTAGATTTCGACCACAAGAATCTTAACTAGACTTCGAAGAACTGAGGTCCTAAAGATGCCCTGTTCTAAAGGATATGGTCAGAGAGAACAGGACACTCCAGTTGATTAAATCAAATTAGAACACATCTGCAGTGCATGGTAGAATCATTGGGGGAAGAATCTAAATGTATGTAAGACATACTCTGCAACCATGATCATTTAGATATGAGAGCAGTTTACATCTCACTGAGTTTCTGCATGTTTGTTCATGTAGAATTCAGAGTGATAGTCAGCTCTAATTTTACTCATTTGTTCATTATTCATTTCATGAACAAAATACATATTTTATTTGTATGGAAGAACAGAATGATGTCGCCTTTTAAATGTGACAGAGTGGCTTGCAATTTGATAAACATGATTAATTGATTAGCCTATCTATCAAGGCCCTGAGCCTGAATGTGTCAAACCTACTGTAGATAGATAGATAGACAGATGGATAGATAGACAGACAGACAGACAGATTCTTTATTGTCCCTAGTCTGAAGTCTGCTCAGATTGTGCGGCAGAGTCTGCCCAGATTCTTATTTCAAAGTTGTTTTTTTCCCTTCTTGGCATGGAAGAAGTTGTACCTTTAAAGAGAAATCCCACAGGGGTTCTTTTTTAAAACACACCCCATGCGTCACTTCACTCTCAGGGAAGTGGAGCAAGCTCTTGTCCGGTGGAAGGCTTTATTTATTTACTTATTTATTTATGTATTGTTTACCTATTTATTTATGTATTGTTAATCCACGATTGTTATCGTTAGGCATTGTTACTCACTTCTTGTATAATGATGGGATCAGGATTGCATCACAGCCTGTCAGTCTCACACTGACACACTAACACTTACATCACTACAGACACTTAGAGGAGACTGGGAGACCGTGTGGGAGGCCCTAATAGCCCTACGCTACGCTAGGTGCTATTAACCTGCATGTTATGAGACACAGACACACAAACAGTGGCGTTGTTTATTTACTCGCAGCAGGACCGGATTAGGAGTGAGATGGTAGCCTTTAAGGAGTCCAATTGAACTCTGTCGGGAGGCCAGAGGGGCTAAAATTAGCTCTCCTCGTGAGGTTCTGTGTGGAGTCAGGCGAGTCCATCCGCCTAAAGCGCTGCTAAATCGGCTCCACTCCCGTAACCCCTCGGACCTGCGGCAGGTTGTGTGTGTGTGACCAGGGTGATGTTAAGCTCTCACTATGGGCCGTACATCACAGGTCTGTGGTATTTTCATTGGTGCCTTAGAGGCAGTGCTGCCCTGAAGGTACTAGGGTTAAGGTGAGGGTTGAGGGGGTTAGGTTTAAGGACATGAGTTAGTGCCTTTTAGGCCGTGCTGCCTGCCTGGAAGCTGCCGTTGGGGGCAAAAAAACACCATTGAGCAACATCACAACGAGGCGCCCATCCGACGCACAGTGGTTGGTGTTTTACATAATAGACATTAGCCGGACGTGTTAACGAGCTGGCAATGCTCCTCAGAAGATCTCCTTATTGGTCTTCCTGGAACGCTGTTGGAATGAGACTCCATACATGCAATCTTATCACAGGAGTCTTTAGTGTTTTATACTGTAGCTTTTTATTTAAGACTGTAACACAGAAGAGAGACCCTCTAATAACACTGATAGAAAAGAGTAATTTATCTTATTACAGTTAATCAATATTAATGTGTAAGGTGGCCTAATACGTCCATTTATTTTACAATTAAAGTAATAGTTATCAACAGACTAATATCATTGTATTTTGCTAACAATCCTTTGCCAGTCTTTGTAAAAAAAATGAAGGAAAT
>JAODXP020000029.1:21549964-21572464 GCA_027497455.2 Sardinella longiceps
GTCAACAAAATAACAAAATTTTGAGTGTATCCAACAAAATAGTGTGTGTGTGTGTGTGTGTGTGTGTGTGTGTGTGTGTGTGTGTGTGTGTGTGTGTTGCGGGGGATGTTGGAGGTCATGATGATCGTTTGAGAAAGTGAAAATGATTGTTTGTCATACATGTTTGCAACTCTGTTGGGAAAAAAAAGATACTAAAAAAGGGAATGTGGACAAAGCCAGTGTGGTGAAAAGAATAGAAGACATACTGTACAGAGCAAATTTCTACTCAGTGGTTATGGGATGTGGAGCAAAGCTGGAGAACAAAAGCCTATTACTTCAGGAGGGGACGACAATGAGCGGGTTTCTGGGGAGTGCAGGTTTCTTATCCAAATGCCAATCAGGAGTCAACTGCACACACCTGAGTACACCTGAGCACACCTGAGCACACCACTCCTGCAGAGGTAGAAGAACACTGTACAGGTACACAAGGTGAGTGGGTAGGGCCCTATAGGAGACCTGGGCAGGACCACTGGACACACCAGGCAGACATAGGTGACCAGGCATGGTATTGAGGGTCACAAATGCATTTTGAGGCATTCTGAAAGTGTAGGTTTTAAGCTTTCTAACAATGTCTTACACATGGAAATCTGATAACATTTGAAGAAGTTGTAAAACTTCAATGCCGTTTTTCTCCATTTGTGTGCCTCCGACTTGTGCCTGGTTTTGCTGTGAATGGTCACTATAGGTGCCATTTACTCACCCTCACTTGGGTTAGATGAATGCATGCATGCATGAATTAATGCATGAATGAATGAATGAATGAATGAATGGTTGGATGAGTTATTTTGTGAGTAGCCTATAAACAGAGCCCTTCGAAAACTGAGATAAGATGAGATGAGATGAGATGCGATGAGATGGACAACACCTAACAAACTGGACTTTTATACATATAAAATGGACTTTTATAACACTACTGTCAGGTGCAATTCAGATGTCAATGATTATATGAAATGTGAAATGCTGTTTCCCTTCCTTAACCCTAACCCACACAAAAGACCTGCAGGCTACTGTACACAGAATCTCTTTTTTTAATCCTCCGCTTGCTCATATTCTGTCACATGATCAAGATAAGATAAGATATGAGATAAGATATGATACATAATATAAGATATGATAGAAAAAATATTCCTTTGATGTCTCACAATGGATCAATTTGAATTGTTACAGCATCCAAGAGATAGAGACAGTTACGTAAATTTCACAGTAATAAAAACATCCACCTGCACATAAAGTACACCTTCACCCATCCGCTCAACACCCATCCGCTCAACACACACACACACACACACACACACACACACACACACACACACACACACACAGACATCAGTCTCCCATGCCACAGGGAAAAAAAAATAAAACTTCACCATATACCTGGTCAAGTATAGTATAGTAGACTCTACTAATCAAGAGCAAACCGTAGCAACAGCACAGGTAAACATGCAGTCATACTACATGCTACATACTCCATACTATCAATGAAAAACTGCTCTCAATATCAACACAACAGGTAAACAGACAAGTAGAAAAAATGTCAATAAAGCAGACCTAGACATCGTATGCAGCATGCTGTGATCTGGTGGTGCTGTTTAGCCGTTTTTAAAACTTTGTGTAAACAATGTAAAAACATGTATAGCATGTATAACATGTATCTGAGGGCAGGAGTGTGTGTGTGTGTGTGTGTGTGTGTGTGTGTGTGTGTGTGTGTGCCATTCGTGCTCCCACAATCCTCAGCGGGTGGGCGTGGGGGGTAGGAGGCCATTTGTGTATGTGTGTGTGTGTGTGTGTGTGTGTGTGTGTGTGTGTGTGTGTGTGTGTGTGTGTGTGAGCCAATTTTATTGTAACGTGCAAAACTTTGCTAATTTTATTTCTACCCCCCTATTGTGTGTAATTGTAAACAACAGAATGGGTTTCCCCCCTGCCCTGTGTACTGTGTATTGTGTGAGGACAGACAGACAGACAGACAGACAGGACACCCCTGCTTCAGAGTCTGGATTAACCTCAGAGGACCTCAGCATCCCAGCCCTCCATCCTCCAGAGCGTCTGCCACCATCTGACCTCAGCGTAGTCGCAGTTATGAAAACCTCGTGGCGTGCCACTTCCTAGAAACCTGAGCGCCAACTACTCACTCACACACACACACACACACACACACACACACACACACACACACACACACACACACACACACACACACACACACACACACAAATCTATTTGTCTCTCCTACCATTCATATTCTGATGTAAACATGCATGTAGCTCGTCATGAGTTCCTGGTGACTAAATAAATAATCTATGGGGCAAATCCTAATCTGTAATGGTTCATCTGGCAGGTAACCCATCGGATTACCTTAGAAATGATCATCTGACCTCTCTGCCCATTAGGTTAGGGTTGGCCGTACATGGTATGTCAATAATCCTAATCTATAGACTGCCAGCAGGCTGGTCATTGTAGGTAAACAAGCTTACGAGCCTGGCTGGATTATGGCGGAAATTATTGGGTTTTCCTGGACGCTAATGTGTGTGCAATGTGTCGTAAGGGGTTATCCCGGAGTCATGTGTGCTACTGCTACTGCTGCAGCTGCAATGTTCCTCTTTTGTTTTTGTATTTATTTATTTATTTATTTATTTTTTTGTTAGTGGTTGGTTACCGAATCAGAGGCAGGGCATCTGAGGTCGACGGAGTGACTCATATCGCCCAAAATGACAGGTGGTTTGAGTAATGCGTCGGCTGCTGCTTGCTTGTGGGCTAACCCATCCCTTAGGTTCACATCGGTTTCCTCTGGTTTTGGCCTGTGTGTGTGTGTGTGTGTGTGTGTGTGTGTGTGTGTGTGTGTGTGTGTGTGTGTGTGTGTGTGTGTGTGTGTGTGTGTGTGTGTGTGTGTGCGGAGACACTCATCCAAAGAGACTTAAAGTCCGGCCCAGGCACGACTCTCTGCGTCTGGTGGCCTCTGGCAGAATGAATGGCCCCTCCAAACACACCTCTAAACACAGACAATGACATTGACTAAGATACCATTATGAGCTGCGTACGTGACTGGCAAACCCTAGAGTAGTGCAACGAGTTCATGTTACGACAGATTTTTACCACAGATTTTTTTTTTTATTATCTATTTATTTATTTTTTGCAGAGACATCCAACTGGGGAAGAAAAGGTTACATGGAAATGATGAATCTAATGAATATAAATACATATAATAAATAATTATTGTTATTATAATAAATAGTTATTAAAATAATTAGAATTATTTGAATCATTAATATTCATGCAATTCAGTAAATGTCAGTAAAGTGATAATTTAATGAGAGGGCATTCTGTTAACTACAGAAATAGAGTTTTTCCCCCAAAGCTGGCTCTAGCGTTTCTGCTGCCATAGGCCAGAATGGAGTTTAGATTTTTGAATCAGCAGAATAAAGATTTTGTCCCCTAGGTGATGGGCCTAGGTGGCATATGCCAGGAACTGGCCCTCATTAAAATGTGGATTGAATTATACAGAATGGTAGCCTATATGGAGACTTATGAGAGCCTTACATATTTTTTTTCTTGAAGGTCAAATAAGAACAATTTTATATGATTTCAGTTGGTCTTATGGTTGAAATCAAACATGTTTACTTTAGTGAATCTACCTATGGACTCTTTGTTGAAATCAAACAATTTTATTTAGTGAATCTACCCACTGACTCTTGGTTGACATCAAACATGCTTAAATGGCAATGACAGCAGTGAATTGCCTGGTGAAATTACTGTAACAGCGAGTGATCTTGCTATCTAACCTGACATCTGTGTACAGTGCTTTTGCTACAGGCATGTTTTGCTCCGCGGGCAGAGCAGAGAGGGGTGTGTGTGTGTGTGGGGGGGTGTGTGTGTGTGGGGGGGGGGGGGGGGTGGGGGGGTTACTTGACAGGCCTTCTGAGCCGTCAGGCACGTGAAGGATGCTCCGACAGTTAAGGTGACCTTGACCTTTCGTGCCACATTCAGGGGAAATAAAAAAGTAAAACAGTGTTTTTCCTCCCTCCCCCTCCACTCCCCTTATAATCCTGCAAAGATGAAGTCTGTCTGGGGGCTTTGTGTAGCTTATCGGGCAATCTTCAGGGCCATCCTTTAAGGTTAGAGGGAGGGGATTATCTCCAGACACGATGCCTGTGAAAGGTCAAAGAGAAATGCGATGGGTCACCGCTAACGAGTCTGCCATGTAAACAATTGAATCATGGGTAGACTGAGCAGGTATGACACTCATGCTGTAGCCTCCGCAATGGCATACTGATGGCCTACTGTTGTAGTCTTTATTGCACAAGACTGAGTTGGACAAGACTGAGTTGGCAGTTTTGAAAATACAAAAATTTTACATGGTAAAATGAGATTTATTTATGTATTTATTTATTCAAAGGACTTTCCCAGGCTCCTAATGGTTGGCTCTTTGTGTCCCCGGTCCTGACTTGCACCTGCTTTACTTGCAGCAGAGCCATTACATTTTCTAAAAGAGCCACAAGGTGTTGTTTCAAGAACGATAGATATGCCGGTCAGTCTGTTCATGGATTACCCTATTGGATTATCACTACACTATTACTGTAATTCAGCTATGGATGATGGGCTATGGATGAATAGCCCCAATCTCCAATCTCACTTTAAGCCTCGACCAAAATGCAATTTTCTGTCACACTGAATCTTGAATGTTGTTGTATGCTGTAAGCAATATAGCGGTGTGCCATCTCCATACTCTAGGGCCCTATTTTAAGTGGTTCGGAGCAGTAGCTGTGCTCTTGTGCTCTTGTTCTCAAACCAGAAATGTCTTCAAGTTCTTGCTGTTTCAAGCTATTTCCAAGTACACCTTGCGATCTTGGCTCTTCGTTGCCCACAGTGTGAAGGTGAAATGCAAACTCTAACCTTTTTAACATGCATGCCAGAATGAAAATGGTACAAAATCATGCCACCACATACACGCGCTGCTTACGGTGAGAATCTGGTCAATCCCTTATCCTAGCCTGACCCACCATATTGTGCATCATTTCCTCTCTGCATTACTGCACTGTATGTACATTAATCTCTATAACAAGCCTCTGCTGTCAAGTCTACTGTGTCCAACCAATCAAATTCCTCTATGACTTGCTACTAGACACACTGGCTGAGCAAATGTATTTGCCGCCGCTGGAGTACTGTACATCTTACATGTAATTTCTAGGGTAAAGTCTACTGTGTTCCCGTCAAACAATTCTATTAAGTCTCTTTGTGTCCAGTCCTGGGCATAGTGAGATTATACCGTGCTGTCTGTCTGTTTGCCTACCCAAAGAAGGGTCAGCAGCATTTGCTTGTCATTTTGACATTCCCTTTTAGACTCGTTTCATCATGGGAGTGGACGGGTCACGGGAGCCAGGATTACTGACCTGACCACATCAGTGTTTCTAAATCATCATCTCACTGGACAGATTTAATGATGGACAGACATGGAGTGCACCACAAATAGGTTTGAGGGGATTGAACTGTAAATCTCAAACGTGATTGGACATTAGATTATTGTGTGTGTATGTGTTGTGTGTTTGTGTGAGTGTGTGTGGGCATGTGTGTGTGAGTGAGTGTGTGTGTGTGTGTGAGTGTGTGTTTGTGTGAGTGTGTGTGTGTGTGTGTGTGTGTGTGTGTGTGTGTGTGTGTGTGTGTGTGTGTGTGTGTGTGTGTGTGTGTGTGTGTGTGTGTGTGTATGTGTGTGTTTGTGTGTGTGTGTGTGTTCGTGTGTGTGTGTTTTACCTTTGACCTTGACTACTGATCAACAAAAGTCGACTAGTCTGAATTGACCTTTTTTTTTGTTTTTTTTTTAGAACAAATGGTTCTTTTTTTCTAGTCCATTTGAAGTCCTTTGAAAAAATACTTTGCAAATCTTTTAACTCCAAGGAAAATAACAACTGGAATGCCAGAGGCCATTTATAGAGGGAAAAAACATCAGGCATCTTCCACTTAAGGACCTTATTACAAACAGAGGAGATATACTGTGGCTTCTCCCATGCATTTGTGTTGGCATAGCCGGCTGTACATGATGTTCATAGAGAGTACTCTACTATATGTGTTGAAGGTGATGATGACAGGTTGGATCCAGCGCCAAATACCTAAGGTTGACCCATGGGCTGCATCCATTTATAGGCATCTGCTATCTGTTTCGTATCTCTCTCTCTCTCTCTCTCTCTCTCTCTCTCTCTCTCTCTCTCTCTCTCCCTCCCTCACTCCGTCTCTTTCTCTTTTTCTATCGCTCTCTGTCTATGTCTTTCTTGGCATCTCTGTTCACCTCGAAAAACAAGGTGTATTCGTATGTGTGTGTGTGTGTGTGTGTGTGTGTGTGTGTGTGTGTGTGTGTGTGTGTGTGTGTGTGTGTGTGTGTGTGTTAGCGTGATGATGGATCTCTCCCCATCTGGCCTGAGTTGTCCTTTTCCACATGTTCTCCAGCAGCAGCTCCAGGGGAAAACTCTGCAGTCTCTGCAGTCTCTCTGTGTCTGGCTTTGCGATGGTTCAACAAGCAGGTCAAAGATAAAACAGAATTAAGCTGAATTAAAACCCACTGGAGCACTGAGCAGGAGACGTTAAGGATGGTGGGGGAAGTAGGTGCACGGGGCAAGGGTGAGTGTGTGTGTGTGTGTGTGTGTGTGTGTGTGTGTGTGTGTGTGTATGTGTTGGGGGGGGGGGTGTGCACAAGGCAACAAGGTGTGTGTGTGTGTGTGTGTGTGTGTGTGTGTGTGTGTGTGTGTGGTGTGGTTGGTGGGGGTGAGAGTGTTTCTCTGAATGTCTTCTTTCCTGAGGTTTCCAATTCCCCTCCGTTCTGGCCAAACTGTGTTGTATTCTTCGATGCTTCAATTCCCCTCCAGTAATGCGTTCCCCATCGCTCTCCCCGAAGCGGGCCGTAATTTGGATCCTGCATGGTGGAGTCAGACTCCTCTCATTGTATGGAGGTAGCCTGACAAGCCAGATTAGCACATAAAATGTACAGTCTGGCAATGAGTGACAAACAATCAGAGCAACTAACAAGCCGATTCAAACAATGCTAAGCCCGCCCAATGACTCCAGATAGACCGTTACAATTGGCTAAACACCATGATGTCTGAATACAACCTACAGTGTTGTGAGTGGATAGACAGCCCAGACTCCACCGATGTCTGGGTACAACCCATGGCTGATTGCTAGATGTACTCGCTGAGTAAGTTCAATTCTAGGCTTGTATGTAGGAGTGTATACAGAAGATTCACTGCCAGAAGATTACTCCAGTCCTAAGAAATCAGTTAAAGGGATCCAGAGGTTCCAGGAATCTACGAAATCAAGAGGTCCCAGGAATTTACTCCCGAAAGGATCCAGAGATCCAGTTATCCCAGGAATTTACTCCAGGAATCAACTCCTGAAAGGGATCCTGAGGTCCCAGGAATCTACTCCTGGAAGTGGTCTGGCAGGGAGGGAACCAGACGGATGGGCCGTGGGAGAACTCCCAGTGAACACAGGGATTAGACTAGTACTACTAGTGTCTCTCTCTGTGTGTGTGTGTGTGTGTGTGTGTGTGTGTGTGTGTGTGAGTCTACGTGCATGCGTGTGTGTGCGTGTTTGAGAGATGGGCCGTGGGAGAACACCCAATGAACACAGGGATTAGACTGGTATGACTAGTGTGTGTGTGTGTGTCTATGTGTGTGTGTGTTTGTGTAAGTCAGCATGATCTGATGTGGTTACTTTGTAAAGCAAATGTGTGTTTAAGATGGTACATGTGTTTTGCTGTGTCTCTCTCCCTGTCTCTTGGTCTGTGTGTGTTGTGTGAGTGTGTGTGTGTGTGTGTGTGTGTGTGTGTGTGTGTGTGTGTGTGTGTGTGTGTGTGTGTGTGTGTGTGCGTGTGTACAGTAAGTGTATGCTGCACACTTGTGTACGTGCAAACTTGCGTGCAAGAGTGCACGGGTGTGGTTGTTTATGTAAATCTATCTCCAGCTGTTGAGTGCCGTCCAGATGTAGCAACAGAACTCAGGGATTACGGCTAAATATAGGCGTGGAGGGGGAGAGAAGTCAAAGGAAGTGTGTGTGTGTGTGTGTGTGTGTGTGTGTGTGTGTGTGTGTGTCTATGTGTCTATGTGTGTGTGTCTGTGTGTGTCTATGTGTGTGTGTCTGTGTGTGTGTGTGTGTGTGTGTGTGTGTGTGTGTGTTGCACTGAGATGAGGGAGTGAAGGATGAGACAGACGAAAAAAGGAAGTAGAGGTCAGAGGATGGAGAGGCGATGAAGGGAGGATTAATGGCAGGAATAAATAAATAAATAAATAAACAAACAAACAAATAAATAAATAAACAATGACTAATGAGGGGGTCGAGAAAGAGTGACAGACATGTCTCCTTGAGCAGGAAGACTTAGTAACAGACTTACTGTCGGAGGGATTGAAAGCGAGAGAAGAGAGCCGTAGCCTACACTGGAAACTAGGGTTGGGAACCTTTCAGATTTCAGCCCATAATTTGAATAATTTAAATTGTGAATTGTAAATGCGCTGTTTATTTGAAGAATCTGAAAGTGAGATTATGGTTCTGTTGACTTCCTGTAAACTGCACATTGGCATCGGTGGTTGTTCTTTCATTCTCCTTGTTATCTACAGGCTACAGTATCTACAGGCTAGATTCTGTAACTATCAGCTAATAGGCTGGACAACTATAAAATATATATATAATATAGTAATATAAAATATAAAATAATAACTAATATTGGCCTTTATTATTTGGGTCTCTAGACTGGCTGTGCCATCGGTCTCCGGTTCTTCCTCTCGGGAAATATTTTTTTTAATAATGACCGGCGGACAATACATTATCTCTTACTCAGTAGTTACTCAATTGCTTGGGACTCCAGGCTAAATGGGGCCCCCAAGATTGACTGTTGACTCATTTTAGTAGTTTAGTTGGTGGTGTTCTCAATAAAATATAACTATAGGGCTGGAATTCAACTGTAAGTTCAACACAAACAGGGCCGCCGTTCCCCATACGCAGAGTACGCAAGGTGCGTAGGGCCTCAACCACTTGGCAGGGCCTCGGGGGGCCTCCAATTTTGAGCTTTACTAAAAAATGTCATGATAATAGTTACATTGCAAAAATATATGAATTAGTAATGAATAGGCCCATCATTTTTTGTTAAAAATTGCGTAACTCATCATACAATTCAAGCAAATTAACAGTTTTGCCTAATATACAAAGATAGTCCTACCCACCCCTATTCCCTGAAATGGTACATCCCAAATTGCGTCTTTGAGTTTGTTGTGTCGGCTTTGATTGAAGCAGCAAGCAGCAACGTTAGAAAACTGCAAATTGCAAGATTCT
Source organism: Sardinella longiceps (assembly GCA_027497455.2). Lineage (NCBI taxonomy): Eukaryota > Metazoa > Chordata > Actinopteri > Clupeiformes > Clupeidae > Sardinella > Sardinella longiceps. Next base: position 21,559,310 of record JAODXP020000029.1, read on the forward strand.
GCTGTGCAAATGTTCAGTAAATGTGTCAACATCGTTGACATCTAATAATGAAGAGACAGCATGAATCTGGTGCTGAAAAGAGAAAGATAAAGAAGCAAAAAGAAGACGCCCGTGTATCCCTGGCCGGTAAGTCCGTTTAGGCTAACGTTAATTGTTTTGCTAACTTAACGTTCAATGATGTTGACTCAATTTAGGCTCGGTTGGTTGCAATATGAAACAATCTGGATTTTAAAATGAATGTGGCATGTTTGCAAGTAGTTGACAATTGTCACTGTAGTTTGTAGATATCGTGCCTTAGTCAACAAAGTTCAAGATATCCGCAGTGCACTGCTTCAGTCCAAAATTTATTTATTATTTATACTTTATTAATGTTGCTGCTGTTCTTATTGTTATTGACCTTATTTATTATTTTACTTACTTGTTATAAATGTTCATTATAGTTTTATGTGTATTTAATGTTAATTTTAATAAATAGTAAAGGTTTGAGTGGAACTTCGAAGTCTTTGCTTTTGTTTTTTTTTTTTTTTTTTTGGGGGGGGGGGGGGGGGCCTCCCTGACTCAGTTAAGCTTAGGGCCTCCAAAACCTTAGCAGCGGCCCTGAACACAAATAATTATATTATTGAAAGATTGTAACAATGTGGTTCATGTAGGTTCATGTAGGTGTTCATGAGGGTCCCCATGTCCTGTTTGCTTAGGGCCCCCTAAGTAGCTTAAAATAGCCCTAAAAGGAGGGACAAAAAGACATGCAGAAGAGTGAGTACAGCAATTATTTAAAGATACTGTACAGTAGGCTACTGCACGGTAGATTGTAGGGGACTAAGGATAGCCTACTGTATGAGGCCCTGATTGGCTGCTGGCACCAAAGAGTCAGTGCACACACAGGGAACAAAGTGTACCTAATAGAGACAGATTATCTGGTGGCTTGTATTACACAAACAGTTTCATATTTATTTATTTGTAAGCCTACGCTTATTTGTTTACTTTGTATTATCTATTAGACAACTCTCATCTCTGCTAACAGAGAGAGAGAGAGAGAGAGAGAGAGAGAGAGAGAGAGAGAGAGAGAATTAGCCACATGGCTAACACTGGTACATTTACAGAAATGTTTATCAATGTGCATTCTCTTTTTTAAAATGAATGAATGAATGAATGAATGGATGAATGAATGAGTGAGTTAATGAGTAAGAGAGAGAGAGAGAGAGAGAGAGAGAGAGAGAGAGAGAGAGAGAGAGAGAGACGGATAAAACTCCAGATCTGTGGCCATGGTCCTCTGAGGAATACAGCCTCTTCCTTTCCCCTGGGGTTCTGGTTCAGGAAATGGAGGCTTTGGGTTTCGCCAGGCACATCGTGTCCTGAACGCCCGTAAGGAGCTTGGGGCCGCCCGGCCAACCAAACACACACACACACACACACACACACACACACACACACACACACACACACACACACACACACACACACACAGAGCCAAGCGAGAGATTAAAGTCTAAAAAGAGCAATATTCTTATCCGTGTTATTATTACTAGTATTTGTGTTTTTTATAATCCCCACTATTTTTGTCCAGGCGGGGGTGATTTGGGGCGGTTTTGTAACAGTTTGTTAGCCTATAGCAGCGGCGGCTAGCCAGGGCCCTGGTCTGTAAAATTGACTCTCTGGATATAAGATCACTTAGAGAGTTCTGAGAAATCAATTCAGAATTCATATCATTGTACATTATGTAAATATATGTATTTTTAAGAGCGATTAAATCTCCAGTATCAAGGGTAAATTTATATTTCATTTCTCACAAAGAACATGAATCTCTTTCTCTCTCTCTCTCTATATATATATATATATATATATATATATATATATATATATATATATATATATATACTGTATAAAGAACAAGAATCTCTCTCTCTCTCTCTCTGTGTCTCTCTCTCTCATATAAAGAAAAGTGATGTCACTTTAAAGTGATGTTTTTTTTCCTCTAAGAAGTAATTACCCTGCACAGCCATGCTTTCCTAAAACTCTGTCATCTGCTTCGCTCGATCCTTACGCTGCTGCTCCGTTCTCTTGCGGGGCCCCTTGTGATTTGAAATGATGTACAGTCTATAGGCTAAAGCCGCACGGCACACAGCCTTACAGTTATTCAGTGGTGTATTCACAGCCGCAAGCCCTCCAGAAAGAAACTTAATGTTTTTCGCCTGTCAGTTCAGCAAGCCAAGTGATCCTCACACACAATGGCAGCGTTCCCAAATGAACTCGTTCTGTTCTTTCGTTCGCTGGGCTCAGAGCAGGTTGGAGCTTCTTCACGCCTCCCAGGTTCAGATGCGCGCTGACATTCCCATCGCCGATTCATCGCCGGGGTTTGTTTCTCTTCACTAGGCAGCGGCGAAGCTCTCATAACAGCTCCTTTTTCGCTCTCGACTCGCCCGTACTTGCTCCTAAAACAACCCCAATTAGTCACCGCAGGCTATTTTTCACCAAGCACTTTTCATTTATGAGCAATAAAAGACAGATTATATGCAAAAACCTATCATATTGATTTGTTTTTCTCTCCTTTCAGTGGAATTATTTCCGTTATCGCCGCACGCATATTTACTTGGTTTCCATAGCACAGCACAGCACAGCCTCCTCCATTCATCTTCATTAACAATGGATGACCTTGTGTGTGTGCACCTGTGATAATTGAATGAAAGGGTTGATTTTAATTAGCGTCCGACAAACTGTTATCGGCCCCACAATGCACTCTGTCTTGCTGACCGCAGCGCATTTCCCATGGGTGTGTGAGGCTTGCTTGTCTTTTTATGGAGGTCAGGTGGTCACACACAAATGTGTCATCCAGCGCCACTATCCATCCACCGGGGGGGAGAGAGAGCTGACCTTTGGGCCGGGACGGGCCTTATCACCTGGGCTGCACCAGGACCGGGACGCCTCCCGCCGCTGGAGGCTGACATGTCTGATCTCAAACACACACAGACACACACACACACACACACGCACACACACACACACACACACACACACTCACACACACACACACACACACACACACACACTCATCTCTCTCTCTCACACACACACACACACACACACACACACACACACACACACACTCCCGCGGCTGGAGGCTGACATCTCTGATCTCAAACAGCTGTCCATGGGAACTCAGAGGAGAGGAGCCTCTCTTGTAAAAGAATGAGTTCAGGTACATAGATGGTTTGTGTGTGTGTGTGTGTGTGTGTGTGTGAGAGAGAGAGAGAGAGAGAGAGAGAGTGTGTGTGTGTGTGAGAGAGAGAGAGTGTGAGTGTGTGTGTGTGTGTGTGTGTGTGTGTGTGAGAGAGAGAGTGTGAGTGTGTAGTGTGTGTGTATTTGAGAGAGAGAGAGGGAGAGAGATAGAGTATGTGTGTGTGTGTGTGTGTGTTAGAGAGAGAGAGAGTGTGAGAGAGAGTGTGTGTGTGTGTGAGAGAGAGAGAGAGAGAAAGAGAGTGTGTGTGTGTGTGTGTCTGTGAGATAGTGTGAGAGAGAGAATAAGAGAAGAAAAAGCTCTTTTGTGCATACTATATCTTCCGTCTTCAGTCATCTGTTCCATTTTACACATAGCTTTATTATTTTCACAGAGCTCAAGTCACCGTTTCTGAAATGATTTTCGCTTCCTCTCCGAAAGCTTTCATCTCGTTGCAGCAGATCTGTTGCAGGGGCTGCAGTAATTATAGAAACAAATAGCAATTTGCTTAATCTCATTTGCATGCCTCCATGATAATAGTCCCACAGAAGTGAGCACACGCACACGCTGCATGCAGGCGGCTGGCTCTTCATTATGTTCCATATACAGTATAGTATAGTGTTCTGCATGTGATTGATTACTGTAATTAAAGTAACATATAAAAGACTAATCTCATTCAAATTAAATGATGGAAAACACAAGAACCCATAAACAAAACAAATCAATGTTTTGCATTTTTTTTTTTTTTTTTTTTTTTTCATTTTAATGTAGGTTACACTTACCTTGGCCCTACACTACACATTAATAAAGGTTTTTCCACAATGCGCATTTGAACAGACTAAAGATAATTTGTCATAAAAGTAAAATGGAAAAACAGTAACAACCACATACACATAGCTGCATAAGAGAACAATAATTGGGGGGGAAACCGGATCTTGTGTTTATAGGAATATTTCCCGTAAGATGTGCTCATAGCAACACTCTGCCGGGATCCGTCACCATTCTGTCTGTCTGCACAAGAGGAGAGGAGAGGAGGTCAAGTCTGTGTTGCGGTTAGTTTCAGGCATTTTATGGTAGAGGATGGTAGAGCAGACAGCTCAACATATTCATTAGTTGTAATCACCTCACACCCAAGCACTTGAGGTTACGCAATGGGAACAGTGATATGAGCAGCCTGCATGCCTTCATTATTTTATCTTCATTAGTGGCTGTCAAAACACACAGAGGGGAGGTGTGTGTGTGTGTGTGTGTGTGTGTGTGTGTGTGTGTGTGTGTGTGTGTGTACTCCAACACAACTCTAGAGGACTTAATGGCTGGGTTGCTCCAACACAGCCAAAGCAATTAATATTTTTTTTTTACAAACGAAAGTGAGGTCTAGGTTAAAATCTAAAGTATAGTCTATTATGTCAAATATTTCTTTAAAAAAGTCTTTTGTTTTTGCACATTCATTGTCCCTGTAGTGGTGCCCAACACAAAAGGCCTAGTTACAGTAAGTGTCCATCCTCAGTAATAACATTCGGCTCCTTCTCTCACTCAACATGCTACTGTGTCTTTGGCGACACCTACAGAGTGTTGAAAGAATTGCACTCTCACCACCACAGAATTGCTTCAGCAGTAGTGAGATTGATATCCCTCTCTGTCCTCGATTAACATTACTCCATGCCTGTCCTCAGAGACCCCATATGTGGTTTCTGGCCTGGCCCACTAAGGTTTGACCCTTTCAGAGCCCTATCCTCTAGCAGAATAAATCTGGGTAAAATAGACAGCAATAGGAACCGACACGCATGCATCTCCCTCTCAGCTCCACTTGGTATTTTGGACACTTTCCTGGAGCGAGACTAAGGAGGAAAACAAACGGATGAGGTTGCGCGTTTTCTCAGACTCCGCTGACAGGCGTCATTGATGGTCTCCATTTTAAGAAACAGATAGTCTCAAAAAGACACATAAACACAATGGTGGATTCACTGCGCTTGTCCTTTCATGTGCAAGCAGGGAATGTTTTTTTTTTTAATTATTATTTAAAGAGGAGATTTGGGCTTGATAGTACCAGGTCAGACAAGCTTTTGGCGGTAAGAGCGTCTGTCTCGCTGCGCTGGCACGGTTGAGTCGAGTCGAGGCGGCGGAGGTCTTGGGTTAGCACTCGTCATCCCCACACATGCATCAGCAGGCAAATGACACAGGCTATGGTTTCCCTCTGGTAATGATACGGAAAATTGCCCTCCCCCCCCACACACACACCCCCCATCCTGAGGGAGTGCTGGTGTAACAGATTACATTTTGTGTACCTTTCAAAACCTCGAGAAAAACCTCTCTAACCTCCTGGCCTTTCCTCTGCTTTCCTCTCCAGGAGATTAGCTACTCCAAAGGCACTGTGGAGCGCCCCAAGGGCTGATGGGTAATAACGCACGCTATCTCAGGTGGCGCCTTGCCTTGACTCTTTCTTTCTCTTTCTCACTCTCTCTTTCTCTCCCTCCCTCTCTCTCTCTCTCTCCCTCCCTCTCTCTCGCTCTCTCTCTCTCTCTCTCTCTCTCTCTCTCTCTCTCTCTCTTTTCTTTCTTTCCTCACGATATGGTTCTCACCATCAGGTAACCCCTGACATATATGAGGATGTCCATAAAGCTGTCAAAAGCAAACATTTCGCTCTTCTACAGTAAAACCCCTCAGCTTTATTTTTGTTGTTGTCGGCGGTGTCGGTCGGCCGCAGAGACAGGGAAGGAGTCCTGATCTAAAGGGCGAAGTCTCATGTCCTGACCTGTATAGACATTTAAAGGGAGAAATCTGAGGGGGAGAAATCTGATCGCAGATCAGTAGGGTTTACACGTGGTGTACTTGGCCTGAAGCTCGCAGGTAGCTGTAGTTACCTGTCTGTCAGGTGTGTGATTTACGGTATGTGAGTTGTTGGCCAGTGGGCAGGTGTGGGGGTATTATGGGGGTCTGTCCTATCCTATCCTGCTGGAGTTCAGGGCCGTCGTAACAGGACAGGCAAATCTGGCAATTGCTTAGGGTCCTATGTTGAAAGGGCCCCCAAGATTGACTGTTTAATAACTTTTGATGTTTAGTTGGTGGTGTTTTGAACAAAATATGCCTTTAAGATGGTTTTAGACATTATGTTCAACACAAATATTTATGTTAAAGAAAGATGCTTGAAGATTACAACAGTGTGGCTCAAGTTGGTGTTTATGGGGGGCGAAGGCAAGGGCCCCCATGTTCTGTTTGCTTGGGGCCCCTTAAATACCTTGAAACGGCCCTGCTTGAGTTAGAGCATCTGGAGCCTGAAGCTTCACTGGTGCAGAGAGAGACTGGAGAACACTCCCACTCACCAAGCAGGTACAGTAAACAAGCACCTTGGTGCCAAGTGGGTCTGCCAGGTGGAGTCTGTGTGTGTGTATGTGTGTGTGTGTGTGTGTGTGTGTGTGTGTGTGTGTGTGTGTGTGTGTGTGTGTGTGTGTGTGTGTGTGTGTGTGTGTGTGTGTGTGTGTGTGTTTGTGTGTGTGTACTGGGAGCAATACCACACACACTACCACACGCCAATCTGTGGCTTTTTCCTGATTCAAATGTAATATGATAATGTACTGTGTGAATCTTTGACTTTTACAGTAAGCCAGGTTAGATCCAGGGATTTAGGGCACATTCACACAAAAATGTTTGGTCTGGACCAAAGTCCACCTCTGTCCATTACATGTAGCCTCCAGCAAGTTTGGTTTGACGTTGTGTTGTTGTGCAGTTTTCTGAGTTTGTGTTTGCAATCAAGAACCATTCCCAAAGCTCCCCTGAAACCCCCTATTACAGCCCTGTGAGATTCAACCTACTGATGAACCCTTACACTCTCCACATACACAGTCACTAGGAAAATTTCCACTGTCAATCAGATTTATTCTATTTATTTAAAAGGCACGTTGCACATCTCCAGAATTAATGTAAATGCCCCATAGTTAACCTCACTCGCGTCAGATGAATCGTAGCTGCCAGCAGGCTACTCTATCTGAATTTGCTCCTTGAGAGATTTGTTTCAGAAGACTGAACATCATCAAAAAATCGTGCGATTTCTAGTTTCTCATCTGTTCCAAATCCAAACAGACATAAACGCCAGTATTTGTGGCATAATTCGCCTTATTCACCCGGAACGTTCTAAAGACGTTGAGGGGTACACTTCAGGGGTACACTCGGCTACACCGTTGCTACACAGCCAGCTGTCATGGCGCCTCACTGTTGTATGCCGAAATGCACATCCTCAAAGAGGAAAAAATCATACCGTGGGCAGACTTTCCACCGTTTCCCAAAAGAGCAGGCACTTCGTGTAACTTCCGTACACCTCAAGCGTCAAATTACGTTAAATTACGTCAAAATGGCCGCCAGGTGAATAACGCGAATTGCCACAATAATCGGTTTAATTTGCAAAATATAGATGTCTCTTTCCTAATAACTGTCAGTTGTGTTTTGTAAGTTCGCAAGAGATGAACTATGTCATAAATCCCACCCGGCGGTTCCACAGTCTCCTGATTGGTCCGTCCATTCAATTTCGGTCCTTTTCAATGGATGCAAATCAGATGCTTGCTCACGTGAGTGAGGTTAGGCCAGAGCTAGCAAAATAGATAGCTAGATTTGCTAGATAGTAACACATTTTAAAAAATGCCATATATGGCTAAAGAGCAGAGGAAACACCAGCCTCTTGCTGTTTGGGGAAAGTTGGCAACAGGAGTGAGTTGATCAACTGAAGTTTTCTGTTAGCAAGTTGTTTTTTAGAAGACTATTCTAATTTTTAGAATGAATAGAATGCGTCACTGCAGTGCCTGCTGCAGCCAGTTCCATTAATTACAGCATAAGCTAATTGTTGCGACACACACTACATGAATGAACCTCTTCAGTTCAGTACACCTGGGGAAGCCTTGCAGTTACTAATAAATACCACAACAATACTCTTCTTTGTCAGTGTCATAATCTTCACAATTATGTGTGTGTGTGTGTGTGTGTGTGTGTGTGTGTGAATGACTCACACAAGATGCAGAGGTTAGGTCAAACCTACTGTATGCCTGCAGTGATTCTGACAGGTGGCCAGAAAGCAATTGAGCTATGAATGATGGTGATGGTGGCTGCTTGTGGATGAAGCGCTAGCTAGCGGAGCAGACTAGACTGTAAACTCACTCACTCAGAGGACTGCTCTATGTGCTTTAGCTTGTCTCAGCACGGATAGGAGGAGGCGTGGTGCTGGTGGTGTGATGTGGTGGTTAAGGATGATTGCCTTGTTTCACACAGAGGTAGAAATGGCTGTGGTGAAAGATGAATAATATCCCCTTTTCTCTCAATCCTTCTCCTCCTCTCCTCTTCTTCTTCTTCTTCTTGTCTCGCTCTGTCTCTGTCTCTCTGGGTGTCTGATTAGAAATATTGTCGGAGCTCTTCGGTCTCAGATTGCGGCCTTTGCCTTCCCATGATGCACCTCAGTGAGAAGAGAACACACAGCAGTCATTAAGTTGCAGACACTGATTGAGAGTGAATGGAGACAACTTTCAGCCACATGGGATGTGTCTCTGTGTGTGTGCGTGTGTGTGTGTGTGGTGGTGTTGTGTGTGTGTGTGTGTGTGTGTGTGTGTGTCTGTTTGGGGGGAGTGGGATAATTGTCACAAACTAAATCCAACTTTTCGAGACACCAATTCAATATTGACTTGGAATCTCATTACTCTGACATAATAGTCTATTATCTCATTGTTTTGACTCGGTTTGTGGTCATTTTGTTTTCTTTGTGATGGAAACTGCCTTTCATAAGAGAGGGAAAGATTATCAAGTGGGGAAAGAAGGAAATAGAGACAGAGAGAGAGAGAGAGAGAGATTAGAAACGAGAAAAAGGGAGAGAAGGAAAGAAGAAGAGAAGGAGTGACTGATTGAGATCTTGATGGATAGATAGAGATCTTGCTCGGAGAAAGGAAGCAGGGCGAAAGACAGTGAGATGTGCTGGGACATGAACCGCTCACAGGTATGTGTGTGCAGGACAGAGCGAACTATACCGCTTCTCACACTGTCGGCCTCCATATGCGTGAACCTGCGCCCGCAGGGCCTCGTAAACCGTAACATAAACCGACCCTCGACCTATTAATTCTGTACAGGACTGAGATTGTATATCTGTCTGACTGACTACTAGATGTCAGGTGAGATGATTGGCACTAAAGATGAATATATGAGTCTGTTCTGTGGTTCTCAGCATTGCGCAATGTCTGAATCAGACTTTTTTTTTTTTAAACCAATTTTAGACTTCAACATACTAATTATCATGTCATGTGTACACGAGTATCTAGTTTCCTTTAATATATGGAGGATTAGGAGGTTTGAATGGTAACAAGCAACCCTGTTTAAAGGCGGTGTTGTAGTACCCAGTAACCAGGCAAACAATTATATCACAAGACACATACTGTATGTAAGGTGTGTTTGGAATGATACTGGGCAGGAAAAAGGAAAAACTTTTAGATTCAATTGTTTTTCAGCAAATATTAACATTTTTTAGACATAGTTGGCATGTGTAGATGTCTGCAAATGTTGACATTGTTTAGATATCTGTCTGCATGTTTAGATGTTGTTGCATGTTTAGATAGCGTTGTCTGCCATTACTAACAACACGCAGATATGGTAGTCTGTGTGCATGATTAGATAATGTTATCTGGCAGCAAATACCAACATTGTTTAAGTGTAGATGTCTGACAAAGCAACACTGTCAGTCAGAGTGATTGAAAGCCACAGACCAGAGAAAAGTAGAACTGATTTTATTGGCGTTATCGTTCTGATCATTGTCATTCATGGTTCCATTTTACATGTTTGGAGTCATACTAAATAAACGTAAACACGATTGTAATTGTTGTTGCCAACATATATAAATGCTTTGCATGGCTCCCACCCCCACACACACACACACACACACACACACGCACACACACACACACACACACACACATTCATACACACGCGCACACACACTCATAGACGTGTGTTCACAAACACACGCACATCCACACTCACTTGCATATTCAAACCCTACAAATGTGTTTCTAAATGATTACATTTAAAAATGCTAAAATGCACAAACACAAACAAACACACACTCCATTCAGAAGCATAACCTCAGCTGGCATGCTCACACACGCACACCCCCATTCAGTCTCCTCCTCCGCACACACACACACACACACACACACCCTCACAAGCAGACTCTTTCCCCCAAAAAAAACAACTGTACATGTAAACACATTCACTCTCCTCCCCTCCATCTCTCTCTCTGGCTTTGACCTTCTTATCTGACCTATGACCCTTGACCTCCATCAATCACTTCCTGTAGTTTTTCACTGAATCTGTAGTTCAAGCTGTAGTGGACTGGAGAGCCAGTTGGAGTGTTCGACTTTAAGGAGAAATCTGATGGGATTCAACCCATAGCCCAGTTGTTTCAGGTCACTGTGGTAACTGTCTGTAGGAAAAAGTATGAGAACATTTAACACAGCATATGTGCATATAAAAGTGAATTTGTTGTGCTCCATTCAGTTATTGTTAGCTGCTGATTTGCTATTCAGTCTATATGGTATCAAATTTCTCATTCTTTTTCCTACCAACAGCACTTGATTGTGGACTGATTCCCGTCAGATTTGTCCAATAAGGCAGCAGCCATTACTTACATTTAATTTAAAGCAATGCATAGGCTACAGTACTGACCTGACTTAATGACAAGTAGGCATTGTGCAGTATGTCCAGTTTGCCTTGCTCTAAAAGCCAGCTGTGTGAGAGGCTACCTGAAGCTGAGCGCACCTGAAGTGAAACAAGTCTTTTCAAGCCCTGCCACTATCATCCACCCACTGTATTTATTCAATCCAGTATTTATTCAATCCAGTCTCACGCCTGACCTAAATTGGGATGAACTTGTGGCCCCCAGCTGTGTTTTCATGAGCAATTCCAATGAGAGAATTTTTCCGGAGAACAACATGTGTTGTTCTGTCGATTGAGGACTTTGTTGACGTGCCCAGATCTCAGAAGGTGACAGGCAGCGTCTTCTCTCAACGGTCCAGTTACACATCATCGTATCAACGGATCAGTTCCCTCTAGGCCTGAATAAAACATGTGCCAGTTGTTTTGAAGATGTTTAAACTTGTCTCTGATTTGGATATTTGAGATTAAAATGTGATAATGGAATGATAGTGAAAGCATTCCATGTATTCTTTGAAAATGATTCATTCCACAAAAAAACCTATTTAAAGTCAGTACATTTTCCTTTCAATTACAGTACGTTCAGTAACTCATTTACATGAAAGCAGAGCATTATGCAAACAAATGTAAGTTTATATTTAGCAGACGCTTTTAATGCAAAACGATTTACAAATGTCAATTAGCCTACTTCCTGACCATTGTCCCCTCGAGCAACTTAGGGTTAAGTGCATTGGTCAAGAGCAGAGTCGGGATTCGAACCCACGACTTCCAGGCTAATAGCATGCTAGCCAGGCGCTATGGAAACACAACTGGACCCACACTGGAAGTCTGTCTGTGAGAATGGTTGCCAATATGTCTAAGTGAGAATGTATGTTTGCCAATAGGGTACAAACCAGGTCTGAATGTAATCATGGCTGCCAATAGACTACAACCAAGGCTGAATGTAACCTTGCTTGCTAAACGGTTCCAGTCAAGTCTGCTTGTTGACAGTGGTGGTGAAAAAGTAGCATTAGCATTAGCTGTGGCAAGGCTCCCTACTGTAAGTCTCAGTTAGCCACAGTGGGTCTTTGACTATCTCACTCTCAGCTGGCCTTTTTTTAATCTCAGTCTTCTCTTTAGCTCAGTCTAGCTTCACCTGTTTCCCTCGCCTCTGGTGGCTGCACATACCTCTCCTGCTATTTCTTTATCTATTCTTTCAATCTATCCCCCCTCTCTCTCTCTCTCTCTGCCATTCTCACTGTCTGCCACAGTTCTCCGCTCTCTTTTTACAGTCAGGCACCTTTCAACCTCCTTTATCTTGGTTTGTAAGAGTCTGTCTGAGTCTTCAACTCTCTGTCTGTGTCTGCGTTCGTCTGTTCCAGTCAGTCGGATTTTAATCACCTCTATCAGTCAGTCTGAGGCTGTCCTTGTGTGTGGTTTACCTCTCATGGCCTATTCCATCTTCAGTCTTTTCTCCCATCCCCCATCCCCACCTCCCTTCTTGGTCTTTTCTTTCCCTCCCCCATCTGAGAAAGACAGAAAGACTGAGAAAGACTGGTCATAGGGCATACAGGGCAATGCCCTGTGGGCTGACAGTCATTTTTTGATCATAGTTTTCTTGAAGAATATTGGGCTAATCCAATTAAATCTCTTAATGTTCAGGCAATATGTCCAACTTGCAGTGTTATTTTGGTTAACCATGAAGTTATTACCGCATAAAATCACGTTGGGCTGCCATGGCCAAAAATGCCTGGGCCATTTCTTAGTTCCAGTCCGGCCCTGTCCTTTTTTCTCATCCTTTCTTTTCCTCCCCCCGTCTGGTTAAGTGTTTTTCTCATCTTTTCTTTCCCTTTCCCCGTCTAGATAAGTCTTTCTTCGTCTCAAGGTGACGTGCAGTAATGCTGGACCCTCAGTCCAGTCCGGGGCACCTTCTTGTGTTTAACAACAATCACAGTGGAGTCCACTGAAGCTCTCCGACTTCGAACGGACCATCTACCGAAAGAAATGTCCTCATTGACCACAAAAAAACAAACAAAAAGAAAAAGAAGAAGAGAAACGAATGTACAAAGTACACCAAAGAGACAATCATATAAATTAGATTCACGCATGAAAAGAAACAGTTCAAATGAAACCAAGATAAGCACACATTTAATGAAACTGCAAACTGGCGCAATATGATACAAAGAAATCCTAGAATGCAGTTCGGCTTGTGATAATAAAAAAAGAAAAGGACGAACCGCTGCTTTACTCTTACGCATTTGTACAAGCATCATTCAAAAAAATGGTGGTTT
>JAODXP020000029.1:21584964-21589964 GCA_027497455.2 Sardinella longiceps
GCACACGAGTTTTCAGCCTGTCAAGGCAATGTAAGGCAACATGAGCTGTAATTGTATTTAAAACATGTTTGGCAAGGACGCTTGCTTCTATGCAGTCATGCCAATGAAGCCCAATTTGAATGTAACTGAATTGTCTGGGAGGACACATGAACCTGAATGGTTATTGTGTAGAAAAGGGCCAGATGAACGTCCATTATGTTTCAAATATGTTTGCTTTGGCCGAGTGGCTTTGAAACAGCCATGGCAATAAAGCTCATTTGTATTGAACAGATTTAAATTGAGCTGAGGAGGAGACAGCAGTCTAGGCTTGTTTACTTGCTATGGTAACGGACACACAAATGGAACTTAGAAAATAATAAATAAATAAATAAAAATAGGCTGTTTAGCTCTGTGCAGTAGGAAAACTGACAAACCACAGCAAATATTCCTGGATAAGGAGCAAGGACAACAGACAACAGGATGTTGAATATCAGAGAGAGTCACATATGCTCAATACAGTAGGCTAAAAACTGAGTTTTGTTCTGTAAATACATACATTACTGGTTTCTCAAAAAAAACCCATCACAACAAAAATCAGCCTGTCACTGGTAATCACCACCCTCTGAACCTTTGGTGTAATTCCACAGCTACAACAGCAGGTGGCAGTGTTGTATCAGACTTTTTCTCTCTGGTTGTCCCCCTCTGTCACATACTCTCTCTCACTCTCTCTCTCTCTCTCTCTCTCTCTCTCCCACACACACACACACACACACACACACACACACACACACACACACACACACACACACACACACACACACACACACACACACACACACATACAAATACACATACAGTCTCACAGATTCTGGGTCAGGCCTCTGGAGAGATTATTATTCAATTACAAAATGAGGATCAGGGGTGTCACCCACCTCTCTCCACTCGCCCCTAAATATATACCACATATTCCTCAATACACATCCCTCCATCTCTCTCTCCCTCTCTCTCTCTCTTTCTCTCTGTTTGTCTGTCTCTCTCTCTCTCTCTCTCTCTCTCTCTCTCCACTCGCCCCCAAATATATAGCACATATTCTTCAACACTAACCCCTCCACCTCCATCTCTCTGTCCCTCTCTCTCTGTTTGTCTTTCTCTCTCTCTCTCTCTCTCTCTCTCTCTCTCTCTCTCTCTCTCTCTCTCTCTCTGTATGTCTCTATCTCTTTCTCTCTTCCACTAACCCCTAAATATATAACACATATTCATTCCTCTCTCTCTCTCTCTCTCTCTCTCTCTCTCTCTCCTCTCTCGCTCTATCTATCTAGTTCTCTCTCCCTGTCTTCCTCCCCTTTCTTTAAACTACTTTCATTCTTTGTCTTTCATCCCTCTATACCTGTACGATTCTCTCTACCTTCCTGTCTGCTCTCTCTTTCTTCCCCTCCTTTTCTTACTTTTCCACTCCCTTCACAGCATGCCACCTCCCTCCTTCACTCTCCTCCATCTCTCTCTCTCTCTCTCTTTCTCTCTCTCTGTAAATATTAAACATCTTTATCATCCTCTGTCTGTGCTCCCTCGCTTCTAAAACTGACAGCCTCCTATACTAGTCCCATCGTGGCTTTTATATATCGCCACACAACACACACACACACACACACACACACACACACACACACACACACACACACACACACACACACACACACACACACACACAGCTCTCTCTGCTTTGAGTGCATGTTTAAAGCGCATTGCTATAGTAACCTCATTACTGCCTAGTCATGGGCTGTGATTTAAATACATAAAGCAGCAGAGTCCTTTCTTCCTCTCCTCTCCTCTCTTTCTGTTCCTTTTCTCCTCTCCTCCCTTTCTCTTCCTTTTCTCCATCTGCCCTATTTCCCTCTCATCAATGTGCACTGCACACACACACACACACACACACACACACACACACACACACTCTGTCAAGCACACACACACACACACACACACACACACACACACACACACACACACACACACACACACACACACACTGTCAAGCACACGCAGGCACACACACACACACACACACACAGCAAAGCACACACATGCACGTACACACACACACACTGTCTCTCGAAGCGACTTCCATGTCCCTTAACTACTCATCTCCTTATGGCTATCAATTCTTTCTTTCACTTGTTTCCCTCCCTCTGTCTCTACTTGCTCTCTCTCTCTCTCTCTCCCTCTCTCTCTATCCTCTTTTCTCTGTGCGCCTCATTCTCTCTCCTCACAGACATTAGATGACAGATTTTTGTCTTGCAGTGTTTTGGGCAGAACCAAAACAGCAGGGCTTCAAAGGGACTCTATTTCAGGAGCAGCAGCAGCAGCAGCAGAGAGAGAGAGAGAGAGAGAGAGAGAGAGAGAGAGAGAGAGAGAGAGAGAGAGAGAGAGAGAGAGAGAGAGAGAGAGAGATAGGAAGAGAGAGGGATGTAACTACACAGAGGGGAAGGGATGGGTTTAAAGGGAATGGGATGGAGGCAGGTGAAGCTTCTAAAGCTTTGGTCTGAGTCCCATCACACATAGCAAGGCCTTTATAAAGCCTTTATATCCACATGGGAAAGCTTTTATAAATCATTTATAACCACATTGGAAAGCCTTTATAACACTTTTATATGGCATCTGACTTCTATCATACCTCTGCTTGGAAGGTTACGCCTGTGGCGGTGTAGTGTAGTGTAGTAGTTAAGGAACTTAGCTAGCTGAGCTAGTAGCATGGTGTGTGTTTGAATCCTGACTGCCACTGTTGAGCCCTTGAGGAAATCGATTAGATTTCGTTTTTGACATGCCCCATTCATTCTGTTAGCGTTAGCTGCCGTTTCGCCATCTCGGTCTGCATCGTACAAAATTCCGTCATTGAGGTGGCTATCAATACCACTTAATAGATGATAAACATAAGTTGCTTTGGATAAAAGCATCTGCTAACTTTATGAATGTAATGTAGTACTATAAATGTAAATGTTGTGATATCTTGCATTGTGTTGTGCTGTGATTTATGTTGTGAAGCACTGTGACATGTAAGACATTCAGCGTTGTGTCTTATTGCTTTGTTTTGTGCTGCATTGTCATACATTTAATTGTGTTGTGCTGTGTCGTATTGTGCTGTGCTACGTTGTCATGTATTCTACAGTGTTGTGTTGTGTCGTATTGTGTTGTGTTGTGTTTTAATGCATTCCACAGTGTTGTGTTGTGTTGAATTGTGTTTGCGTTGTGGTGCAATGCATTGTACAGTGTTGTGTTGTATTGTGTTGTGCTGCGTTGTAATGCATTTTTCAGTGTTGTGTTCTGTTGTGTTGTGTTGTATTGTGTTGAGTCATATTGTATTATTTGGAGTTGTAATGCATTCTACAGTGTTGCTTTGCTACTAAGATGTTGCTGATACAGGGGCAGAGAAAGGAGAGGAAGAAGATAGGAGAGGAAGAGGAGAGGAGGAGAGTATTTCGCTATAGGAGCACAGAGTTACATAAGCCCTCATCCTTTCAGACGCATTCACAACACTGCAAAGACAGAGCAGAGCTGAGAAAAGGAGAGGAGGAGGAGGAGGAGGAGGAGAGGAGGAGAGGAGAGGAGAGGAGGGGGTGAGCAAAGATCTTACATCTTAGAAAGCGATTCATGCGGAGAGCAGGCAACTTAAAAAAGTGGGGGTGGGGTGTCACTGGGTGGTGGTGGTGTGTGTGTGTGTGTGTGTGTGTGTGTGTGTGTGTGCGTGCGTATGAGTGTGTGTGTGTGTGTGTGTGGGGGGGGGGGGGGGGGGGTGATGACAAACGGATGACATAGAGAGGCAGGGGAACAGAAAGACAGAGTATATGTTTGTGTGCCTGTGTGTGTGTGTATGTGTGTGTGAGAGAGAGAGAGAGAGAGAGAGAGAGAGAGAGAGAGAGAGAGAGAGAGAGAGAGAAATGTATGAGTGAAAGATAAAGAAAGATATAGAGATACAGAGTCTCCCAAGGGAGGTGCATATAGTAATGCACACAGAGAGAGAGAGAGAGAGAGAGAGAGAGAGAGAGAGGAGGAGGTTCCCTCTTCCTCTCTCTTTCTCTCCCTCTTTCTCAGTCACCCACTCAAACAGTCTCACACACCACATACATTTCCACCCCCACCCCTCTCTCTCTATCTGTCTTTGCTGTGCATTGTCTTTCTCCCTTATTGCATTATTTTCTGCTGTGTCATCATCATTTTTTACACGAGCAGGGAAGCAGGCCTCGTTAGTTAAACCCTTTACTGACAGAGTGGAGAGAGGCTTTTACAGAGAGAGAGAGAGAGAGAGAGAGAGAGAGAGAGAGAGAGAGAGAGAGAGAGAGAGACATAGCTCGAATGAATGAGAGAGCATCAGTAGGCGAGAGAGAAGCAGAAACAGAGAGAGAGAGAGAGAGAGAGAGAGAGAGAGAGAGAGAGAGAGAGAGAGAGAGAGAGAAACACAGAGAGAGAGACAGAGATAGAGCAAGAAGGAGGGATGGAGAGAGAGAGAGAGAGAGAGGGAAAGAGAGGAGGGGTGTTGAGGGAGGGTCGGAGCGAGTGAAGATGAGAGATGTTAGAGAAGATGAAGAGAATGCCATTATAGCCTCTCCCTCTTGGAAAATAATCTGCTGAAAATACAATGAATATCAATAAGTGGATAACCTGCCCTCTAATACTAGAAAAATAAGAGAAGAGAGATTCCCAGAAGACTATGAAGCCAACCATAGCTGGCCAAAGTCATATTTCAAAAACGTTATTGCTGTGCGCGCCCGTAATGGAAGACCGTGAAAATTATTATCATTACTTTTTCAATTTTCCACTGAGTCGCCGGGCTCAAATTAAGGCTTTGGTTTTTATGTTTGATTTTATACCCCGGCTCGGAATGACATCCAGAGCCCGCAGCCCCCCGAGTCAAGGTCAACTTGGCAGATTCATTGACAAAATCTTCCCCGGCATGAGCGATCATTTTATTTAAGTAGACAGAATCGGGCTCTGTTTGATCTAAGGGCTCGGAGGCTGCAGCAGGTCTT
>JAODXP020000029.1:21597464-21604964 GCA_027497455.2 Sardinella longiceps
GATGAAGCCAACCTCTGGAGCCCTCTCAAAGAGAAGGCCTTTCATCCCGCAGCCAACACAGGCATAGGGATTAGAAGGCCCCATGCTGCGGACACACACACACACACACACACACACACACACACACACACACACACACACACCTCACAAACACACACACACACACACACACACACACACACACACACACACACACACACACACACACACACACACACACAAACACATTCATCTTTCTTTAATACATATCCTCGAAATATAAACTTGCCTGGAAAAAAGCATTTAAGCACACACACACAACACACACACACACACACACACATTCTTTCATTAGTCGTTGAAGTATTAACTTGCCTGAAATAAAGCATTTAAGAAAGCATTTAAGCACATGCACACAGCACACACACCCCACTGCACGATTCTTCCAACACACATACAGTATGAACACACACACACACACACACACACACACACACACACACACACACACAGAAACCACGTAACATGCCAGCTCATGCTCACGTAAGCGTGGGTCCCCAAGTCCCATTAATATTTGAGCCGTCCCTAAAATAGGCCAGTTAAGATATCTGTTTGTTCAAACACACACACACACACACACACAAACAGCCCACAGCTTGCCTAGCCAGCCAGAGCTCAGTGTAATTATTTGTACTTTCAGCTGCAACGCTCCAGTAATGTTCACACACATAGGCATGGGCACGCGTGCCTGTGCACAATCTCACACACTCACACACACTCACACACACACACACACACACACATAAGGCGTTGCACTACAGACTGGCATAAGCAGAAATATGTTGCTGAATAAACACAAACACACACACCCAGACCTGCATGATCTCTTTCATCTCATTTTCACTCCAAAACAGATAGAGACATTTGGACACACACACACACACACACACACACACACACACACACACACACACACACACACACACACACACACACACACAGTGAAATGCACCCATTGTTGTGGTCCATTGCTTGTGTCTAAATCTGGCAGAGACTAAAGGTGAGCTGGGGCCAGGACTGCTCTGTGTGTGTGTGTGTGTGTGTGTGTGTGTGTGTGTGTGTGTGTGTGTGTGTGTGTGTGTGTGTGTGTGTGTGTGTACAATGTTACTAGCATTGCTCCTGCATAATTAACATCTCCACGCGGTCCTCCACTCCTCTCTGCTGCCAGCTAACGCCTCAGAGCTTCAAATGGAGCTTGCGTAACGCTGCAGCCTGGTGCCCAGCCCAACGGCATTCTGGGTAATAAATAGGCAGAGGTCCCATGCTGGGGGTGGTGGGGAATTCTGGGTAATAGGCAGGGGTCCCGTGGTGGCGGGGAATTCTTTATAACTCCTTTTGGCTTTCTTCCGCTACTTGAACTAAAAAAGACGTCATGGCGCACTCAAAATTTCTCACAAGCAGATTTTAGGCTCCCGACTCAGCAGTTAGAAGCATTCTTGAAGGACTAGGGGATGTGAGGATTTACACTGCCGCCAGCTAGCTGAGCTAGTTGGCATCCATTACAATAGGGCCTAAGGTCAGGATAGATCCCATTCCTGCCTGCAGGGGACGCTGAGGAGAACTACATCTACGGTGGCCAAATTGAGTCATACAGTACCATGCCAGTGTGGAGCCCCCCTGGGTGTCCTAACCGATTAGGGCTCCATCTGCTGGGTGGACACATGTGCAGATGACCGCTGAGTAGCCAGCTATGTACAACTACAGAGCCGACAGGAAGTATCTGGTCAACAATCACAGCTCCCCTGGAAGTTACAAATACACCAAAGCGGCTGTTTGGCAAGCTGACACTGTGACCTGTTCTGCATTTCTGATGGCTGATATAACAGTGGGAGGAAATGACTGAGTTGTTTATCTTTCCTTTTCTTTTTTTTTTTGGCAAGGCTTCGATGTTTATAGTTATCATAATTTCTGCTTCATCTGACAATCAGGCTATTGCCAGACTGGCTAAACATTCTAAATGCTCTAAATCTAACGAGGTAATCCCTTTCGATAATATGCTTCCCTAGGCAGGTTTATATCATGTTGCAGTAGCACCATTGTGTACTGTACATGCTGATGGGAGGGAAATGTTCCCTATGATAATGATACACCTGTGATGAGGGCCGTTTCAAGAGACTTAGGGGGCCCTTAGCAAACAGGGCATGGGGACCCTCAACCCCCTGGGCCCCTCTCAGCCTGGGGCCCCAGGCAATTACCTGATTTGCCTGTCCTGTTGCGATGGTCCTGCCTGTGATTGGAGAGACTGATGTGTCTTTAGGCATATGTACTGTACAGGAAGTTGTCCATAAGCGTACAGTAAGAGAATAACTGGCTATGAGTCCAATGGGAGAAGAAAACTGATGCATTTATTTGTCTTTAACACAGCAGCCTAAACTTCAGCCCCCTAACTTAGCTGAGCACATGAGTCAGTATGAGAGACATGATGCTCAGCCTTCATTCCTCCCTGACGGAGAGATAAAAGAGGCTGGGTGGGATATGACAAGGAGAGTCTAACTCCTCCTGATCTCTCCATCTGGCCCAATGCAGCAGTGCCAGCATCAACACCAGCCAGCCAGCCAGCGCTCCTGTCCGATCAGCGCTCAGGATCGACTACTTTGGTCTGCCAAGAGGAAGAGAGAGAGAGAGAGAGAGAGAGAGAGAGAGAGAGAGAGAGAGAGAGAGAGAGAGAGAGAGAGAGAGAGAGAGAGCAGAGAGATGAAGAGAGAGAGAGGTCTGATGTGACGGGATGAGATAAGCATCAACGCCATCACTTCTGTCCGCTCAGCGCTCCAGAACGACTACTTTGGTCTGCCAGGAGGAGCCTCATTCTCCATCCTGAGCCTGTAAAGGTTGGACTTAAATCCCCATGCAGCTTCATATGCAGCTTTATATGAAGTTAAAGGTCAAAGCTATATGTCAACGCATATGGACAAATATCTCTGGTCTACTCCCTGCCGTCTAAAATGGGTCACTTGAAAAAAGCACACTACAAAGGAAAGAGTGAGGGATAAGGCAATGGATGTGGGGAAAGAGAGAGAGAGAGAGAGAGAGAGAGAGAGAGAGAGAGAGAGAGAGAGAGAGAGAGAGAGAGAGAGAGAGAGTATAATACTACTCTCATTCAATAATGATCACATGTTCTGACAGACTAAGATCAGTGTGATCTCTAAAGCAAAACCCTGAGTCTCAAGGCTTACTTTCTGTCATCATTAACACACACACACACACACACACACACACACACACACACACACACACACATTTAGGAGTGGGTGGGAGAGAGAGAGAGAGAGAGAGAGAGAGAGAGAGAGAGAGAGAGAGAGAGAGAGAGAGAGAGAACATCCTTTTGGTGGAAAACATATCTAACTCAATCACATACAATGCAGCTCTCTGGCACATAGAACTGTTTCCTTCAGGCCAAACAGGATCAAACAGAATGCAACGTTCTGCAAGATAACTCACGAGTGAAACGAAAGAGAGAGAGAGAGAGAGAGAGAGAGAGAGAGAGAGAGAGAGAGAGAGAGTAAAAAAAAAAAAGCTTGACTACAGGTTGAAAAGAAAATCCACTGTACAGTTCCTTTGACTGTGTGCCTGGCGTTTAATCTGGGCATCATCCAAGCAGGCGCACAGGAATAAATATAGAAGAGAGAAGGAAGGAGTGGGGGAAGAAAGCAAGAGAGAGAGAGAGAGAGAGAGAGAGAGAGAGAGAGATAGAGAGAGAGGAAGAGGAAGAGGGAGAGAGAGACAGAGAGAAAGGAAGCGGAGGACAGAGAGAGCGAGGAAGAGGAAGAGAGAGGAAGAGAGAGAGAGAGAGGTTTGATGTGACGAGAGGAGAGGAGGGAAGAGAAGAGGTGGAATCCCCCGTGGAGCACATGTTACATAATGAGCGTTAAGTTCCTGCAACCCTACGCGTCAGAGGAGAGGAGAGGAGAAAAAGAGCGTGGGCATGCGGGAGACGAGACGAGACTGAGAGTGAGGCTGAGGCACGCGGGGAGACGAGACTGAGACGGAGACTCAGGCGAGACGTGGGAACGGGAAGGTGAATGTAATATATTGGTTGAAATGAGGACGCTCGAAACGGTGAATGCAGTAATGAACATTTACTGGAAGTTAAGCTGCACTTGAGTTACATTGTCAGCGTCTCACTAACCTTTCTTCTACCATTGGTAGAAGGTCGGTAACCCAGGTAACCCCCCTGAACTAAACCTCTAGCGCCCCACAGTAGCGCACCCTAAAACACAGTCTACTACAATGAAGAGAGATCCTGGTCTGCAGAACAGTGTTGCATGGAACAAGGTGAGCTCTGCATGGTGAGATGCAGAACTAGAGAACGAGACGAGAACTCTCAGACAGAACGAAGAACGAGGAACGAAGGTGAGGCCTAGTGGGACACAGAACCAGATGGAGAACAACAACTGAAATGAGATGAGAGCTTCTCCGCCCTGCGAAAAAAAAGAACCTCGGAACGAATTGAGGCTTGGCAAGATGTGAAACAAAACGAGATCTGAGATAAGAGGTTTGGGCCGACAGAGCGAAAATTAAAAAAAAAAAACAATACGAGGCCTGGCAAGACGCAGAACCGAGAGAGAGGACAACAAGAACCGAGACGAGAGCTCTCGGCCTGCCGAGCAGCGTCGGAACACTAGAGGCAGCTGAGGGGGCGGAAACTGCAGCTGCCACTTCATGGGAACGAACTACAGAGACGGGGTGGGTGGGGTGCTGGTGGGAGACGGGTTGGGTGCTTCATTCTGCAGTGGAGATCGCTTTGGGGAGCAATGCCTATTGTTCAGTGTCCAAGTCCAGCCTCTCAATACACACACATGTAGACCTACACTATACACACACACACACACACACACACACACACACACACACACACACAGAGCAAGCACACAAATAAACATACACACACACACAAAGCACAATCACCACAAACAAACACGTTAATTAAGCTGCCAGCCCGGCTTCTCAAAGGGCTCTTATTCTTTTCAGGGGTCTGGAGAATTGGAGGTGCAAATTGCTTTGTGAACTATTGCCACTACATGGCCATTCGGTTCACCATGAGAACGTCTCCATCCTCTTGTAAAGGTTCCTTCTCTGCAGGCCATAGGCATATTGGTCCTGTGGGGGCTTTCTCAATGGGCTTAACACAACAAAGAAAGCTGAGAAAGCTTAGACTCTGTCATAACAAAGCAGTATATTCTCAATTCTGAATTCTTTATTCAACTGTCACATAAAAAGCAAACAATCCAGCCTACCTCAGCTTCTCACACAAGCGGCTTGTTTTACTAGGGTTTGTCTGGGACTGAATCCTACTGCACAATGTCCACAGTATGTGTGAGGATTTTGTGTTTGCTGGAAGCTGTAACATTTTATTCAATCTTCAGTCTTGTCTTTGAGCTTCTACTTGTTAGCCATGAGCTTTCAAGTCAGCCGCTACTTGTTAGCCATGAGCTTTCAAGTCAGCCGCTACTTGTTAGCCATGAGCTTTGATGTGTTAGCAGTCGGCTACGTAGCATTAGCCCTGAGGTTAAGCAAGTTAGCTGAGGGCTAACCTGTGTTATACTCTATCTTTACACAGGCTGGCTAGCTTGTTAGCATTTTTCCTCTCACTCTTTCTTTCTTTTTTTCCTCCCTCCCCCTCCTCCTCGGCCTCTTTCTCACAGACATGAGGTGAGGGTGGCAGTGGAGCGTCAGTAAGTAAGGAAGCGCTAGCTGGTGGTGGTGGTGAAGGAAGAAGGCGGCCGCGGGGACTTGTGAGGCTGTTTCATAATTCAGTGAGTTTTTCTGAGGCTGCGGCGGTGGCTGGGGTCACTGAAGACCTCCCGCTGTTGTGTTTTTTTAACGGTAGAAAAACAAAGAGCCAACATGTACTGTATGCCTTCAGTGAGGGTTAGCAGCAAGGAGATCCTACTGTTAGCTGCTACTACTACTGCTGTAGGTGCTGCTACAAGACAGACAATAACACAGCAGGTGTTGATCTCACCTGAAAAATAAATAAAAATAAAGAGCACATCTGCAGTGTAGGCCTTCACCTTCTGTATGGTGAGCAGTATGGTGGTCCTGCTATTGTATTGACAGGTGCAGATGACACCCCAAATGAAAAGAGAACATTTCCTCTGGTCTGTAGCCTACCTGTAAGGCTTAGCCAAGGGTACTACTACTATTACTGTTACTGCTGGTGCTGGTGAAATAGAGAGAGAGAGAGAGAGAGAGAGAGAGAGAGAGAGAGAGAGAGAGAGAGAGAGAGAGAGAAAACATAAGGGTATATCGGTGAGCGTATGTGTACACTGTGAAAGGGATTGCTGTAATGAAAAGAAAGATGACCGGCTTTCTGTAAAGATCATAATGGGATCCTACAGCTCCTTTTGGCACATTTGGAGAGGAGAAGAGAGTATCCCTTTAAAAAAAAAGAATATCCATTTAAAAAAAAATCAAATAAACAGTAGCAGCAAATAAAATGTTTGTAAAAACATCAGACACACAAAATAGGCTACTGCAAAAATACTGCACTGTACTGCATAATGTAGTATACTAAACTACAGCAGGCACAGCTACAGTAGCACTGAGACAAAAGAGAGAACATACATGTAGTGTACATTATGAGGGGTTGCCTGAGCTAAAGTTAGCTTAGTGCTGTTAGCTGCTCATATATTGGCACCCATGCCGGTTCTGTGTCCTCTGTTACTACAGCAGCGGCTGCTGTGGCTGCTGTTGGTGCTACTTCCGAGATTTCACCACTGTTTCACACATTTCAAAGCAGATGAAAGACAATGCCTTTCACGCTGTTTACACCACACACACACACACACACACACACACACACACACACACACACACACACACACACACACACACACACACATACACACCCACTTACAGACAGTCACACACATACACACACACACACACACACACACCAAATAGGTGTGAATCTTGTTAGCTCTTTTAATCAGTGATAATTGCTGTAGACTCCTCATGCTGACAGACAGCGTCCCACCTGTCACACCATAACAAAAACACTACATCTGTGTGTGTGTGTGTGTGTGTGTGTGTGTGTGGGCGTACTGTATGTGTGCGTGTCTGGAGTGAGACAAAAGGATTGTGTGAATTCTTTGTTTCGTGCTGAAAAAAGGAGACAGAAGGAAATTGAGTCTAAATGCGAATGAGACATAATGTGTCTGTCTGCCAATGAGACAGAGTGTGTCTGCGAATGAGATGTAATGTTAAAGAGAGAGAGAGAGAGAGAGAGGGAGAGACAGGGAGGGGGAGAGAGAGAGATGCGTCCTTGTAGGCAGAGGTTTATATGCCTCTCTTTGAGTCTAACGAAATACACTTTGTGTGTGTGTGTGTGTGTGTGTGTGTGTGTGTGTGTGTGTGTGTGTGTGTGTGTTTGTGTGTGTGTTTGTGTGTGTGCTTATGCGTTTGTAAGCAGCCGATCTGTAAGGCAAAAGTGAACTCAGGAGGGAGCGGAGGAGGAGGAGG
>JAODXP020000029.1:21607464-21609964 GCA_027497455.2 Sardinella longiceps
CAATAAGAGAGAGCGAGAGAGAGAGAAAGAGAGAGATAGAGAGAGAGATATGAGGGCTACAATAAGACTGAGGGCGAGAGAGAGAGAGAAAGAGAGAGAGAAAGAGAAAGAGAGAGAGAGTGGAGTCAAGAGTTTGTTCTTGTACACTCCAATACCGTGGGGAGGGCGGGGGAGGGCACGGGCGTCTGATGTAAGCAGTTTGTGCATCCAAGCGTGGAACGCTCAGCTTGTGACCTCACCGAGTGCCAAAGCGCTCTCTCTCTCTCTCTCGGTCCGCGCATCTTAATGCGCCCGAGCCATCAAGCCATCTCTCCCTGCTCTATTTCTGTCACAGGGAGCACAGAGTGCCAGCTCCACTGGCCGGCCTGCATGTCCTGTATGGTGCCACAGTGGCCCAGAGGAGATCAAAGAGTCCACATCACACAGGTGACTCACACACTTTTACACTGCGCTCAATGGGATGGGAAAAGCCCTTTGCTTTTGTTTAGAGTTTATTTTATTTATTTTATTTTATATATCTAAGGTTTATTTGACATGGACAAAGCACATCAACAAACATAGAATACGAATGTGCCAGAATGATCCAAAATGGCATCTATTTTATTCATATTTTACATTTTACATCCGTTTTAAGTCAATTGTATATCTTTTGTCTTGTCCTCAAACATGGCATGAGTAAAAAAGACTTAAAGGTACTGTAACAAGCAACAGGACAGAGAGAGAGAGAAAGAGATTAGAGGAAAGTTCTCCAAGAAAGAGAAGAGCGTGTGAAGAGCGTATCCAGACAATCCATTTAGCAAAAACTGAGGGGTTTAAAAAGGCATCACATCTCAGGCTTAGCCCTTCTTTCAATTAATTCAATTAAATTCTTATGGCTCTTTGCAGTCATTAACAAGGAGCACCCAAGAGCAACAGGGTCAAAGTAAAAACTCCCTTGTGATGTTATTCATAACGCTGGGCAGATTCATGGTTCATGGGGCCAGCGTAACTGCCCGGGTGACACCAAAATTTTGACGATTAGTCCTGTCTCAGCTTTTGCTCGTTTAGAATCTCCTCTGCCTGGTTCAGAAAGGCTAGCTATGTGCAAGCACAATCTTGCCCTTAGAACAACCCACAGCAAGCCATTCGGAAGCAGGCAAGGGATATTCTAAACAAGCCAAATAGCCGAGACAGGACCAATCATTAACCGTTCCATTTCATCTTATAGACACCCCAGAAAGGGGCTAAAGGTAGACCTACTAAATACCGTAATATCCCTTTAACGCTCAGAGACAAACTACACAAACACTTCTTCTGTGTTAGTGTCTGAAGTCATGTCCAATAACGGTAAAGTGCACGAGGCAAGGTTCACTCCAATTCATTGCTGCTGATCTATCTACAGTATCTAGGGCAATCCCCCGTTGGCACTCTCTGCTAGCGAGAC
This sequence comes from Sardinella longiceps, assembly GCA_027497455.2. Lineage (NCBI taxonomy): Eukaryota > Metazoa > Chordata > Actinopteri > Clupeiformes > Clupeidae > Sardinella > Sardinella longiceps. Next base: position 21,608,888 of record JAODXP020000029.1, read on the forward strand.
TTTATAGGAAGCTCAAGTTTGTGTTGAGCGTTTCTTAAGCACAATCTCGAGTGTGTGTGTGTGTGTGTGTGTGTGTGTGTGTGTGTGTCTCCAGTTCTGCTGCAGGGATTCATTAGTGATGACCACCTCATCAGTGTGACCCGTATCTGTACCTCATTCTGTAGACTCAAACAGAGCCAACTTGGAGTGTGAGGGTGAGTTAGACACTTTTATGGAATACACCGTCAATATAGACCAGGTACTGTAGGTATACCATTGAACCACCATGGAACATTAACATGGTTGGACAGGGTACAACTAAAAACAGCAACATAGTATGTATCTGAAATATATGTTTTCTTGTCATCAGAAATCGTTTATATGCTGTTGTTTACTACTAAACAACAACAACAACAAAAACAATACGGGGGTTACTGTACACATGCTCACAAACACACGCACGCACACACACACACACACACACACACACACACACACACACACAGGCTCATACAAACATCAACACATACTGTACACACACACACACACACACACACACACACACACACACACACACACACACACACACACACACACACACACACACACACACACACACACACACACACACACACACACACACACATACACCAGCAAGCATATTAACACAGTTTGGCTGACTCCAGGCCTGGTTGGCCTTGATTGACGGCTGTCAGTGCCGGCATCCGACCCTCTGCAGGACACACGGGAGGGATGAACGAGGGATGAGCGGAGGGATGAGTGGAGGGATGAGTGGAGGCAGTGACAGGCGGAGGAGTGTCACAGAGGAGTGGAGAAAGAGAGAGACGGATGGAAGGATGACGATAGGAGAAGAAGAGGGGATTGAGAGAGATGAGAGGAAGGAGTGATCTCTCTTTTCTGTCACTCGATAAGTTCATCCTTCCCTCCCTCCCTCTCCTCTCTTCTTCCCCCCTTTCTCACTATATCTCTCTCACAAACACACACATACTCTCTCTCTTTCTCTCTCTCACACACACCCACACACACACACACATACTCTCTCTCTCTCTCTCTCTCTCGCACACACACACACATGCT
>JAODXP020000029.1:21612464-21614964 GCA_027497455.2 Sardinella longiceps
CTCCTCTCTCTCTCCTCCTCACCCCATCCCTCATTCCCAACTACACCTCCCTCCATTCACTCTCTCTCTCTCTCTCTCTCTCTCTCTCTCTCTCTCTCTCTCTCTCTCTCTCCCTCCCTCTCTCTTTTCCTGTCCCCTCCTCCATGTTTTGAGGGTTTTGTGTCTAAAGGTGAATTGGGTGCTCCTTGGACGGAGTCCCACGGTGCAGTTTTTCTCTCTTTTCTCTCCATCCCTCGTTTCCCTCTCTTTTTTCTCTATCCCTCCATCCTCTCTCTGAGCGCTCCTCTATTTCCCCTCTCACCCCTTTTTCAGTAACCTCTTTGCACTTCTTCTCTTCCTCTTCACTCACTCTCCTTTTCAATCTCCCACCTTTTCACTCCCCCTCTCTCTATCTCTCCCTCTCAATTGGCCTCACCATCTCTCTCTCTCTCTGTCCCCTCCTTCTCTCTCTCTCTCTCTCTCTCTCTCTCTCTCTCTCTCTCTCTCTCTCTCTCTCTCTCCCTCTGAATTAGCTTCACCATCTCTCTCTTCCTCTCTCCTCCCTCTCTCTCTCTCCCTCTTTCTCTCTCTCTCTCTAAATAGGCCTCACCATCTCTTCCCCTCTCCTTTTCTCGCCAACACTCTTCTTCGCTTTTTCTTGTCTCCCCTTCTCTCTTTTCCTTTGCTCTTTCTCTTCATCACCCTCTTTAAAAGCAAGATGCCTCTCCTGCTCTTTTTTGACCTTTTCTCACTTTTTTTTGCATAGTCCATCCATTCTCAAACTCAATCTGTTTCTTCTTTCATCTCTCTCTCCCACTCTCTCTCTCTCTCTCTCTCTCTCTCTCTCTCTCTCTCTCTCTCTCTCTCTTCTCCGTTGGTGATTGTGCGCCCTCGGTGTTACTGATGGCTCTCACTGTTGCGAAATAAGCCTCTCCAGGCCTTTCCCGACCTTTGACCTCACTCTCCTGCCCCCTTCCTGCAGGTGTAGCCCCCATCTCGAGAAAGCGAGTGTCGGCGGCGAGTGCCGAGCGAGCTCTTCTCATCCCGTTTCGCCCGTGACCCCGCTGAGGCTAACCCCGGCGCTGGCAATCAGCGGGGAGACACACACACACACACACACACACACAATCAGCGGGGAGACAGCGGGCTACAAATGGATTTCTCTTTGCCCACAGAGAAGCTCAGAGTACTAAACAAATAGAAACAAATCCTTCGGAAAGAAAACATACACACAAACAAACACACACACACATACACACACACACACACACACCCACACACACACACACACACACACACACACACACACACACACACACACACACACTCCCTCACTCTTTCTTTCTCTGACACACACATAAACACACACACACTCTCCACACACTCTCTGTCACACACAAGCGCACACACACACACACACACACACACAGTCACAGTAACAAATAAAAGGAGGGGGACAGAATTGCTTTAGCCAGACGATGCTAAATTCAGCGTTATTCTTTCTTTTCATTGTGTTTCAGTCTCCCTCGCTCTTTTTCTCATTTTCTCCCTCCACAAACACTAGTGTGCCTATTCACTGCAGTCACTCTCATTACCTCCCCCCTCTCTCTCTCTATTACCTCACGCTATCTTTGCCTCCCAATAGCATTTCTCCTCCCCCTTGCTCTACTTCTTACTTTCTTTTTCTTTCTTTCTGTCTGTCTTTCTTTCTTTCTTTCTTTCTTTCTTTCTTTCTGTCTTCTGACTGTTTGTTCTGAGTCATTTTACTAGCCTCCATCTGTTCTCTCTCTCTGTCTGTCCCTAACACTCTTTAATTCCTCTTTTCCCACCATATTCTCTTCCCCTTTTCTTCTCTCATTTTCTCCATCTTCTTCTCCTTATATCCCTCCCATGACTACCTCTCTCATTCTTTCGATCTCTAACTCTCTCCCTCCACCTCTCTTCATCTCTTCTCCATCTCACTTCATCCTTCCATCTCTTTTCATCCCTCCATCTCTCTCTCCATCTCTCTTCATCCCTCCATCTCTCTCCATCCCTCTTCATCCCTCCATCTCTCTCTCCATCTCTCTCCATCCCTCCATCTCTCTCTCCCTCCATCTGTGTGTCTCTCTCTCTAGACTCAGTCTCTCCAGACACACATTGACCCCTGTGCTCTGTGCCCAGTAGGGGGGCTTGTTCCTCTGATCCGCTCTGCTGAACATGACTGACATGCACCGCTTGGACCACTAGAGACAGAGAGAGGGGGGGGGGGGAGAGATGGAGGGAGAGAGAGAGAGAGAGAGAGAGAGAGAGAGAGAGAGAGAGAGAGAGAGAGATGAGTAAGAAAGAGAGAGTAGATGTGTGTGTGTGACAGAGAAGGTGGGAAAGGAGAAGAGGGAGAAGAAGAAGAAGAAGAAGAAGAAGAAGAGAGAGAGGAGTGAGTGTGAGAAAGAGAAGGAGGGAGAAAGAGAGAGTAAGTGTGTTTGAGAGAAGGAGGGATAGAAAAAGTGTGATGAGAGAGGAGTCAGGTAGATAAAAAGAG
>JAODXP020000029.1:21619964-21624964 GCA_027497455.2 Sardinella longiceps
GAGTTATTAATCTCAAAGGAAATTTAGGGATCTCTCTTCTCTCTCTTTCTCTTTCTGTTGCCAAAGTTTGGCCATTACTGCAGTCAGTTTCAGAAGACCACCAGGCCTGGTGCTGCTGCTGCTGCTGCTGCTGCACACATGTCAACATCGTCTGTGCCAATTACACCCCAGTCCGTTGCTTGTGCAGGATTTGAAAAAAAAAAGAAGCCTCACTAGTCTGTTCCCCACTAATTTGACAGAGAAGTCATAGAGTTTGACAAGTCCTCAGGAGCACACACACACGCACACACACACACACACACACACACACACACACACACACACACACACACACACACACACACACACACACACGCACATACACACACACACACATACAGGAGTCCTCAGGAGCCTCAGAGAGGGAGGAGCAGGCCAGAGACAACCTGGCAGAGAACACTCATGGTTTGAGAGAGAACACATGTGCACTCATCACACACACACACACACACACACACACACACACACACACACACACACACACACACACACATACTGTGTAGACAGAAACACACACATACTGTACACACACACACACACACACACACATACACACACACACACACACACACACACACACACACACACACACACACACACACATTTTTCCACATTACATTACAGTATTCTGTTTCATTGAAAAATAATGATGCTAACATCAACTGTTTACACTGCACATATTCAGAATTGTAGAACCACACTTAAAAGCTTTTGATTTCATTTATTTTTATTACTTGCCTTAACTGTAAGAAGTATTAGATAGAAGAAGTAGAAAGAATAAGTAATCATACTGTAAGTTAAACCCTTGCAATAATTACAGTTAGGCTACTGAATGAACTAAACTTCTCTGTTGCTACGGCGTTTTTCTTCTCTGCTACCATATGGTTAATTGCAATGTGGGCTTCTAATGTTTAGGCAGTCAGGAAAGGAAATCTCAGTTTGTGTTTTCGTACTCCACCTTAATTGCCTGAAACCCCCACGATACCCATGCACCCCTTCTCCACCCTCTCTCTCTCTCTCTCTCTCTCTCTCTCTCTCTCTCTCTCTCTCCCTCTCTCTCCTTCTCAATATTCCATCTCTCTGCCTTTTAATGTTAATGCGACACACAGTAAACTTGGTGCACTTCAAGGCAATTCAATTCAACGCTGTTTAATTGAATTATGTTCTAGACAAATGGCCTCGATGCCACGACAAAGGAACACTCGTGTTGCGGAAGCACGCGCATATAAACAAACAAACCGAGCGAGGAAACAATAAGTGAAAAAACAATAAGCCATAATTATGAGAAATAATTACACCGGTAATCCATCGAATACCAGCTGAGCAATTACAGGAGAGTAGGGGGAATAAATTGGTGTGTGGGTTGTTTCGCTGGGAACCTGCTGTTCGTGGGTCTTGACAGGTGGCTTGGTGCACGGTTGCGCACCTCCGGATTTTTCTTCTTCCTATCTATCATTTTCTCCATCTTTCTTTTCTCTCTCTCTCTCTCTCTCTCTCTCTCTCTCTCTCTCTCTCTCTCTCTCTCTTTCTTTCTTTCTGTGTGTCAGTGACAGTTGTCCTCCTCTCTCTCTGTTGTCTCCCTACGTCTCTCTTTCACTCTCTCCAATCCCTCTCTAGGGTGCAAGGGATTATGGGTAAACAGCCTCACATTTGTTCACAGTTTGAAAACTGCCTGGTGGTGTGACACACGCACACACACACACACACACACACACACACACACACACACTGTCTCCCATTAGACTTTATTTGTGATATTTTAGAGTGTGTGCTTTAGAGTGTGTGTGTGTGTGTGTGTGTGTGTGGCCATCAAATCAACAGATCTTCAGAACAGACCAGAGTACACCCACACACACTGTAAAACGTGTTAAAAAATGATCCAATTCTAACAGACTCACACACACACACACACACACACACACACACACACACACACACGCACACACCTCATCTGAAATAAAGCTCCATAAACCAATGTACTTGAAGAGCGATTGTTAAATAGTTTTCAAAAGATGGAGGCCCCGTCCATAAAGAGGCCCTCTGTTAGCCGTTAGCATAATGCTGAGCTAAGCAGCCGGGATCCAAAGCGGGCGGCAGATGGGTATTTAGAGCACACAAACACACAAACACACACACACACACACACACACACACACACACACACACACACAGATGGATATGCCATGGCAGGATCTTTCACAGCCGCACGTTAAAAAGAAAGGCAAAAAAAAAGAAAGGGAGCGTGCCACCATTTCCCAACAAATACTGCTGAACACTGAAGCAGCAGCACTTGAGAATAAACTAGCTGACTGGATGCCAACATGGCTGAGATGTCCAATTATGTCTGGACGGAGACGAAGGAAAATATGTGAAGGTGTAAATGCCATCTCTAGCTCAAAGCATTTTAGGTGTTTGCAATCACACTGCACTGAGGGAGATATCACACCAAAAAAAGTAGTCCCTGAGGAAGGTCATTTGTGTTGCGCTGATAACGCTATGCTTTATCAGATAGCAAAAGGCTAATACATAATTGGGTTATCTGACTTTATTGCTATATGCTGTTATGATTTGGTTATCAGGAAGGATTGGGTTATCTGGTGGGGGATTTGGTTATCGCAAACGATCAGACTTTTTTTTATAAGAACTGGTGGTAACCAGGTTATTGATCGAATCTTCTCTACTCCGAGGCAGTTCTGTTAAGACGATTAGCCACGCTCGGGAATCTATTCCCGTTTTTGATTGGAGATGCTATCCCCCGTTTTTGTCTTTGTGTCCGACAAATTGACCCTGGGCGGTTTTCAACTTGTCCCTGAGCGAGGAGGTAATTGTCCTCTGTGAAGACATGACCTACCACCCTTGTGAAGCCCAGCTCAGCTCAGCACATCTCAGGCCTTATGGTCTCAACAGAGCCACACAGAATCAAGCCATGCTTGCTAACACACTAGCTTTACGATACCATACAATACAATATATTTTCAGTGATATTCAAATATACTTTTACTGTCAGTCGAGACAGTGGAGAAATTCTTAGCCTATTGCAAACCGGAGTGGATCATTTAAGGCATAAATATATAGGCTTATAAACATTAAATAGATTGAAGAAAACTCCAAAAGACACCCCAAAGGGACGTGTAACATGTGTCTTAACATCCTGTTAAAAGCATGTTATTAAAATTCATGAGTATGAAACAATCACACAAATACAGATGCCCCAAAATAGCATTACACTCACATTGGACAAAGTACAAGTCACACATGCTGTCACACACACACACACACACACACACACACACACACACACACACACACACACACACACTCATACATCACACAACAATACACTATATAACCCTGAGTTAATATTGCTCTGCTGTTGCTTACTAGCTGATATGTTGTGTGTGTACATGTATGTCTGTACGTACGTATGTGTGTCTATGTCTGTGTGTGTGTGTGTGTGTGTGTGTGTGTGTGTGTGTGTGTGTGTGTGTGTGTGTTTGCAGTTATTTTTAGAGGGCACTCTCCATCCCGAGCCGTGTCTTAAAGCACATGGAAGGAATACATTTCATCAGTGCTGTAGTCCTCCTGAGGTTTGACCCCCGTGACCTTGCTGAGCCATGCAGCCAAGGCATTGTAGTCTGGGTCTGGGAAGGGCTTTTACAGAGGCCCCGTTTAATGTTTTGCAGGGGTAGGGAGGAGTGTGTGTGTGTGTGTGTGTGTGTGTGTGTGTGTGTGTGTGTGTGTGTGTGTGTGTGTGTGTGTGTGTGTGTGTGTGTGTGTGTGTGTGTGTGTGTGTGTTGTGTGGTGGGGGGGATTCGATTAGAGAGAGTGTTTTATTAGTAGGGTGGGGTGGTGTTGTTTAGAGAGAGGGATGCTTGATTAGATCGACATTTTTATGAGGTGTGTGTTGTCTGTGTGTGTTTGTGTGTGTGTGTTTTAGTCTTAGGACAGATAGAGAGAGGGGGGGAGAGAGGGAAAGAGCGAGCGAGGGAGAGAGAGGTGTTTACTGAATTTGTGTGTGTGTGTGTGTGTGTGTGTGTGTGTGTGTGTGCGCTTATGTGTGTCTGGCGTGTGACTGTGAGATGTTGTGTATGTATGTATGTATGTTTGTTGGGTTGGCGTGATATGGTATTTAGTGTGTGTGTGTGTGTGTGTGTGTGTGTTCAGGAGAGAGTGTTTGATTAGACGGAGTGCTTTGCTCCATTGATTTTCCTGGGGGACACACACGGCGTATCTCAGCGTGACGCTGGCTTAGCCACTCCTGGATTAAGCACATCTCTCCTACATCCACTCCTCCTCCTCTCCTGTCTTCTTCCCTCCATCCCTCTCTCTCTCTCTCTCTCTCTCCCACCATCCCTCTTTCTCTCCCTAACTCCCTCTCTCCCTCCCTCCATCCTTCTCTTCCCCACCATCCCTCTCTCTCCCTCCCTTTCTCTCTCTCTCTCTCTCTCTCTCTCTCCCACCATCTCTCTCTCCAGGTCGCTCTTTTTCTCTCTCTCTCTCTCTCTCTCTCTCTCTCTCTCTCTCTCTCTCTCTCTCTCTCTCTCTCTCTCTCTCTCTCTCTCTCTCTCCTGCTGTCCCTTTGATCGGATGAGTGTGGTGTTGTCACGTTTGGATTATTCCTCCTCATCCCTCTGTCTCCATCCCTCTCTTTCCTCTCCTTTCTTCTCTTTGTCACTTTTCCGCTGTCCAAGGTTCTCTCGCTAGCAGGGGGGTTGGCTTAGTACCCCTTTAATATGAATATCAATTACAAATCTGAGCTTGTATCCATATTCAAGCTCAGGACGGATTACGCTGTTCTTATTTGGATTTAAAGCCACACACTTCTCAGTACAGGGGCCGCATACTCAACAAAGGCTTGCTAAAGCATCTCGCTAGTGGAAATGTCTTTATAGGCAAGAGTGCCATATAAATGCGATCCAATTGAATTACCGGTAATCAACCGTGGGGGCTACTCTTACTGC
>JAODXP020000029.1:21629964-21634964 GCA_027497455.2 Sardinella longiceps
GGGATCACACACACACACACACACACACACACACACACACACACACACACACACACACACACTCGCACACACTCACACATACACACACAGACACATGCACACACACACACACACACACACACACACACACACCTCTGGGATCACAGCCTGAGCAGCAGAGTACATCTGAAACAAAGCTAAAGCCACGGCCGCCACAACAAAATGGCTGTCAGAGGTCCCACTGCTCCCTTGAAAGAGGCGTGCTGTGCAAAGGCCTGAAATAGCAGCCTCACGTCGAGCCATTTAGCATTCCCTATGAAAAAGGCCACCATTCCCTTGCAGTAGGGCAATTTTGAACAGGCACATTCACGGGCACCTCGGTGAGGCTTGTATGAAGTCAATAGAGAGGACAGAAGTCTGGGTCAACACTAAAGAGATATGCAGACAGCCGGAAATGACGTTGAAATCTCACAGTTATATGGGTTGACTAGTAACAATGCCAAACGACCTACTAATATATACCTATTAATGATCTAAAAATATATTTAAAACTTAAAAATTAAGACTTTAATGCGCCCCCCCCCCCCTCCATCTGTTTTTTGTTTTTATTCTGTTTTGTGATTGTAACAGCACCCGCAAAGATTCTGTAAAAACGTGCCGTGAACGTATCCCTTCTAGTGATTACCCAGAAGTAGCTGGAGGTTTAGTGCACTTCAATCTCCATCTTTCTGTATATGAAGCCCCAGGACATGCAGCGTCTGTACGTTTGTGCTGCTTCTCAAGGTTAAAACACCATAACATCATCATTGTCTGATACTGTAGTAGTAGAGTTTTATAAGGTGGTAAAGTTGATGGTGCTGCATTTATACTTTGCAGTGCTTGTTGTGTTTTTTTCCTACAGTAGCGCGGGGGTAACATTTAGTCAGCTTTTAGCGCCGTGGCTCTAGTGGAGCAGGTGGGTGGAGGGGAGCTTTTAACGTGCGGCTCGTCAAGCGGGTGCCCTTCACAAGGTGACACTCTAGCGGACCAGGAGGGGAGGAGGCGGCGTGAAGCAGTGCTTCGAGTGGGCATCACAATGCACCTCTTCCCTTGTGAGTGTGTGTGTGTCTGTGTGTGTGTGTGTGTGTGTGTTGTTGCGCCTCTTCCCTTGTGAGTGTGTGTGACTGTGTGTGTGTAAGTGTGTGTGTGTGTGTGTGGCTGCGCCTCTTCCCTTTGCAAGCATCTCTCTCTCTGCCCACCTCCCTGCCTCACCTTTGACCTCTCACCTTTCACCCCTCAACCCCTCCTCCATCATCCCCCTCCTTTCCATTCCCACTCTCACCTGCCCTCATTATCACAATATCACTCGCTCCACTCGTTCTCCGCATTCTCTCTCTATCTCACCATCCCCTCACTCGAGATATCATTGCTTTCTACTCTTCCACACACATCACACACACACAAACACACACACGTCATATGCTGAAGCCACACATCAAACCTTTATGGCATTAATTCAGGCAACAGTTAGAGTGAATTTTTCTCAGGTAAATTCATAGTAAATGCACATCATGTTATGTGAGTGATGAATGATTGGCCTTGATCTGTTGAATACTGTATGAGAACACTCAAACTGCTATAACATGACCAAAAATAACCTTGGGATTGGAAACTTAAAAGTCTCCGAAGTATGAGAAGAAGCAAAGAATTCCATTGTTGTTACCCAGTTATGTAAACAATAGGACAGAAGAGGCCGTGGATTATGGCAGTTTTACCACGGATAAGGAATTGTTAGACATTCCAAGTAGTGGAGTATCCATTGTTGTTTAAGAATTCATACAGTCAAAACAGCAAAAAAATTTTGAATGTTTTAGTTATTAAATGTCTTTTAACACATTTTACCACTTTATTACTTCTATTTTCCTTTTGTACTGTTTTTATCACTATTGCCTCATTTTTTAATAATATCTTTCATGCCCTTTTTTACCTGTACTGTTCTTTGTTGATGTATTCTTTTACTAAAGTCTGGGAACGGTTTGTTGTTTCCAACTGCTGAATTGCCAAGGGTATGAAATGCGCTCTACAAACAAAGAGCGCAATATAAATAAAACCGCCTCGCCTCGCAATGCTTCCAATCCCACAATGCTTTGCTCATTGGCAGTTGACATTGCCATGTACTGTACTGTGCTGCGCTGGCTCGCTCGCTGTGTGGCAGGCCCCACAATACTGTACTGTAAGTGTACTGCCAACCGGGAGAGCTGGTGACTCCGAGGTTTTTTTCCAAGTGAAATATTCCTGTGATTAGAGTCCCGCGGAGCTGGCGGCTGCCGCGTGTCATAGATCTCGGCTTGGTCATCGTCGACGGTGGCGGCGGCCATTACCCCGGCGCAGGCGAAGGCCACAAGCGCAGCGGTGGCACGCTGGGCTGGCACGGGTCGCCCCTCCATCACGGTGACCCTGTCAGCCGCCAATGAGCACAGCACGGCACTGTGGGATAGCTTGGGGTGGCTTGATTGTTTTCTCTTTCTCTCTCTCCTTCTCTCTCTTTATCTCTCTCTCTCTGTTTTTTTTCTCTCTCTCTTTATCTCTCTCTCTCTGTTTTCTTCTCTCTTTCTTTATCTCTCTCTCTCTCTCTCTCTCTCTCTTTTCAAGCAGGGCTTTTAAAGGAGAGCTGAATCATTTGAGTGCATGTGGTGTGTGTGAATCCACAGCTATCTGTGTGTGACTCAAGTGCCCTACCTTCCTTCTGACACTTTGAGAAGTGCAGTTTTTAACCCAAGGTCATCTAAAGCAATCATGCTGCAATACCGAATGCTACTACAATAACTATGCACCCTAATCATATCTCAGTACTATTTTTTACACACTCCACGCACTATATACTATTCTATACGTACTAATACTATGTTATATATGCTAATATATATTATTATTATTATTATTATTATTATTATACACAGATGTCTTTGTGCAAGGTACAGTTTGTTTGTCATATTATTCATGCTGAATTATACAGATCTAAACTTCCAAAATTTTATGACAGTTAAATTTAGAATTGTCTTTCAAAAGTTTTATGACAATATTTGCATGTCTTCCATTCTTCATGTTTTAATTGCATTAACATTTATACCACAGTCACATTTATACCTACAGTATGTCTAACAATAGACTGCACATGAATCAGATTTTGTACATGATAAAGCAGTTCCCTTGGTAACAGACAGCAAGACCATAGCAGATCACAATATAGTGCATATAATTGTCATCTCTGCATGGCTTTTGCTTTCAGCAAGTGAAAAATTACATTCAGTGTTTTTTTTTTCATAATTATCCCAGATGGGTAAACAATTCATTTGTTGACTAGAGGTTGAAAACAATCTAAAGAGGGCAATCACCACCTATATAGAGCAATAAATTCCTTCAGTTTGTTCCTTAGAGCATATTAGATTCACTAATCGTCTCAGCTGAATTGTAAATTTCCATCTTTGAATCCCTATTCATTGCTTGATGTTTTATACAGTCTACGGTTTGATCTGAGCGTTTCCATGTCGGATTCCCTATTCATCACTCAACCTGTGCGTTTGCATGACTTTCCAACACTCTTTCCGTCTAACGAGTTGGTGGTGCTTACAGGTTGATTTGTTTCGGATCCCTCTCTAGCTGACATCAGGCCGGATTCTCTGTCTGTCATGTCCTGGCTGAAGCTCAGTATATTACGCTAGACGGAGTCTGCATGCGTCTTTGGGGGAAAATTGATGGGAAATCCATGAAATCATCCGTTCCTGCTGAATCTGATGACATTCACGTTTCACCTCCATGGCTCTGAGTCTGAGTCTGTCTGTTCTATCTAGTAGCCATCATTACCCTTTCAAACGCATCCTGCACACTCTCTCTTACACTCAGCCTCTCTCTCTCTCTCTCTCTCTCACACACACACACACACACACTCACGCACGTATGAATGTATGTATGAGTGCAATCCTATATGTCCAGATAATGAACTGTGCATTCGGTGAACACACACACACTCACACTCACACGAACACACACACACACACATACACACCCACACACACATACACACCGTCACTTAGACTCGCTTGCCTCAGCATGATGGCTGGCTAATGCATATGGACGGCATAGAGGGCAGTTCTTGCCAGCATCCGTGCTAGATTTGTGGGGTGTCAACGCTCTCATGCATATTCTAGACGCCGTGCTCGTATGTTAACGAGGCGCAAGGATGACGAGGGACGGCCTTCACCACCACCACCCCCCCCACACACACCTCCACCACCCTCTCTGCACTCCATCCCCTCCCCACCGCCCCTAACGACCTGTCCGTCAAACTCCTCCAAGGTCTCTTCTCAGCCGTCCAGAGGAATGTCGCCCCTTATCAATCAACAGTCCCAGCAGCAGCCACTGGCATCTCTCTCTCCCCAACGCAGGGCCTGCTCCAGGCTTGACAATCGAGCGCCGACCGCACGAAACCGCAGCTGAGGCCGGCGATCAATCAGGCAAGACTAGCCGAAGACCAAAACATCCACCTGGCACCCTTGATAGGCCCCCTGGCTCGACAAAGCTGCTATTTTGGAAAGAGAGGAGACGGGACGTGACGTGCAGAGCTGGCATCTGCCCTCGACCTCGCCGACTGCTCCCCCCCGCTCACGTCTGTCTCTGCCCTGATACTATCCTACAAGTGTGTGTGTGTGTGTGTGTGTGTGTGTGTGTGTGTGTGTGTGTGTGTGTGTGTGTGTGTGTGTGTGTGTGTGTGTGAGTGTGTTTTAGGGGGGGTTTGTGTCAAAGCCTGAGTGTAATTTAGAATTAATGGGACGGTAAAACTTTTAATTCAAAAGCGCAGCCTTGGGGACGGACGCATTTGCATACAAATGAACACAATTTCCTGTTTGTTCTGTATGCAAATGCCAGAGCGGGAGAACATGCGGAGAGCTTGGCAGCAATGGGGAGCAATTGTGTGTGTGTGTGTGTGTGTGTGTGTGTGTGTGTGTGTGTGTGTGTGTGTGTGTGTGTGTGTGTGTGTGTTT
>JAODXP020000029.1:21637464-21644964 GCA_027497455.2 Sardinella longiceps
GGAGTATCCGCTGTCACCGTGACGACCCGTACACTCAGGGGTGACACAGCACTTTCAGACGCAGACGCCGCGGGCCACCGGGGACCCATCCCTCATCCGACCACAGGACAGGACACACACACACACACACACACACTCAGAGACGCTGTTCACCCAACTGCGATCGTTAAGGTGACTGGAGATGTGAAAGAGTTTGTCTGAGTCTCCTGTCCTCCTCCTCTTCCTCATCTTTCTCCTTTTTTCCTCTTCCTCCTCCTCTATATCCTCTTCCTTTACATCTGGCTACTCTTCCTCATCATCTTATGCCTTCTACTTTTCTGTGTCCTCCTCATTCTCCTCTAACTCATCATCTACCTCCTCCTCTTCCTCATCTTCCTCCTCTTCCATATCCTCTTCCTCATCTTCTCCTCCCCCTTTTCGGTATCATCCTCATTATTCTCCTCTCCCTCTCCACTTCCTCATCTTCTTCCTCCTCACCATCATCTTCCTCCTTTTCGTGTCCTCATCCTCCACCTTAACTTCATCCTCACCTTCCTCCTCCCCCTTTTCTGTGTCATCCTCATCATTCTCCACTTCCTCATGATATTCCTCCTTGTCCACCTCCTCTTCCTCCCACACCTCATCTTCCTCCTTTTTGTGTCCTCCTCTTCCTCCTCCTCCTCCTCCTCCTCAGCATCATCACATCATCATCATCATCATCATCATCATCATCATCATCTTTTTCTTCTTCTTCATCCCCTTCTTCCTTTTCCCCCTCCTCTTCCTCCTCCTCCTTATTCTACTCTATCCCCTCCTTTTAATATTCTTCCTCCTCTTCCTCTTCCTCCTCCGTCAGCTGCTCCTCCTATACTCTGTAGGGTAAGAGATGAGCCTCTCACCCCTCCTCACACACACACACACACACACACACACACACACACACAGAGACACACACACACACACCTCTTGGCCGTGTGAATAATTCCATCAGGCGGTTCCTTAATTAATCAGCTGTTTACACCAACACTAAATTACCCTGTTCTGTGTCGCGTGAAGCAGCAGCCGCAGCCACCGCAGCCCTTCACTAATCATCCACCTGCCCGTGACGCACCAGCCAGCCAGGAGGGCTGTACTTTATCATCTGACTGAGACGCACACACACACACACACACACACACACACTGATATATACTTACAGCCCTGCACTCATGCCTATACACCTAGGCACACATGTACCTACACAAACATCTGCACAAAAAACAATACATACATACACACATAAATACATACACACGCGCACGCACACACACACACACACACACACACACACCCACACTCAATCACACCTGCACCTCTCCAACCCCACCCAACTCAGCCCACCCCCCTCACACACAAAGATTACTTTGTGAAATTGAAAACCAACATCACAGGCGACACAGACACTTTTCAGATGATTTTGTCATCAAGCTCTTGGATTGTACACATACAACTATTCATTGTTTCTGCCATCATTTTTGTTTCAATCAAAGACCCCGGTGTGTGTGTGTGTGTGTGTGTGTGTGTGTGTGTGTGTGTGTGTGTGTGTGTGTGTGTGTGTGTGTGTGTGTGTGTGTGAGTCCCACATGCATTCCAATGCGTGATGCCGAATATTTCCTCAGCGAGCTTGTCTGAGTGTTACCCTGTTCATTAAATCACCAAACTGGGCACACACACCTAACCCGTCAGATAGAATCATGACACCTCCTCCTCTCCGATAACACACACACACACACACACACACACACACACACACACACACACACACATTCCCCTCCCCACTAGCCAATCATCTCGGAGCGCTAAAGATCCCGGGCCCTCACATCACGGGCCCAGTCTGGCATCCAGGCAGGCACACACACACACACCCACACACCCACACACACACACACACACACACACACACACGGGCCGCATTCTGTATTCACGTCCCGGCCCCGAGCCCTGATTAAATCTGTATTTAATTGGATCAAATCTAGTCGTGATGGAGCGTTCCCCCTGGCATTTAACCTGCAGTCCTCTGTCAAGAGAGGGAGAGGGGGAAAGAGGAGAGAGAGAGAGAGAGAGAGAGGGGGGGGGTGAAGAGAGAGAGAGAGAGAGAGAGAGAGAGAGAGAGAGAGAGAGAGAGAGAGCTAGAGGGGGGGGAGAGAGAGAGGGGAGGGGGTGAAAATAGAAAAGGCTGGGGAATTCACAAGCTAGGAAATGAATACCAATGCTACGCTGCTAATCGCTAGCTTACAGGGCTGAGGGCTGCACCTACAGGCTAGCCTGTTGGCTAATGGGGGGGCTGTGACGGGGTGGGGTGGGTGGCTATCCTGCTTCCACTACTATTTCCACTACATCATTTCATCACTATCTATCTATCTATCTATCTATCTATCTATCTATCTATCTATCTATCTATCTATGTATCTATCTATCTATCTATCTATCTAAATCTTATCACTGCTATGTTATTGAAGCTAATTAAATCTATCTATCTATCTATCTATCTATCTATCTATCTATCTATCTATTACTGTAATCCATTTTATATAGGCTAAGACACAGCTTGTTTAAACATTTCCATCAGGATAAGTAAGGTATCTGTCTATTTGTCTGTCTGTCTGTCTGTCTGACATCCTCTTATCCACTATAACCATGACATATCCCATAATAAGGTGCCCAGGCATGTGCTGTAGTATGTGGAGAGTGCTAAGTGGTTACCGTGACGATGAAACCATCCAGATGAGGATAAAGAGCTCTGAGCGGCGGCTCGGCTCTCACTGCTCACACAAAGCAGTGGAGATGATGCTTGCTCAGCCTCAGACAATTCAAACATCTTGACTGAACAACTGAACAATTTGAAAGCTATGCCCATCTCCGCACACGACACGACAACGAGGGGTTGCCATGGCATCCGGTATTGTTATTATGAGTGGGTTTTTGAAATCTATTCTCAGTGACAATATTTCCAGCTGGCCTTCGACACACCTGTGTGGTCACGTCAGCCATTGCCTTCAGCTACTGCACTTGCAGAGGCTGCTTCAGACTTCACAATATTCACTTATACTGGAATAGGCGACCAACACATCTTCTGGAGATTAGAGAGAGAGGGAGAGAGGGATGGACACCTACACAGTAAAACTCACTGGACAGTCAACCTGCATCACCTTCAGAGAGAGAGAGAGAGAGAGAGAGAGAAAGAATGGGAGGGAAAGAGAGAGAGAAATGGGAGGGAAAGAGAGAGAGATGGAGAGGGAGAGAGCTGAGGGAGACATAGAGGGATGGGAGGGAGAGAGAAAGAGAGAGATGAAGGAGAGAGAGATGGAGGGATAGAGAGAGAAAGAGATAGAGAGACAGAGTTGGAGCTGAGGGAGACAGAGAGGGATGGGAAGGAGAGAGAGAGAGAGAGAGAGAGAGAGAGAGAGAGAGAGAGAGAGAGAGAGAGAAAGAGAGAGGGAGAGAGAGAGATGGGAAACAGATGTGTTGGAGTGTTTGGGGGCTGTGAGGGATCATTGCAGCTTGGAGCAGTGAGCATGACTAGCATGTCATTTTGCATTTACAGTTTGGGGAAAAAATGTTCCCTGTTTCTAAGGCAACTGCCCATCAAGGGAGCCATTCCCGGTGTGTGTGTGTGTGTGTGTGTGTGTGTGTGTGTGTGTGTGTGTGTGTGTGTGTGTGTGCTTCTTCTTCATGTCCTTGAGAGTGTGCATGTGCGTGTGTGTGTGTGTGTGTGTGTGTGTGTGTGTGTGTGTGTGTGTGTGTGTGCGTGCGTGTGTGTGTGTGTGTGTGTGTGTGTGTGTAGCATATGGTGAGTTCTTCGACCTCTGCCTTGGCTGAAGCAGCTCAAAAGCTAGAGAATCTGGGTCAGACGTCCCCACCTAATGTGGCGGCAGCAGGATTCCTTCATTCACAGCATTAATTAGGCTTACAGCTTAATATCCTCAGGAAACAGGATCCCTGCGTAGTGCAATAGGCTCACACACACACACACACACACACACACACACACACACACACACACACACACACACACACACACAGACATACACACGCACACACACACACACACACACACAAACACACACACACACACACACAGCGGAACAGAGAGAGAGAGAGAGAGAGAGAGAGAGAGAGAGAGAGAGACCCCTGTTGGCAAAAACATTCCTCACAGATTCTTGGTAACATAAAGCTACCAATATGATTCATCTGACAAAACACACAAACACACACACACACACACACACACACACACACACACACACACACACACACACACACACAGGGCACAGATCCAGCAGTTCCATTTCTCAATTTCAGACAAACACTATAGCTAAATAGCCTAGCTGAAGAGCAGCATGTGTGTGTGTGTGTGTGTGTGTGTGTGTGTGTGTGTGAGTGGCGCTAAGCCATAATCAGCTGAAATGTGTGGGCTTTGAGTCATCTCAGCCATTAACATTAACTAAAAATTAGCATTAACATTCACAAAAGGGCTTGGATTTTTTCCCTCCTTTTGTGTGTATGTGTCTGTGTGTGTGAGTGTGTGTGCATGTGAGTGAGTGTGTGTGTGTGAGTGCGCATGAGAGTGTGTGTGTGTGTGTGCAAGTGAGTGTGCTTGTTTGTGTGTGTGCACCAATGAGTGTGTATGTGCAGACACGTGTGTGTGTGTGTGTGTGTGTGTGTGTGTGTGTGTGTGTGTGTGTGTGTGTGTGTGTGTGTGTGTGTGTGTTGTGGTCCGGGCTGAATAATAATGCCAGTTGTCACAGAGCATTAACCTTTGGAGCGAGCGGATTCGCGAGTGCTTCCATTATAATGCCACGTTAATGTGGCTAATGGAGACTTGCGGGCGAGCGAACGACTGAACGAACGAACGAGAGAACCACCACACAAACGAGAGAGCAAGCAAGAGAGAGAGATAGAGAGAAAGAGAGAGAGAGAGAGGGAGGGAGGGATGGCGGGAGGAGGTAGGGGTGCCGCGGCACAACACGACGGACATGATGAGTCAGCGACACCCCAAATGCATGGTGGGAGTGGAGACAGACATTGCCTGATGCTCTCGCTGACACCTCACGCCTGCAGCCTTTGGGGGTCCCTCGCGTCTGTCAATCAAGCCATCGCCGCTTTCCACTACAACTTTATAGTAAGTCAAGACCTACTCGGGTCTAGTAACAAGATTTATAATAATCAAGCTAAAAAGACACAAAAGTAATTCTGAATGTTCAGCTGAAGTTGTAGGAATAGCAAATAGTCACACAGTTATGGTGTGATGCAAAGTAAGCCTAATAAGGTCCAAAACAATTTTAACATGACATGACATAAAAGGCGCTCCAGTTGTTGCCAATATTCTATGTACTGTATAGTAAGTAGAAACTGCAAATCCCATAGGTTCACAAGTGTAGTCCGGTGTAGCCCTGGAGCCAATGGTGGCCCATGGAAACATTACTTGCGGCCCGCAATAACCTCTGATAATATAAAACCATTAAAACTGTACATTGGTTTGATAGAATGAATCTCTGATAAGTGGAGTTTAGCAGCATCTATAGGCATTTATTTACGTATTGTAATAAATGTAAACTGTAGAGATACAACCTGGTCATTAAAATGATCTGAAATTATTATTATTATTTATTTTATTTTTTTTCACCATTCTCCCCCACCCCTTTGGCGACCCTCATTTCAATGCTGGGTCCCTAAATTGGCCCCCAACATCTCAAAACTTTGAGAACCCCTGCTGTAAATAGAACATATTCCCACAAAGAGGCATCCAAGATGTAGATAGATGACCTACAGTTCAGCCTGCACCACAACCCACACAGTTGGAAATGTGAACAGCACAGCACGTTTGTGTCTCTCTACCGAACAAGGCTATCTCAGGAAATACATTCCGAACCTCTTCAGTGTAATATAGGCCTAAGTGACGTTGCAAAAACAGCAGTAGGCTAAATGATGCAGTAGCCTATTCTGTGAGCGTTCATTTTGGGTTTGAGTCTAACTGCTGTAACCTTGGGAAAGCTATAAGTTAATATTCTTTTAATGTTATATGCTGTCTGGGCCTACAGTAATGACTAAATAGTGTGCATAATGAGCTGAGGTATCCTCTGTTCTGTTACTGAAGCAACACCATTAAAGTTGGCTATACTTTATGTCAGATCATTAATTTTGGTGTTTTCATCAACATTAAGTGGTTATTCACCTGCCATCCAGGATATGCACTGTGCGGGTGCAAGGTAGGACATAGAAAAAATAAAAAGACAGCTTAGACTACACACACACACATACAACACTGCTGATGGTGATATCACCCAACACAAGTTAGCATGTTCTAGAAAAGTCAGTGAGTCCAGTGCGGATTATTTGGTAGGCCTATATCTGTGGTAAGCTAAGTTGCCATGTTTTAGCGATACCTGTAAGCCTGTGGTAAGTTAGCATGTTCTTGCAATGCATAGCCTAAGCCTGTGAGAAGATGTTCATGTTCTAGCAATGACAATAAGCTTGTGGTAAGTTAGCATGTTCTGGCATAGCTGAAGTGGGAAGTTAGCAATGGCAATAAGTCTGTGAGAAGTTAGCATGTTCTTCCAAAGCCAATAAGCCTGTGGGAAGTGTTTGCAAGACTTTGTGTGACTTTTAAATAGCTAGTCCACTAGTGTTAAATCCCAATTCCGTAAGCATTGTTTTAAAAAGGGAAAGTAAGGCAAAGTCCTTGGGGCTGTAAGATGTATGGAAGTCATTTTAGTGCAGGGGCTATGGCTACCGGCTAGGCCCTCAGGGCCACTGGCGCTAGGTTATGTGCTTAGCTCTTCTGGTTCCACTGAATTCACCAACATTGCATTCGACACAAACAAAAAATATAGTTTACACTGCGTATCAATGTTTATTAATGCTGTGTACTCTAGACACAGACAAATAAAAAAACAAAACAAACAAACAAAACAAAAACACAATATTCTTTGGGTTTTGCCTCTTTTTTTGTAATATGAAACAAATATCAAGTCGACAGAAATGATAAGTTGACATGACAATAAAAAACTCTTTCCTTCCTCCTGCTCAGAAGGAAGGGAAAAACTGTCTAGTTGAGGCCCGCCAGGGAGAATAAATATGAGGAGATCATTTATCATCACTTGACATGCAAAGCATCGCATCACAAGCAAGGCAAGCTGCGCTTGTGTTTGCACCGCCTGAAATATTTGTAAGACAGTTATTGCTAAAAGAGACATTAGAGTGGCTCCTTACAATGAGCCCATTGATTTTTTCTTTTCTGTTTTTTTTTCCAGATCAGCGAGCTCATCTTGAGAGGACTTTGGGCGCTATTCTCCTAGGTGCTTAAGTCCAAAAAAGCACTCAATGGTGTTTTTTTGCTACCAACAGCACCTTCCAGGCAGCACAGCCTAAAAGGCACTACTTTTTACCTATTCCTGACCCCAACACCCTCACCCCTCATCCTAACCCTAAACCAAGGGGAGTAGTGCCTGGAAGGCAATGTTGTGGGCAAAAAATACCAAA
>JAODXP020000029.1:21654964-21657464 GCA_027497455.2 Sardinella longiceps
GTCTTATCCAGCCCTCTCTTTCCTAAGCCCCCTGTCCTGTTCTCATAAGCTGGGTCTGTGGCCCACTACACACATGCAGCGCCGGAGTTCAGGCTCCCATCCATTCCGCATCCGGCGCAGAACCGGCGCGGATCTGGCTGGAGTAGGGGTGAGATGTTGCTGGAGCAGCGTCGGATTTGTTCCCCCGGCTGCCTGAAGCTGTGGTCTGTTTAAAGATGGACTCTACAGCCTGCAAAAAGCCTCCACACTCTCTCTCTCTCTTTCTCTTTTTATTTATTCCATCACCAAATGTGCCGGCTAGCTGTTTATTCAATGTGTGTGTGTGTGTGTGTGTGTGTGTGTGTGTGTGTGTGTGTGTGTGTGTGTGTGTGTGTGTGTGTGTGTGTGTGTGTGCGTGCATGCGCGCGTGTGTGTGTGTGCGCATGTGTGTGCGGTGTGACAAGACCTTGCCAAAGGAGAGAGTGTGTTATGAATCCACAAGCTGTAGGAAGAAGACGGGCAGCTGGTGGCTGCTGCTGTCTGCTGCTAGCGTCCCTTTCGCTGCTAGCTGTCAGTTTCCTTTAGCTCATCATGTCTCTCAGGCTGCTTCTGATCCTCATCCTCTCCATCCTTTTACTACCCACTTTGCCTTGATCTCACTGGAGGAGCTCACAGGGCCAAGGACATACTATATGTGAGCACACAAAGATCAAGTTATGAGGACTTAGGAAACGATAAACCGCCGTGTTACAACAAGAGAACCTGGCTCTTCTTAGACCTTCAGGAAGGTGCTTGTGTGTCATTGACGGAGGAAAGATGGACACCATGCATTATGTGGGGGTGTTATGTGGGGGTGTTAACATTTCCAAGGCATTCTGAGAAGCCAAATAGCGAGCTCTTACCAAGAAATATCTTTCACTTTCTTTTTTCTATTGATTTCCGAAATGATTTCAGTATGTGAACCTACAGTATGTGTCTTTCCGAGAGCCTCCAGCCCTGAATCCACAAAGGCTGGCATGAAATCAGGCAATCGTCAAATCAATTCATGTCAGATAAAGCACAAAATTTCAAAATGGATGCCATTACACAAATTGTAAATACAAAATGGGGCCTTACGGAGTACATTATACAGAGGACAAATGCTGTAGATTTTATGGAGGTCTTTTAGACATTGGCTGAATCTCAATGCCAACACTAAGCTCTAAAGCTCTGAACCCTCAAAGACTACAATGAGTCCTCCTTGTTTGTGTGTGTGTGTGTGTGTGTGTGTGTGTGTGTGTGTGTGTGTGTGTGTGTGTGTGTGTGTGTGTGTGTGTGTGTCTGACTCGTGTCTGACTCGAGTGTGTGTGTGTGTGTGTGTGTCTCATGTGTGTGTGAGAGTGTTGGCCACAGTATTGAAGCCCCCTGGGGAAGCTGTGCCATGCCTGTGGGGTGTATCTGCTGCTTTATGTGTGTGAGGTTAGGCCAGGCGCTAAAAGGGGGTGACAGCAGGCACACACACACACACACACACACACACACACACACACACACACACACACACACACACACACACACACACACAGCGCAGCGTGACACATGGACGGGCAGAATGGGGAGACATTTATGCCACGTTCCGTCCAAAAAACACAGCCCTCTTCTCTTCCTCAAATGGCTTGATGAATTAATCATAAAAATAGCGAGGCACTCGTGCCAAGATCCCTCTTTCACTATTCTACTCAGAGAGGACTTGAGCAGACGAAGGGAGGAGGAGGAGGAGGAGGAGGAAGGGGTGAGGAGAGTGCTGTCGAGAGGGATTGGCAGGGGGTGGAATATCGGGACGCTAATTTGATTGTCACTTTTTTTGTTGTTTTTCTCTCTCTCTCTCTCTCTCTCTCTCTCTCTCTCTCTCTCTCTCTCTCTCTCTCTCTCTCTCCATCACTACATTGTATATCACCGGCTTGTTAGAGGGAATTACACGCATCAGTGAGTTGGGAGATGCTCCTTGCTTTCCTGAGTAAGCTGAGCGAGTGCGGGAGCAAGCGGGAGTGTCTCAAGTACAAGTCCAGCCCTTGGATTTCTAGTTTTAATTGATCAATTAGTCCCTTCATGGAGTCTCTGGATTGTTCCCACCTGTGCCCCCCCCCCTCATATAAGCCATATTTGGGGGGGGGGGGGGTATGACCGCCATCTGCTCTTGAGTACATTGTGTTGTTGACCCAATTAAATCTAAAATATGATGGATATATTAGAAGGAATACTCTTTGTGTGAAAGTACTGCTTGCAGTTTTCCCACCGACACAATCATGGCTGTCTTCATTTTTCTTTTCAAAACTTATTAGCAATTAGCAGTGGGTGGCTGTGTGTTTTTTTTCTGTCTTCTGTTCTGCCGGCTAGAGTTACGCAGATGCGGTGGCTAAAACCCAGGCTTGTATTCTCACAGGTCATTAATTGGTCAATTAGCGTCATCAAGGCTATCTCGGGGGACGCTCCACACCTGTTTCCCATGTGAGGACAGAAGGGTGGAAAAACACTAGCGATC
>JAODXP020000029.1:21662464-21667464 GCA_027497455.2 Sardinella longiceps
TAAGTGCATTGCACATCAGTAGATTGGTTTATCAGTAGATAAGATTCCTCCAGAGAGGCTAGATCTCTTAGCTCCTGTTTTTCTTATTAACAGATCTAAACTATTTATTTGTGGTCTATAGATTAAATGTAAACTATTTATATGTGGTCTTATATAGATTAACAAGTATAAGGCTGATTAAGTTGATGTTACCTTTCAATATAGACTCCATGTATTGTATAGTGTACATATAATTGCTGTCCTGTATTTCTTGAAATGAATTATTGAATTGAAGTGCTGAGTGAGGACTATATAAATGGCACACCAGCAAATAAGTGTTTCGGCACCGAAATCAGATAATCGATAAGGAGCCGTGCTGCACACATGGTTCAATAATCCACTGGTGAGTTAAAAAGGCCATTAGGGGATAATATTAGCTAGACATTTCTTATCTGAACCAGCACTGGAGAGAAGCACCTGCTGAAACAGCCGCGGCCCGCCGTGATTACATGCTTTGGCGCAGCAGCAAATAACATTGCATCAAAAAAATAATTATTAAATAAATGTTTTAAGGTGTTTTGTCAAGGTAATGGCTTTTCCAGTAAGAGTTTGTTTTAGTCTGAGCAAATTACCTACTCTCCGTTTGAAACAGTGCCTGAGCACCCACTGAATAACAAAAACTGTGTAGCTCGAGAAAAGAAAAAAAAAACAAAGCGTGTGTTTACGGTGTGTAATATTTCTCTACCGAGACAGGCCGGTACTCCGTTCTGCTCGGCGGATGAGGGTGTAGAGACTATTGAGAGCCAGTGAATGAGAGGCCGCATTTGTATGCAAAATCGGTTTGGGGCTGTTCTACCCCTGCCTAGCCAGGCGGAATGCTTGTGCACGTAATCGGACAGCCAAATCCAGCCTAGGCCTTTCTGTGTTGTTGCCCCAACCACCCACAACCACCACTACTGCTACTGCTGTTTCTGCTGCTGGGGAGGAGGTGGCGATGGCAGTGCCAAGGCTACGCGGCTTAGCTTAGCAGTACTGGCAAGGGCATCCGGCCAGCTAGGAGCTGACATGGTGGGGATACAGTAGCTATGCTGCATGACTTTAGGGGCGTTAGCAGTTATGCCAGTCATGCCAACCAAGAGCTTGCCAAGAGCTGACGCAGTGAAGGTGGCACAGACACTTGGTTTTTAACTACTTTAGCGGTGTGCGCCATGCCAGGCTAGCCGGGAGCTAATGTGGAGGTGGCAGTTGTAGTAGCAGAAGCCCCGGTGCAGCTTAGCTTCGCTAACAAGCACACTAGGCTAGCCAAGAGCTGTAGCTGTGGCTGTGGAGATGGGAGTGTTGGTGGTGGCAGAGCCACATGGCTTAGCTTTGCTAACGGGGCGAGATAAGCTTAGCCAGGAGCTGACGTGGTGGTGGGGGGTGGTGGTGGCAGTGCTGGTGTTGTGGAGGGAGCAGCGGTGCACATGAATGAGTCCGCGTGTCGCTGTGTGTCCACATTAACACGGGTCACCACCCCTGGGTATCGCCCGCTCCATTTCTTTGTCTCTCTCTCTCTTATTTTCACTCTCTCTCCCCCCCTTTTTTTCTCTATCTTTCTTTCCCTGGCTTCCTGGCTCTCGTTCCCTCCTGGCAGCCCAGAAGAGAGAGAGAGAGAGAGAGAGAGAGAGAGAGATGAGAGAGAGAGAGAGAGAGAGAGATCAGCCGCTGACTGAACGCTTGCCTGACAGACTGACAGACCTGCCAAAATCACTTTGCTATCGCTGCCATCCGCTCACTGTTTAACACACCTCTTCCTCTGAGTCAGAGATGAGATGAGATGCTTGGACACCGAAACGGGTTCGGGTTCTAGTCCGGCCCGGATTCGGCTCTGATCCGCTCCACTGCGTTCCAACCACGCCGCCTCTGCTGTCTGGGGGCCTCGGTGTTCGTTCTTCTATTCCTCTGTCTTGTGTGTTAGCCAGACAGTTTTTGTGTCATTCAGTCAGTCAGCTGCAGATGGTCCGCAAATGAAGTGGCACAGTCTGATGTCTGATGCTTATTGTGAGCTACGCCGCTAAGATGGCCACGCTCTCAGGGCCTTGTAAGCTACACCGTTGGTGTTTAACTGAAGTGCCATTCACAGGAGTGTTTGTGCACCTACGAACCTTCACTAGGCTACGCTACTCTTTCAACAGTTCACCGGGAGAGAAATGTTTGTTGTTCGAAACTGTTAGCCAGTTAGCACTTTTGGCACTTAAATGACATGATGTGAGCACTAATGAACAATACAAAATATAACACCCTGTGATTTTGCCTTTTTTGATTAGGCCATCAGGCTTACAGTAGAAAGTCCTGTCTACCTTCGGTGCCTGATCATATCACACATAATGTTCTGTCCTTCCCACATAGTGCAGGTGTGACAGGCTCCTTTGGCCAATGGATAATCATACAGTCGTTATACCATTTACCATGCATAGAGAAAAGACTGAAAAAGGCAGAAAAATGTGCAATACAAGTAAATCACTTGCTTGCTTACTGACTTACAACATAAATATGCTCAGCAGATAATTCAATGCCATTCAAGGATGCTGCTATCCTACCAGTATAACTCTACACAAAGAAAGGTCTTGTGAGACTACCTTAATCTCAGTCAGTCTGAGCTCTTTTGAAATACAACACTGTACACATTGCCCCAGCTGGCTTAAGGTTAAGGATTACTTCCCATATTCAGTGTGAACGCGAGAAAGGAAACAGTGCTTTCCCCGACCAGCCTTCGGCCGAAACACATTCATGCCGGCGTTGAAAGTCAATTTCACAGGTCCATTTGTCATTACCTTTGTTGCCGGTGGCAGACTGCACAATCTGGCTGCTCTCAACTACAGTACTGTGTGTGTGTGTGTGTGTGTGTGTGTGTGTGTGTGTGTGTGTGTGTGCCACACTACACTATATCTCAAGTTTTTTTCCAAAAGTGACCAAGGCTCTTTCTGCAAGGCCATGCAAAAACTCCATACTATGTGCTATCTGTTTCCTTCTTGGTAAAATATACTGTAGCTTACAGACACTATAACTGTAAGTGATGGTAGCAGTTGTTGATAAATCCACCAGGCAAAACCGTTACCATTGGAGACCACCACCGCCCTCCTTCAGCGTCTGCTAGACATAATTGGAAGGTAGTGCTACCTTTCTTCTCAGCGTCTATTTTTTTCCCATGTTTGTGATCATAAGTAAAGTTTTAGTGTTTGAGGGAAAAAATCTCTTGTTTGGAGGGAACTGCATGTTGTGTGTGTGTGTGTGTGTGCCACTGTGAATGGTCTCCACTGTGATAAAGCATTTAGATGACATCCTAAAAATGGATTAACTTTGTTGTTTTTGCTCCTGTCCGATGCTTTACAGCTCAGGGGGAACCTCCACCCACACACACACACACACACACAAAGAGACTTCTAGCCGAGGGCTTTAACAAGCTAGCAGGAAAGTCTCCGGCGGTGCAGCCGTGTGCTTGAACATTGATCACCCCGCAGAGCTTCTCCGTCTCTCAGGGAGGCCATTTGTCAAGGTGATAATTTGTTTTGTAGCACAAAAGATTGTGCACCAGAAATAAGAGCTCTTCTCTTTTTTCATTATTTTCCCTCTTCCCTTTTTTTCTCCCAGCATTCATTTTAAGACCTGACAGTCCATTACATTCACCCAGTTATATAGCCACTGGAAATGTAGGCCCAGTCTGTGGAGATGGGTTGTTTTTTGTTTTTTTGTGGTTGTTGTTTTTTGTCTATTTCTTCATTTTTGTCTACCTATTCTCTCATGCCCTTGTAACTTCTTTCTCTTTGTTTTTTTTCCCCTTAGTTCTGTCTTTCTTTCTCCACTAATAGTTGCTGCACTGCTTACGGTATGCTTGCAGTACCTCATTATAGAAAGGCAGTTGGACACATGCTGTACATGTACACATACTGCCAATGAAAAACAATAAGCTTTAATAAACAACCTTTCACCTTTGGCGTTCCCTCTAACCCCGTCATGTAGATTATGTCATCCGTGGACCGTGCTTACAAACAAGTCTGAGGACAGGTGTTTCTCAGGATATTTCTCAAAGAGAAAGTTATTATAAAAATGTTTCAGATGAGCCAATGAGCTATAGCTTAAAATGTCATATCTAAAAGTATGTACAGTACGTACACGGTGGAAGAAATTATTTTTATGAACCCCCCGCCGCCGCCACCACTTTCAGTACTCAGTGCCATTTAGCACTAAGATGTTGCCATGCTAACACTGCTAGCCCATAGTCATTGCAGCGCTATGCTTAAATTAATATGTTTATTAACATGTTTGACACCTCACCTTTATCAAGATAATGTTCTAATTATCATTTTTAATTTCCCTGCAGTGTCAAAATAATGCTAGAGCTTGATGGTTTGGTATCATTTCTTGGCTGTAGTAATTAAAACAATAAAGGAAGGTTGGAGGGTTGGACTGTTAAAATCATAATCGCAATTATTTTCGTCAATATTGAGATCACGATTGCTTCCCACAATTACATACACAGTAATTTGAAATATAATTTTTCCATTTGCATAACTTAAAAAGTTGAATTCATTTTTATACAGTATATATAATCAAATTGAAAAACAAATTAGTAAACCCTTGCAACCTTAGCAAAACAGTCGAGGCATGTAGATAAACTAATTAAAGATATCACCTGTACGCAAACAGATGGAACACATGGAAGGATATTCACATTTTGAGGTCGGTGTTGGCTACCTCTGAAAAATGAGCGTTGCATTTTGATTATGCTGTTTTCATCGATTTGTGTGATTAACTGCACAGCTCTAGGTGAGGTAGACGTGGGGAAAAACAGGAAAATATCTGTTTATTAGATTTCTACTGCACAGCAGCGACATACAAATCTGACGAGCAGCAGGAGCTGGTGCGGTCTGGTTCGGGCTCACCGAAACAAACTTGACGGCAACGCAGCAGTCAGTACTTTTACATTTATGCATTTAGCAGACGCTTTTATCCAAAGCAACATTTTTGTCAACTGTCAAGTC
>JAODXP020000029.1:21687464-21689964 GCA_027497455.2 Sardinella longiceps
AAGTGCAAGTGCATGTGTTTTGGCATGCATGTGGGTGATCTCTCCTGTGTGTGTGTGTGTGTGTGTGTGTGTGTGTGTGTGTGTGTGTGTGTGTGTGTGTGTACATATTTGTGTTCCCTACTATTCCTTAAATTGGCAGCCAGTTTCAGTCAGCTCTCTGCCCACCCAAACCCGAGACAGACAGGGCTCAGAGCAAGCAAGGCTTTTCACACACACACACACACACACACACACACACACACACACACACACACACACACACAAACCCCAGACAGACAGACAGAGCTCAGAGCAAGCAAGCCTTTTCAGCACACACACACACACACACACACACACACACACACACACACACACACACACACACACAAACCTCAGAAAGACAGACAGATTGGGCTCAGAGCAAGCAGGTTCTTTCAAAACACACACACACACACACACACACACACACACACACACACACACACACACACACACACATCCAAACCCCAGACAGACAGACTTTCCAATAGACTCAGACTCTCACATTGGCTTGCTTCTCCTCTTGTCCAATACACACCATGAAAAGCTTACATTGAAAATCTTCACTCGCCACTCCAGTGATGTGATGAGAAAAAAATAATTTTATTAAAATCAGACTATCATAGCCAACTGATTAAAAAAAAATCATCCATTCTTATATGTCGAATTAAATTGGGAAATAAATGGAATTGTGATTTATTTCTTTAAAGAGCGAACAAACTTTATGCTTTATCAGTGAAGCTAATTCACAGGCTGATAGTGTTGTCTTCCTTCCAGTGCAATTTGGCTTGAACAAACACACATTTTCCTGTGCTTGAATTAGAATGATGAAAAAGGGGTGCGTGTGTGAGTGTGTGTGTGTGTGTGTGTGTGTGTGTGTGTGTGTGTGTTTGGGGGGGGAGTCTTTCCTTCATGAAAAAAAGAAAGAAAGAAAGAAAGAAAAAAAGCCTCCCATCGAGCCAAGATTCAATACACTCCAGACTCCATGCGACTGGTCTCTCGAGTCCGTCTGGGAGTCAGGGTATGGCCTGTGACAGCTGGAAATAACTAACTCTTTCTCTCCCTCCCTTCCTCTCTCTCTCTCCATCCCTCCCTCTCTCCCTCCCTTCCTCCTTCCATCTCACCCTCCCTCCCTCCCTCTCTCTCTCCCCCCCTCTCCCACCACCTCTCCGATTTTGTAGGCTTGAGTAGCTGGACTATTTTAAAAAATGTTCCCCCAGGAGAATAACCCCCACCCCCCCAACACACACACACACACACACACACATGGATGGACACAGACACGTTCAGACACACACACACACACACACACACACACACACACACACACACACACACACACACATGGATGGACACAGACACATTCAGACACACACACACACACACACACACACACACACACACACACACACACACACACACACACACACACACATGGATGGACACAGACACATTCAGACACGCACATACACACACACACACACACACACACACACACACACACACACACAGACACCCCACCTCCACCTCCAACCCTGTTAATTCAACAGATTCCCAAATAGCCTGTGGACACGAGTGTGCAAGAGTGATGCAAATATGACTCAGCCCAGCCCAGCCCGGCCCAGCCTGCCGTGTCCTGCTGTCCTGGTTGCATGGTGATGTGGGTCCTGATGGGACAATGGAGGAGGTGGGGAGATGGGGGGGGGGGGGCACTCACCCGGATTGGCACTGACCGATTCCTAAAACCAGTGCCAAACACATTTATGTGTTTCATTTTGAATCAGTCAGCTGTACTGCCTACCCTTGTGTTTTTTCTCCTTTTCGTGATTCTTTTGTTGTAACAAGTCCACGTGTTTTTTTATTCATGTGTTTCATGTGTGTGTGTGTAGTCATTGGTGTATATCTGCGTTTCTCATCTAAGAAATAAATGGGAGAGAGAGAGATGGGTAAGGATTGGAAAATGAAGTCAGATCAGACCAAACCCGGGTCCCGGGTTTATGGCAGGCTACGACACACTTGCCCACTGAGCCACGTTGCCCCCAGCCCTAGTGTACCTTTAAGAAGATAGTGTTGAATGAGCTCTAGTGTCCTCCTCCTCCTCTACACGATAGGCCCGTCTCTCACAGCATTTACACTGAGCTTGGTTAGATACATGTACATTTATGCCTCTCTCTCACGTTTACATTGAGCTTGGCCCTCACTTATCTGCATTTACCAGGCTGCGTTATCCAAACAGACATGCATTATGGAAAGTCGAGTGTATTTATCATGTTTACAGAAGAGAAACAGGTTACTTTGTCTGTGGAAACCCTTTTTGCTACCGTGAATGCATACAGTACACACACACACACACACACACACACACACTGCAGATCAGATCAGATCTCCCCCACAGTTTCCTGGGAATTTCTCCGTTGACCTTGATATTTCTATGCAGCAGCACACTCCACCAGACAAGCAGAGCAGCGCATCGCACACACAC
>JAODXP020000029.1:21694964-21700409 GCA_027497455.2 Sardinella longiceps
TTCATAGTTGTCACATGGGGATTAACCAATGGGATTAACCCATTCTGTCAGTTCTGTCTTTGTTGGTCGTTGTTTGTCAAGCCTCCATGTGTGTTCCATGTTTCACTTGTTATTGTATCTCCTGCGCTTTGAGAGTAAAACTCGTTCTTATAGTCTAGTGACAAACCATCAAAAAGTGCTTTAGTTTTCGAGATACCCCTACCCGTGGTAGAACAAAACCCAACCATGTTTTTCTTCATCTTTAAGGTCTCCCATATATGAAATGGATTCTTGGACAAAAATATTTTGCTGCAAAGATGGTTAAATTCATAGATATTGTCATACACCCCATAGCTAAAAAAAGAACAAAAATGGACCCTTGCCGAATGGGACTTAAGACATATAAACTGATACAGAATCTTAATACAAGCTCTGAGACCTTTGAAACTTGGCATGTATGTAGCCAAGAGGTTGCTGTACCTTCTAGAAAAACCTGTGTGTGAATATCTTGAAGTATGGCATGTTTAGAGCCCTAAGAACACAAACCTAAAATAGGCGGACATGGAAAAAATTGGACACCTTTGCAGAATGTTTTTGTTTAGTTTGTGTTTGCTTTGGCAGGGAATGTCATAGAAACACATGGTATGACTTGTTGGAAAGGTGAGGTTGTGCTGAATCCAGCAATACCCAATATGTAAATGTACCATGTACAATCAGGGTGTTGCCTTCCTCAATGTATGAGGCGTCCCAAATTAAGGAAAATGATGTATTGATATAAATAGGTCTCCAGTCCAAAGTCCATGGTCAGTGCTGACAAGGCTGTTGACAATTTCATTGGTATAGCAAAGTACATTACATGAGTTATGTACTAGTCTATATTTAGGATCAGCTACATTTCATAATAATATATTTCATATGACAAAATATGGAGACAAAAATTGAAATTCAAAGACATTAGATCGTAGGCAGGACATGCTTAAGCGCACCTCCCAATCAAACCATTTTGGTCTGACAATAGACTTGTTTCACACCTCAACATTCCGAGGTTCTAAAAGCATTCCATGGTAGGAAACTGAACATTCTATCATTGAAATGCATTGGATTTATGCCTCTTTCTGACTTGAAAAAATGGGTAATAACATTTAAAATAAGTCTAAATTCACTTTCTTTCAAATAATACACATTTGAAGCACGCAAATTTGGAGGTCCCGAGTACATAAAAGTGGTTTTACATTTATGTGCATGAAGCTTCAAACTATTCGGGACCTCCCAATTTGTGTGCTTCAAATGTGTATTATTTGAAGGAAAGTGAATTTAAACATGTTTGAAATGTTATTACCCATTTTTTTCAAGTCAGAAAGAGGCAAAAATCCAATGCATTTCATTGATAGAATGTTCAGTTTACTACCATGGAATGTCGGAATGTTCAGGTGTGAAACAAGTCTATAGCCAAACAAGCCAGAATACAACATAGAATGTATAGTCTGACCATGATGGATAGAGCCTAGAGGTGGAATCTTTCAAAATGCCGCATTCAATAGGAAAGTGCTATGACCGGCTATGACCAAAGCCAGAAAGCTCTTTGTATGGCTCTAGCTACAACCAATCTGACCAAACAACACTAAGCCCACCCAGTGACTCCCTATCCATATGATTGGATAGACACTGCCAATTTCTGATACAATGGTTCCCTATGGCTGATAGCTAGACGCACCTGTTGAGCATATCAATTTGCCACCGCCAGGGTAAGTCTAAAGTACTGACAAGACTGGATGTAGATTTAAATATTTGTTCCTGTACATCAGAGGAGGGGGAGGGACAAATGCCAGCTGGGTTTGATAGATATATCCAATCATTGGTGGGGTTGTGCTGAATCCATAATCAAGTCTCCAGTCATGTCCACGGTCAGTGCTAAGAAGAATGTTCACAAATTGGCAAAGAAAATTACAGCAAAGTAAAGTACTGCTCTGCATTTAGGATACGTTCATAAATGATATCATATAACGCCTTTTATTATAAAACAGGGGTCATCAAATATGGGGGCAGGGGTGTGGAATAGTATAGTAGGTCTATAGTATGACAATAAGCAGTTTTCCATCCAACTTCCATCCACATTTCATGTTTGCATTAAATATCAAACACCACTTAAGCAAATTAGATTATATTTGCATCAGAGGGCAGATCCATCCATAGAAATAGTTATAGTGTTTCCATCCATAGAAATTGTTATTCACATAGCTTAAACAAGCATTGCAAGTTGGATTTTAAACCACCTAATTACATCAGTGCATTACTAGACTACTTTAATATTTGTGCATAAAATATTGCATGTCTGTAAAAATGCAGTAGGCTACTTTGTATGCACTGTGTACTGTACATCACATAGGCCTTTTCTCCACATTTATGGCCCACATCTCCTGGCCCTTGATCCACCATCTGCCATGGTCATCAGTCTGCCACTCTTATCAATGACCAGTCACACTCAGTCACCTTCAGACATCCACTCATCCTCTTTTGACCACTCAGCATTGGTCTCCAAAGTAGATGAGGTGCTGGGTTAGAATTTTGGCAGTGGACACCCTAGTGCTGGGGATAGCTGATAGACTTGGGCTTTCGGCAGTGGACACCCTATAGTGCTAGATAACCGATAGGCCTGGGCTTTGTGCATTGGGCACCCTTGTGCTGGGGATAGCTGATAGATTTGGCCTTTGGACATTGGACACCCTATAGTGCTGGATGACTGACAGGCCTGGGCTTTAGGCAGTGGACAGCCTTGCGCTGGGCATAGCTGATAGACTTGGCCTTTGGCAGTGGACACCTTAGTGCTGGATAGCTGCTAGGCCTGGGCTTTGAATAGTGGACACCCTACTGCTGGCTAGCTGATTGGCCTTTGGGCAGTGGGAACCCTAGTCCCTGCCATCTGATAGGCTTGGGTTTTGGGCAGTGTGCTGGATAGTTGCTTGGGCTTTGGGTAATGGAAACCCTAGTGCCGGGGATAGCTGATAGGCTTGGGTTTTGGGCAGTAGAAACCCTAGTGCTTTCTTGCTGATAGGCTTGGGCTTTGGACAGTGGACACCCTAGTGCTGGATAGCTTATTAACTTGTGCTCTGGGCAGCGGACACTCTATTGCTGGATAGGTGATAGGCTTGGCTTTGGGTAGTGGACACCCTAGTCCTGAATAGCTGATAGCCTTGGCTTTGGGCAGTGGAAACCCTAGTGTTGGATAACTGATAGGCTTGAGCTTTGGGCTGTGGACACCCTAGTGCTGGATAGCATATGGACTTGGGCTCTGGGCAGTGAACACTCTAGTGCTACATAGCTCATTGGCTTGGGTTTTGGACACACTAGTGCTGGACAGCTGATAGGCTGGGATTTGGGTAGTGGATACCCTAGTGCTGAATAACTGATAGGCGGGGCTTTGGGCAGTAGAAACCCTAGTGCTGAATATCTGATAGGCTTGGGCTTTGGGCTGTGGACACCCTAGTGCTGTATGATAATAATAATAATAATAGTAATAATAATAACAACAACTTCATTTTATATAGTGCCTTTCATGATGCTCAAGGTCGCTTAACAGTATAGCAGGGCTACTAGGGAATGTGACAGGAGTCATATCCCTGCCAGGAGAATGGTTTGATTGCCAACTGCATAGCTCAAAATTGGTTACCCCTGGTGAGAAAGAAGGACTGAATATTGCAGTATACAGTCTAGCTCCAAAGCTAATAACCTGGCAAATTAGGTTAATAATGGTCTGGCTTTCCATTGACAATTTGAGTCGCTGACTGGCACCAAAGTAACTTGATCTTAGATTCTCTGAGACTGGTTTGCAGGCAGAGCATGGCTGGGGCCTCGACTGAAATCTGGCTGCTTCAGGCTGACTGACCTGGTGTCAAGATCTACCAGTGAGCTATGAGGTCTTATGTTATGCATCTCAGCGTGGTCAATTTCATATCATTCCAACTAACATAAGGCAGGATTAACAGACAGATCAAAATACCTCTTGTAGCCTGACAAGCCTGACTATTCATAAAATGTATTGTCTGGCCATGAGCTTTCAAACTGCATGCAATAGGATAGCACTATGCCAGAGCCATAGAAGGCGTTTTGTATGGCTATAAATATGACCAATCCAAGCAACAATCAAGCCGATTCAAACAACGCTAAGCCCAACTCCCTGTCCACATAATTGGATAGACACAGGCAATGTCTGAATACAGTGGTTCCCTATGGCTGATAGCTAGACGTATGTACTGAGGAAATTAATTTACTATCACTAGGGTACTGTATGTCTAGAGTTCCCGCCTATGCTAAAGGTGGGTTATGTGATGCCTTCCTGGAATACTTTTTATATTGCTTAAAATGACCTCAATTTACACCATACACAACATGGCTATTGTCGACATACACTACACTAAAATTTGTTAATCACCTGTGGAACGAATAGGCCAGAAAAACAATATAAAAAAAATCATAAGCATATGATTTGTCTATCAAACCCAATAGACGTTTGTCCCTCCCCCTCTTCTCTCATTCCTGTACTCTGAGAGGGGGCTTTAGGGGATGTCTGAAGAAAGGGTAAGAAACATTTAAGTATATATCCAACCTTATCAGACCACCGTTTTAATGGCTTGATGGGAGGTGCACTTAAGCCCGTCTTGCCCATGACCTTCTTATACCTTACCTAAATATCTTTCAATTTTAATGTTTTGTTTTTATTTTTATAGTTTGTGATATGAAATGTATTATTATGAAATGTAGCTGATCCTAAATGTAGACTAGGACTTAACTCATGTAACATACTTTGCTATACCAATGAAATTGTCAACAGCCTTGTCAGCACTGACCATGGACTTTGGACTGGAGACCTATTTATATCAATGCATTATTTTCCTTAATTTGGGACGCCTCATACATTGAGGAAGGTAGCACCCTGATTGTACATGGTACATTTACATATTGGGTATTGCTGGATTCAGCACAACCCCACCTTTCCAACAAGCCATACAATGTGTTTCTATGACATTCCCTGCCAAAGCAAACACAAACTAAACAAAAACATTCTGCAAAGGTGTCCAATTTTTTCCATGTCCGCCTATTTTAGGTTTGTGTTCTTAGGGCTCTAAACATGGCATACTTCAAGATATTCACACACAGGTTTTTCTAGAAGGTACAGCAACTTCTTGGCTACATACATGCCAAGTTTCAAAGGTCTCAGAGCTTGTATTAAGATTCTGTATCAGTTTATATGTCTTAAGTCCCATTCGGCAAGGGTCCATTTTTGTTCTTTTTTTAGCTATGGGGTGTATGACAATATCTATGAATTTAACCATCTTTGCAGCAAAATATTTTTGTCCAAGAATCCATTTCATATATGGGAGACCTCAAAGATGATGAAAAACATGGTTGGGTTTTGTTCTACCATGGGTAGGGGTCTCTCAACATTTTGGGCCCATTGTCACTAGCCTA
>JAODXP020000029.1:21700509-21703009 GCA_027497455.2 Sardinella longiceps
ATTCCTCACTCCTCGTGTCCTGCTTTTGGGTCCTTGATATGCTAAAACCGTGACATTATGCTCCATGTTTTGACTAAATGCCTGCTTAGCTTACTTTCATTGCACTTGGAAAACCAGAATGTTTTATTTGTCCCTGTTTGAATTTCATAGTTGTCACATGGGGATTAACCCATGAATAGTCTTACTGTATGTGGGAGGATATTTACAATGTTTCAAATGACTAGTTTTCTACTTTTAGGAGGGCAAAATGTTTTTACGTAAATTGCAAACCTTGCATTGTTTAAATTTGGGGCAGTCTTTCAATCATGATTTTGACAAATAAAACCCTGGGCTATAATTTGAAGTTTTATGGTATGCATGTGAAGCCAGCAGCGGTCCGCACCGCACACACATGTCAATCCCTCTACCTCATCCGCTACAACAAACCCAGTGGAACACTCTGAGCCAAAAGCCCCGGCTTCTAACTTAGCGGTCAGAAGCAGTTCTTGAATCATTGGGTTGTTGCGTATCCGTTACACATGTTGTGTTTTTGTGGATTTGTGAGTATGTTTCAGCCAGAACACTGACGTGTGTGTGTGTGTGTGTGTGTGTATGTGTGTGTGTGTGTGTGTGTGTGTGTGTGTGTGTGTGTGTGTGTGCGTGCTGTGATGTATGTGTGTATTGAAGTGGAGCGATGCGCACATCCAAAACAATAAGTGCAGGTGCTGGACAATTATAAAAATCGTAAAAATAAGAAACTTTAATAATATTATTGCCTGTTTTTAATATTAAAGTTTAATCATTTGGAGCTGTAGCAGTGTGCCGACCGTTTCTTGTTTGTATGTATGTGTACGTGTATTCACGTCTTTGTGTGTGTTTTTCATTGTGTGTGTGTCTATGTGTCTTCATGTGTACATGATGCTATATGTGTGTTCATCTTTCTTACTCGTCCATCAAAGGGAAAGAGGGGGTTGAAAAGAGGGGGAGGAGTCTTTGCATGTGAGGCCTTGGAGTGAAGAGACAGCTCAGTGTGTGTGTGTGTGTGTGTGTGTGTGTGTGTGCGTGTGTGTGTGTGTGTGTGTGTGTGTGTGTGTGTGTGCACGCACAGCTAGCTCAGCTCATTAGCCAATCACTTCTGCTCAAAATACACACAGGAGATCAATCAGGGCCATCAAAAAACCTGTGGTCGATATGGAGGCCCTCATGGACTGGTGTGTGTGTGTGTGTGTGTGCGTCAGAGACAGAGAGACAGAGTGCTGGTGCAAATTATGCACATAATGTGTTTGTGTATGCATCTGTGTGTGTATCTTTGTGTGTGTGTGTGTGTGTGTGTGCTTGTGTATGTAGAGATTGCAAATATGCATATATTTGTGTGTGTGTGTGTGTGTGTGTGTGTGTGTGTGTGTGTGTGTGTGTGTGTGTGTGTGTGTGCGTTTGTGCACAAGAGTGAGAGTTCAAGTAATGTAAAGTATGCCATGTACATACATGTACATACTGTATATGTACTCTATGTGTGTGTGTGTGTGCGCGTGTGTGTGAGAGGCTCAGAAGTAAGAGACTTATGTGGTCGTGTAGTGTCTCTGCTGAGCTTCCCCAGTGATCACAGACACAGTGACCACACACACACACACACACACACACACACACACACACACTTCCTGATATGAAGTAGATGGAGACGGAGAGTGTTGGGCCTAAGCCCCTGGATAAAGTGTGGCGCTTAGTGCTGTAATAACATCAGAGCACGGGGCCGTGGCAGAGTGTGTGTGTGTGTGTGTGTGTGTGTTGGGGGGGTGGGGGTGTCTGTGTTATGTGTGGACATCAAGCAGACACAACATGCTCTCTGGGCTTGAGCAAAAAAAACACACACACACACACACACACATACACAGACATACACACACACACACATACACACTTGCACACACACACACACACACACACACACACACACACACAAACAGGGGTCCTGTTTGTTTGGGTTTAATCTCTCCCTGGACAAGCAGTGACACCCTGAGTGCTCCTCCTCATCCTACTGTCAGCGCTCTCTTATCTCTTCTCTCCCTCCATACCCCCTCTCTCTCTCCATCCCTCCCTCTCTCTCTCCCCCTCTCCTTCTCTCTCTCCATCCCTCCACCCCCCCTCTCTCTCCCTCCACCCCCTCTCTCTGCCCCTCTCATTTTCCCCCTTTTCCTCTCTCTCCATCCTCCCTTTCTCTCCCTCTCTCTCCCCTTCTCCTTCTTTCTCTATCCTCCCTCTCTCTCCATCCTTCCCTCTCTCTCCCTCTCTCCTTCTCTCTCCATTCCCCCTTCTCTATCCCTCCACCCCCCCTCTCTCTCCATCCTCCCTCTCTCTCTGTCCATCCCTCCCTCCCTCTTATCTTCCCTCTCTCCTTCTACCCCCCTTCTCTCTCCTTCTCCTTCTCTCTCCCTCCTTCTCTTTTTCTCTCTCCCTCCATCAACTCCTGCAGAGACACACAGAGAGAGGGGGAGAAAGATAGAGAGAGAGAAAGATGGGTAGC
>JAODXP020000029.1:21710509-21713690 GCA_027497455.2 Sardinella longiceps
GAAGGGGGAAAAAACGAGGGATGCAAAAGATAAATGAGAGAACGACAAGCTGTCTGTGGAGAAAAAGATAAATGACTTGCACAAAAAAAAAAAAAAAATTATCATTGCACATTAAACAACTCACACTTTTCAGGAAGATTACATTATGTTTCTATAATTAGTGTTATGAACCATCTTGATTATAAAGGGATTTAATTTGACAAATATGGAGCTCTAGACACTACGGAAAGAAGAAAGGGACATTATTAAGTGTTATAATCTTGTCCCTTAAAGCATCCTGAGCTCGCAGGCTAGACAGCCAGCAGCCTTAATCAAAACGTTCAACTCTATTTACCTTAATAAGAGCACCCTAGGGAGCACAGCTGCAAGTGGTTGCGGCATCCATGTTGCATCCATCCATGGTCAAGTGTCTATGGGGACCTGCCATAGTTTATATTAAAGGAGAAGTTTGGTGCGGGAAAGTATATTGCAACATCATAAAAAAGTCGGAATTTTGCCGGGAGTGGAATTGATATGTTCGTGCAACCCGGAGAAAACCACTTGCTAGTTGTAGATTCCAGGGGCACCCAGCTAGGTGTTAGTGGCCAAATCACTGTTTTAAACCACAGAAAGGCTCAAAATAGCCCAACTCTTTGGTTATAGTATAATGATAGTTTCAAAATTTAAAACTACACATGGAAAACTCAGTAACTGTACATATAGCTACTTACCCCTTAGCTGGGTGCTCCCGGAAGCTACAACTAGCAAGTGGTTTTCTCCTGCTTGCACAAACGTGTCAAAATTCTGCTCCCCAGCAAATGTTCCAACTTTTTATGCTGTTGCAATATACTTTGGGTCCTTATCACACCAAACTTCTCCTTTAAATTTGTCTCACTGTCATGTCATTGTCTCTAAAGCATCTCTATTTTACAGTAATGATGATAGATCTCTGTATCAGACAGTTCATTATGGTGGATGTTTGCTACCTGATCTGTGGCATCTTTAAAGGCAGACTGGTAACTTAAGTCAGCAGATCTTTTTTTTTTTTTTTTTTTGTCTTTGTAATCTATAAAGGCTGTAGTTGGAGTCTTTGAAAAACTCAATTATACTGCTCTGCCAAAGGAGACGTACTAAATTAATAATAATGGTTTTCATTCCTCTTTTGTCACAAAAGCAACACAGACCTGATGTGTTTCCTTCTTCTAACAACTTATTGTAGTCTATAAGCAAGGGGCTTTGTAAACCAAGGCAGTCCCCCACAGGGGCGTCGTAGTGGGGGGGTGGGGGACTGAGTTACCAGGGCCCCAAGTGGTGAGAGGGACCTTTAGGAGTCTCAAAACATTATTCCAAGCGGTCAGGCGGGCCCTAGGCCACTGTTTGGACATAGGGCCCAGAATTTGGTGCTACGCCCCTGGTCCCCCGGCCCTTTGGTGAATGACAGGAGTTGGCATCAATCACTCCTCTGCACCATGCCCAGGGGTGCCAACTTTTTATTGGGTGCTGCCATCTTGTTTTGTGGTCTTTGCTGCCACCCGTCACCTTCAGAGACGGTTGGCAGTCGCCAGTGACCTTTGACCTGCCCTTCTAGAATGCCACGCGATTCAGCTCCGCTGACAGAAACAAGCCCCACCCCCTCTCTCTTCCCCAGGCTACGTGTGTGTGGCCACCTGCCCCAGTCTGCTCACTTCAGCAGGGCCACCTGGAGCTTTCAGACACTTTTGACTGAAAGTTCGCAGGTGAATGTATTTTTGAGTGTCTGTGTGTGTGTGTGTGTGTGTGTGTGTGTGTGTGTGTGTGTGTGTGTATATATGTGTTTTTTTTTTTTGTGTGTGTGTGTGTGTGTGTGTGTGTGTGTGAATGTAAGTGTGTGTGTGTGTGTGTGTGTGTGTGTGTGTGTGTGTGTGTGTGTGTGTGTGTGTGTGTGTGTGTGAGTGTGTGGTGAGAAAGGGGCCTTTTCAGGAGTCTGCCCTTGAGAGTGTGATTGACAGCGCACTAAGACTAGGGAGCTCCATAAAAGGAAGTTTGCTCAGGCTTGGGAGGATGGAGTGAAATCGGGTCTGGATGGAGCATGGTCATGGGTGGGTTAGTTTCAGCTCTGTGTTTTGGCCCCTATTCTCGAATTCTAAACGACCTCCTAATACATTTGGCAGGATACCGTCAACACATGCAGGTGTATTTTTGTTAATTATGATAATCATGTTTCCAGGATGGCTAGCCAAATCATTCATTTGCCCACACAATCTAGAGTGATAGCCACATTTGAATTCTTCCAAACAGCATTAAGAAATCGATTCCATGTAATTTGAGTGTGTTAAAGGAGCAAAAAATAAATAGACCTGGGAATGGAAGTGTAGGTTTGCTGGTACAATCTAGACCTCCCATCCTCTGTTGAAGTCGAAAGGTGCGTGTTATATGGGAAGAGCTGGATAGATGGACATTAACTGTCTGAATTTGTATGTGTGTGTGTGTGTGTGTGTGTGTGTGTGTGTGTGTGTGTGTTACAAGTGAGGATGAGAGTGAGAGTGAAACTGACAAAGCCCTCACCCCCCTATCCTCCACCTTGTTGTGAAGTCAGGTGGTGGAGAGAGAGAGAGGGGAGAACTTTGTTAAACGCTTGACAGAATCGACACAATGCTTTATTTATGACTGGTCCTGTCTTCCATCAGCAAAGCCCAAATGCGAGCTCAATTACCGAGAATAAATTAGGATTAACAGCAAAACAAGGCACATTTTCATTTTAATTAAATGCTGTTTATTATTTATTTCTGTGGATATAGTGCAGGGACTTTGGGAGGATGAAAGGCCTGGCGCGGCGTCTCTCTCGCCTCATCAGTACAAATTTGGAGAGACAGAGAGATGGAAAGTCAATATGGCGAAACAGAAGTGGACATGCTTCACTTTGGAGCACCCTCATGCATAACTGTCATGAATTGCTTCGAATCAAAGCTCCGTAGTTTTTTTTGTTTTTTTTTTTGCATCTCTGTAAAAAAAAAAAGGTCAGAGAAATCTTCAAGTACATCTTTATATCTCAAATCTTTTGAGTAGCTTTTGTCTTTTGTTCATTTATAGATAAAGGTAAGACGTATCTTAACCACTTCTGTTTCTACCATCGCAAAAGAAAAGGCCACAGGCTGTTATTTTGCAACTGCAGAAAGATAGACAATTTCCTTTCTCTACAGTTTAATTCAAGTCATTTTATATT
>JAODXP020000029.1:21723790-21728774 GCA_027497455.2 Sardinella longiceps
ACTGATGGCTTGTGATGAAGGAGTGAAAGACGGCGATGGTTGATGAGAGTATGTGTGTGCATGTGTGTGTTAGAGAGTGTGTGTGTGTGTGTGTGAGAGAGAGTGTGTGTGTGTGTGTGTGTGAAAGAGAGAGAGAGAGAGAGAGAGAGCGAGAGAGAGAGAGAGAGAGAGAGAGAGAGAGAGAGAGAAATGATAAAGGAAGCGGGGACTTTTAACTCACAATTAAACCCATTTCCAAGAATGGGATTATTCAAAATTGCTATCAGAAAATAGGCGGATATCTTTTGCTCATTTGCTAAAGAGAAAGGGAGCGAGAGAGGGAGGGAGGGGATGGAGGGATAGAGACGCTGGGAGGGGGAGAGAGAGAATAAAGCAAGCCATCACAAAGACTTCCCTTCTCCACTGACACTAATGAGCGGCGGAGAAGGGGGAAAAAACGAGGGATGCAAAAGATAAATGAGAGAACGACAAGCTGTCTGTGGAGAAAAAGATAAATGACTTGCACAAAAAAAAAAAAAAAAAAAATTATCATTGCACATTAAACAACTCACACTTTTCAGGAAGATTACATTATGTTTCTATAATTAGTGTTATGAACCATCTTGATTATAAAGGGATTTAATTTGACAAATATGGAGCTCTAGACACTACGGAAAGAAGAAAGGGACATTATTAAGTGTTATAATCTTGTCCCTTAAAGCATCCTGTGCTCGCAGGCTATACAACCAGAAGCCTTAATCAAAACGTTCAACTCTATTTACCTTAATAAGAGCACCCTAGGGAGCACAGCTGCAAGTGGTTGCGGCATCCATGTTGCATCCATCCATGCCCAAGTGTCTATGGGGACCTGCCATAGTTTATATTAAAGGAGAAGTTTGGTGTGATAAGGACCTAAAGTATATTGCAACATCATAAAAAAGTCGGAATGTTTGCCGTGAGTGGAATTGATATGTTCGTGCAGGCCGGAGAAAACCACTTGCTAGTTGTAGATTCCAGGGGCACCCAGCTAGGTGTTAGTGGCCAAATCACTGTTTTAAACCACAGAAAGGCTCAAAATAGCCCAACTCTTTGGTTATAGTATAATGATAGTTTCAAAATTTAAAACTACACATGGAAAACTCAGTAACTGTACATATAGCTACTTACCCCCTTGCTGGGTGCCCCCGGAAGCTACAACTAGCAAGTGGTTTTCTCCTGCTTGCACAAACGTGTCAAAATTCTGCTCCCCAGCAAATGTTCCAACTTTTTATGCTGTTGCAATATACTTTGGGTCCTTATCACACCAAACTTCTCCTTTAAATTTGTCTCA
Organism: Sardinella longiceps; assembly: GCA_027497455.2. Lineage (NCBI taxonomy): Eukaryota > Metazoa > Chordata > Actinopteri > Clupeiformes > Clupeidae > Sardinella > Sardinella longiceps. Next base: position 21,725,100 of record JAODXP020000029.1, read on the forward strand.
CTGTCATGTCATTGTCTCTAAAGCATCTCTATTTTACAGTAATGATGATAGATCTCTGTATCAGACAGTTCATTATGGTGGATGTTTGCTACCTGATCTGTGGCATCTTTAAAGGCAGACTGGTAACTTAAGTCAGCAGATCTTTTTTTTTTTTTTTTTTGTCTTTGTAATCTATAAAGGCTGTAGTTGGAGTCTTTGAAAAACTCAATTATACTGCTCTGCCAAAGGAGACGTACTAAATTAATAATAATGGTTTTCATTTCTCTTTTGTCACAAAAGCAACACAGACCTGATGTGTTTCCTTCTTCTAACACTTTATTGTAGTCTATAAGCAAGGGGCTTTGTAAACCAAGGCTGTCCCCCACAGGGGCGTCGTAGTTGGGGGGGGGGGGGGTGGGGGGGGGGACTGAGTTACCAGGGCCCCAAGTGGTGAGAGGGACCTTTAGGAGTCTCAAAACATTATTCCAAGCGGTCAGGCGGGCCCTAGGCCACTGTTTGGACATAGGGCCCAGAATTTGGTGCTACGCCCCTGGTCCCCCGGCCCTTTTGACTGAAAGTTCGCAGGTGAATGTATTTTTGAGTGTCTGTGTGTGTGGTTTGTGTGTGTGTGTGTGTGTGTGTGTGTGTGTGTGTGTGTGTGTGTGTGTGTGTGTGTGTGTGTGTGTGTGTGTGTATGTGTTTTGTGTGTGTGTGTGTGTGTGTGTGTGTGTGTGTGTGTGTGTGTGTGTGTGTGTGAATGTAAGTGTGTGTGTGTGTGTGTGTGTATGAGTGTGTGGTGAGGAAGGGCCTTTTCAGGAGTCTGCCCTTGAGAGTGTGATTGACAGCGCACTAAGACTAGGGAGCTCCATAAAAGGAAGTTTGCTCAGGCTTGGGAGGATGGAGTGAAATCGGGTCTGGATGGAGCATGGTCATGGGTGGGTTAGTTTCAGCTCTGTGTTTTGGCCCCTATTCTCGAGATTCTAAACGACCCTCTAATACATTTGGCAGGAAACCGTCAACACATGCAGGTGTATTTTTGTTAATTATGATAATCATGTTTCCAGGATGGCTAGCCAAATCATTCATTTGCCCACACAATCTAGAGTGATAGCCACATTAGAATTCTTACAAACAGCATCAAGAAATCGATTCCGTGTAATTTAAAGGAGCAAAAAAAAAAAAAAAAGACCTGGAAATGGAAGTGTAGGTTTGCAGGTACAGTCTAGGCCTCCCATCCTCTGTTGAAGTCGAAAGGTGCGTGTTATATGGGAAGAGCTGGATAGATGGACATTAACTGTCTGAATTTGTGTGTGTGTGTGTGTGTGTGTGTGTGTGTGTGTGTGTGTGTGTGTGTGTGTGTGTGTTACAAGTGAGGATGAGAGTGAGAGTGAAACTGACAAAGCCCTCACCCCTCCACCCCCCACCTTGTTGTGAAGTCAGGTGGTGGAGAGAGAGAGAGGGGAGAACTTTGTTAAACGCTTGACAGAATCGACACAATGCTTTATTTATGACTGGTCCTGTCTTCCATCAGCAAAGCCCAAATGCGAGCTCAATTACCGAGAATAAATTAGGATTAACAGCAAAACAAGGCACATTTTCATTTTAATTAAATGCTGTTTATTATTTATTTCTGTGGATATAGTGCAGGGACTTTGGGAGGATGAAAGGCCTGGCGCGGCGTCTCTCTCGCCTCATCAGTACAAATTTGGAGAGACAGAGAGATGGAAAGTCAATATGGCGAAACAGAAGTGGACATGCTTCACTTTGGAGCACCCTCATGCATAACTGTCATGAATTGCTTCGAATCAAAGCTCCGTAGTTTTTTTTGTTTTTTTTTGCATCTCTGTAAAAAAAAAAAAAGGTCAGAGAAATCTTCAAGTACATCTTTATATCTCAAATCTTTTGAGTAGCTTTTGTCTTTTGTTCATTTATAGATAAAGGTAAGACGTATCTTAACCACTTCTGTTTCTACCATCGCAAAAGAAAAGGCCACAGGCTGTTATTTTGCAACTGCAGAAAGATAGACAATTTCCTTTCTCTACAGTTTAATTCAAGTCATTTTATATTAATTGACCGATCCCAAGCCCCGCCCACTTTCACTATGTCACAATAGGGCCCGCAGCGAACCTCGGACAAAATCGGACAACTTCTCCCTTTCCTGCATAATAGTAGACTATGAGGCTTGCAGCTTTGTCTTGAAAATAAGGTGTAATCTCATATCACAACGGTGGAATATGTGTTTGGGGACCTCTAAGACCAATAGCTTATTTATGGATGTGTGGGAAGGTTTTTTTTTTTTTTTTTTTTTTTAACCTTGCCAATTCGCTCAGGCCATGCCTTCCTTTTCATTCACTACAAGAAGTAGCCTCAGTCAGCCTCGGCTCTCTTCAACCTGCTAAACAAGTTCAAACTTTGCACGGATATGGCTCTAATTGTAATACTATATTGAATTAGCCTGGGAATTCCCATGCTCCTTTGCGCGCTTATTTAATTTCACTCTGCAGAGGAGCATGGTGACCATGGCCGTTTTTCTCGCTTACTTTCGGTATCCAATCGCAGAACAAAAAGGGATTTGTACGGCCCTCGATTGCATTTTACGTCACGTGGTGGCTCTGGTATTGGCTCCGAGGTATGTACAGATGCTATGATAGACATTCGTAGCGCCCAATAAACGGCTATGGACAATTGTAAACGATGCTTCCGCTACGAGAAATGCAATAGGTAGGTCCCCAGACTAAATATCACTTGTGATTTTAGTTTGGCATTCGCCAGGCTTATAATGAATACGGTGAATATGCAAAGTTGCAGCCACGTAGGTAACATGAGAAATGGAGACGACGGACGCAATTATCTGCTTTGATGTTACAGCATCAGTGATAGTGACGGCAATGTTAATATATTTTTTTTTTTTTTTTTTTTACCCTCAACACAAATGCATGTTCTCTCCCAAAGCCTGTGCTTATATTGACACCGTGTTTTAACCTCAATCATAACAATTATTAGCTTATCAACCAGCCTCCCCCAAGGAGAGCCTACAGTAACGTTAACGTTAGCTGTGTGTAGTGCGTTTGGTAACATTAGGTTACGTCTGATCAGATCATTTAAAGGAAGGACTTTGGCGCTAACTAACGTTAGGTCTAACATTACAAGAAGAATCGAGAGTTAAGGGAAGGCTTTTACACCTTTTACACTCACAGATCAACAGTTTTGTAAGTTTACACGAAGCTAAGTAGTATTCCTTACGTTAGCTTACATTAGCCTACATTCAAAGATGGGCTACATGGGGTGGGCTACGCAGCAGATTCAGTGTAAAACATTAACGTCTTTACAAACACATAGGCATACAATGTCAACCCCATCCAGAAAAATTACTTGGCATTTTGAGACGTTATGCTGTGTAGGCATCTAGCAACTTGGGTTGGTTAGGTTAACTTTCCCCCCCTGACCTGTCGAAATCGAAATAATCTGAAATAGGGAAACGGTGAACATTCACAGAGACGAACCCATCACGTTGTCTACTGTTGTTTTTATTGCTGTTCACATTTTCAAACGATAACATTCAGGCTATCTGGACCGATAGCCATCACAAGTGAGCGTATTTACACAGGCATTTCCAGCTCCAGGCACGCTGGTTTTGGCCAAAGTTGTCCGAGGTAGCTATACGTAACAATAGATGGGCGGGGCTTGGGATCGGTC
>JAODXP020000029.1:21728874-21741374 GCA_027497455.2 Sardinella longiceps
ATTGTGTGGATGTTATACTTGTTGCTTCAATCCCAATGTGTCTGACCTTTCTCTGAGACCTTTTCTCCATAGCCTGTCCTGTGACCTACTCACATCTTATGAGGCCTTTTGCCTCTGCCTTTCAGTGTCTTACAGTAAACTAGCATATTTTTATTCACATATTTTCAGGTATTTTCCCACTTTATTTTCACAATTTATTATTCAGATATTTTTCCCACTTCTTACTAGGCTATATATTCACATATACTCACTAAAGGTATGCCCCTGTTCTCACTGGTATACAGTATGGGGCTGCTTGTATATTCACATATATTTAGGCTACTAAAGATGTGTTCCCCTTTTCACTAGCCTATATTCACATATATTCACTAAAGGTATCTTCCCTTTCTCTATAGCTTATATGTTCACATACAGTATATTCACTAAGGTTTCCCTTACCTTACATATATTAACTAATAGTATATTACCCTTTTCAGGAGCCCATACTGTATGTATATTGACATATATTCACTAAAAGTATGTTCCCCTTCTTACTTGCCTATATATTTACATATATTCGCTACAAGTGTGTTCCCCTTCTCAGCTTATATTCACTGAAGGTATGTTCCCCTTCTCAACGCTTTCCTATTTTCAAAAGCTGGCCACTATTCCTTTTTCAGTTCTACCCAGTGTTGCTCTTCTAGACCCAACAGACTGCATTGACATTTCTCTCGTTTCCTTGACTGTCAGAGGTGTGGATTAGTATGAATGGCTCACTGTTTGATGATATTTGATGATTTAGCAGCGTGTCTCAATTCCCCACCGATCCTGTCAGACTAGAGATGACCTTTACAAATCACCCCCCGGCACACCGCCATGTAGTAGCTTTAAGGTTATGGCACAATAGAAGTGAAGGAAATTTCCACAAGTGCTGATGCAGAACATTACACGTGATCCCACACAGTATTCACTCATGTTCAACTGACATACTGTATAGCCCATAGATTGGAAAAGTATTGAGACATATGGATCATTTAAAAAATGCCCCTTCAAACATGGTTTAGAGAGTCCACTAAAGCACACTGATGCACTCTCCCATGAGATTAGTATTACAGCCTAGCAGCAGCGCTCTCCATCAACCTGCTGTTATCGGATGACAAAGACGAGGTGATGAATATTCAGAGGCTTAGAGGGAGGGAGGGACGGGGCCACAAATGCGGTGCGATGCGGTTTGTCTTTGTTTTGCGACGTGAAAAGAGCTACAATTATGTGTGAGCGCTACGCTAACGTTAGCGCTGGATTACCCTCCACTTCCTCACTCATTAAGGCTGACAGGTCTTTCAGGGCCTCTTGACAAGGCACCAGCCAATCAATGTGGGAGGCGTTTAAGGCCCGTCGTAAATCACCCAACATCATTACAGTGACTTGCCTCGGCGAAACGAGGACCGCACACTTACACGTTGCAGACCCAAAACCTGCTGACGTTGACAGTGCGGTTAATGTATCATTGTGTGTAAAACCCTGTCAAGTTCTCCATCACCATAACCGTAAGGGATGCTACCGTTTACGTTGGCGAAGACGTTAAAAAAAGAAAATGCTACTGTGCTTTATAGCCATTTGGCATAATAAGAAAAGGCATCTCACTTAGTCTTCCTCATGTAAACAAACAGTTACCTCATTCGCTCAATTTCCCAGGCTGTTTTTAGATTAAAGCAGTAGCTGGTGCCTGTTGAAGGCCAGAAGGCACTTTCCCAAACTGAGAAAATATTTTCCATGTCATATCTCTGTGGTTGACTATATTTAGACACAGCTGGTTGAGGTATTTGAACTTCCCATGAAACACAGAGTACACGCAGTAGGCTACTGACTTCAAAACACTCTTAAATTGGTCAACTTTCACAAACACATGTTAAGATAAAAAAATATCCAAACCACACTCACTGTAATGCGTATAGAGTGAAGAGAAAGTTCAAACATACAAACCACCAAACAGACACACAGAAAGTGTGTGCAGACTTTGTAACTGCCTACCCCTCCAAACACAGCAACCCCCCAGCAGTGGTTAAAGTACGAGGGAAAAAATACACTGACCTCTTCAAACAACGGGGTCAAGTGCTATCAGTTTAGCGCCGCTAGCTCCATCCAGCATAATATCTGAAGTCAACAGCTGGCAGCATGAAGGTAGCAGGTATGTATCTAGCCCATAAAAACAGGTGTGAAAGGGCCACTGGACTGTGTGTGCCAAGACCTGACAGTGTCCCTTTCACACCGGTTTACACAGCCAGTGTTGTGGAAGCTCTCAGACTGACCCCAGAGCAGGGTAAGTGATGGGATTTTTCAATGTAATTGACATGCCTAGGATTCCTCAAATCAGGTTAGCAAAAACCGACACGCACTAGTAGCCTGGCACACATTCGTCACATTTACAATTTCACGTCATGTCACGTTTTTTTTTTTTTTTTTTTTTTCAACCTCAGAGTTGATGTAAGCTAGCTCTAGGGGGATGTGTACTTTGCTCTCAGGTCAAAAGGAAATATTTGTGTAGTTTTTTTTTTGAGTGTGTGTGTGTGGAGGCGTGTGTTGTGGTCAGTTTAGCATAAAGTAAACATTCCTCTGTACAGGCACTGCTACTCTCCATCAATGTCTACATGTGTGCAATAGAATCATGCATTTCACTTGTTTTAATAACGCAAGGGCCAAAGAGGGTGCGCTCCAAACAAAGGATGTTTGTGTGAGTCAACAACACTGACAGCGTTTGTAGTTTAGGGGCACTAAGTGCAGAGTTTGTGCGCGCTCAGCCAGAGACAAACAATTGCTGTTGTGTTAGTCCGGAGCACGGCCGCGGCATTGACAAAGGCCTAACTGAAACAATTGGAATGCGCTGGAGTGTTGAAAAACAGAGAGAAAGGGAGAGAGAGGAGGAAAGTACTATCAGCAAGAAATAACAATCTCTTTGCTTTAACTGTGTTGCTTTTCTTTACACTTTATTTAGCATTTTGTTTGTGTCAGTGTATTGCATGATGGCCTATTATTCACTGTTATTATATTTACTGTAAATTGGTGATGATTATGATGATGATGGTAATAACAATGTATTATTATTGTTGTTGTTGTTGTTGTTGTTGTTGTTGTGTAAACATTGTTGTGGCTCAATGGCATAACACTGACTAACTGAGATTAACTAACTTCTGCTGTGTTTCTTTTTTTGAGATCCCTTTGAGAACCCTTAGGTATGACAAAACAGCTGTTCTTCATGGAGACTATTTTGTTCTGGTAAGATACTACAAATTACCTCTCACCTACGCCCACTCTCCCATTTCATTTCAACATCACAGTTTTTTCATTGTTGCTTTTTTTGCTGGGAAAAACACAAACAAACAAGCAGATTTATTTGGCTTTTATGAGCGAAATATTATATTATGTGTCTCTCCACCAGACTCATGTGTAATTTCTTTGTATTTGTCACCTGTGTTGTTGGCACTGATCGAAACCAACTCAGTCCCGCCAACCCAGGAGCAGCGCACGGAGGCCTAAACTCCTCCCCTCTCACTCATCATCACAATAGTGTTCTCCCAGCATCCTCTGTGCCAGCTGCTCTTAGCACCGAGCCTCGAGCCTCGGATCGGCTGCCAGCGAAGCTAATGGCGTGGCAGCTGGCGTTCGCGGGCGTTGGCACGGACGTCCGACCTCAGTGACCTCCTCCTGTATACCTGGCACTGGTTTTTGGGTCTCGGGGCGTGATTATGTTCTGTCCGACCCGTGACCCTTGTGACCTCTTCCGGTATACAGTACCTGGCACTGTTGCTCTGGGGCTCCGGGCGCGATTATGTCCTATCTGACCCGTGCCCTCGCTATAACCTCGACCAGCCCCGCTGGCACCTCTCTGGGCGTGCTGTGCTGTGGATGTGCTGTGGATGTGGGCTTAAGGGTTTGGCTACCATGCTGTTTCTCAAAGACAGATACGGCATACGTTTCTACACCTTTGCCTTGCTTACTGCTTGTGTTGACTTTCCTCTATGAAGTCCACTTTTGCCTGCTATATTATGTGGGTTTTGTCCATACACTGCAATGGATGCGTTTGGCTACCATGCTGTTTCCTAAAGACAGATGCGGCATAGGCCTCTACACCTTTGCCTTGCTTACTGCTTGTGTTTTCTTTCCTCTATGAAGTCCACTATTTGCCTGCTATATTATGTAGGTTTTGGCCCTGCTGTGCAAAGGATGCGTTTAGATACCATGCTGTTTCCGAAAGACAGACACATAAGGCATATAGGCTTCTACACTTTAGCCTTGCTTGCTGCGTGTGTTTGTTTACACTTTACTCTTACAGGCTGAGGTGTTCGTGGAGTTTCTTATATTACCCCAAACATATTGTGTGTGTACAAAGAACAACAGAGAACTTTAAGTGCCTTTTATGGTCTCTCTCTCTCTCTCTCTCTCTCTCTCTCTCTCTCTCTCTCTCTCTCTCTCTCTTCGTCATGAATATTTTGCTATTACTTTGCGCATGGAGGGACTATTTTTATTTTGTATCTTCCACATTATTCACTTATTGTGGCAATCTCCCAGGTGCTTAAGTCCAAAAAAGTGCCTAGTGAAGGCTAAATGCATGGGGCTCAACACTATCTTGGACTTGAGCACTTGGGAGAATACTGCCCTTAGTCAGGCAGGACTGAGGACTGAGGTTGTCTCGCTCCGTCCATTGGATAAAACAATCTACATTTCAGTGCTTTTATCCTGTCTCCTGCCCTGTGATTTTCCTTTATGGAGAGCTTTTGTGTTGTGTTTATGCTGTGCATTTGTGCTATGTTTTATGTGTTTGTGTTGTGTGTTTGTGTTGTGTTTTGAGTTTGTGTTGTGTGTTTGTGCTTTGTGTGGGGTGTTTGTGCTGTGTGTCCTTCACATTATGTTCTAGATGCACTTTCTTTCATTAGCCCTCTCACTGATGTCCTGTTGTGTAATATGCTGCTGCAGTGTCAAGCACCACTGTCACTCTAATTGTTTGCAGGGCCATGGATTTGATGTCACACTCTGTGATGCCCTGTTTTTTTAATAATAGATGTCTTCATTCTGTCAATTTCCATCATAAATAGAGACTATTTCCAACTATTTATCTCTCTCTCTCTCTCTCTCTCTCTCTCTCTCTCTCTCTCTCTCTCTCTCCATCTGTCTATTGTTCTGCCTATCTATCTGCCTATTTATCTATCCATCTATTTATCTATTATTTTGTTTATCTATTTATCTTTGCTGCTGTGTCAAGCACTGTTGTTGCTCTTATTGTTTGTAGGGCCATCGTTTTGATACCACACTCTGTCATGCCCTGTTTTATAAAATAGATTTTCATTTCCGGTCCATTTTCATTATGAATAAAGATTGTCTGTCTGTCTGTCTGTCTATCCAAATAACTATTTATCTATTGTTCTGTCAATAGATACTGTCTTTATCTATCCACCCATCTATCTATCTATATGTCTGTCTACCTGTCTACAGTATCTATCTATCTATCTATCTATCTATCTATCTATCCAACTAACTATTCAACTAACTATTTATCTGTTGTTCTGTCTATCTATTCCTCCATCCCTCCTGTGTCTAATCAGGTTGCTAAGCGTTAGCAGCGCGGCGATCCAGCGTCCGGACTATGACGACACCTCCACACCTGAGTTGTTCAACCGCAGCTGGATGAAGGACATCCCCAACAGCCGCCCCCTGTCGGAGGTCACCATGCCGGGCACACACAACACCATGGCGCTATACGGTGGTGGCTTGGCCGAGTGCCAGTCCTGGTCTCTGACGAACCAGCTCCACGCTGGCGTTCGCTTCCTTGACGTACGTGTTCGCCACGCCAACGGGAACCTCACCATCCACCACGGAATCTCGTACCAGTACGCCCACTTTGGCGACGTGCTGCGGGACGTGCAGAGGTTCCTGGAGGATTACCCCAGCGAGACGGTGCTGATGCGGCTTCGAGAGGAGCTCAGCGAGACGGGGGACATCTACGGCGCCGTAGTCCGCTACATCAACGAGTACGCCAAGTGGGACATGCTGTGGAACAACCGCAATATGCCCACCATGGGACAGGCCCGCGGGAAACTCATCATCCTGCAGAACTTCAACGGACCAGCACTCGGCATGCTCTACTCCTCGCTGCTGATTGCTGATGACTGGAAGGTACTGTGTGTCCACCATCCCCTCCAACACACACACAGACACACACACACACACAAACTAGAGCAGCATGATTAATCCAAAAAATGTAACTCGGATTAAAAAAAATTAACTCAGATTAATCCTGATGGATATGGTTCCACTTTCATGGCATGTATTATGTTCAATTTCCGATAGAAAATGGCTCGGCTATCAAGTCAAACTATACAAAGATTATGGCCTAGCTCCTGACTGTCCAACAACATGTTTAGGGAATCCTTGGGGGTAGTGGACAGGTGTGAATTGCCCCATTTGAGACGAACAAAACCAACTATTTATTACAGTTTTTCTCAGTCGCTTTGGTACATTTCTCAGATCAGAATTAAAATTCTCAAAAATCCTCACATCATCATGTCACATGTGCACATCAAAAAAGCAGTTTCTCATTGGTTTCAGCAGATTGCAAATGCATTTGTACATCCCTGCAAAAAACTGTCTACAATTCTCTGTTGAATAGTCTCACACCCCATATCATTTTGGCATTGGCTCATCGTATAAGTCCTTACATGCAAAATGGTTGAACATGCTGTCATAATATATCAAAAGACAGAAGCATATAAGCAAGATGATACATGTAAGCAAGGTGTAGGAAGACTAAATTGCAATTTCTACAGCACTACATGTATAGTTTTCCCATAGGAAACTTTCCTATATTCACATTTAGCTTTTTTAGTGCTGTAGTGTTGTCTATTCCTATCTGTAGCGCAATCACATGATTTGTCAACAAATTGTAGTACAAACAGTAGCGGCGTGATTTTTAATCTTCTTCAGTCGCTTCAAACTATCTTGTGTATAAACTAAGGAGTCATTTACAACTTACAATACTTGTCACCAAAATTGTATAGTTTATATCAGGTTTATAACCATACTTTACATCAGAACACTCCTCACGTGTGCACTATTACATTGACAACATGACTAAGCAATTTGACTGTTTTGTTCACACATGATGACAAAAGAACTTGTCCCTCAGATGACTTGACATGTTTATTGACACAAATATTTCATTTTGAGAGATGGATTAAGGATTTTGAGCAGGAGACTTGGTTTTGCAGGTAATCCATGGTGTTTTGCTTTTTGTCCAAATTTGTTTTGAGAAATGCACTGTTTTGCAAATTGTAAGGATGATTCGAGAATTGCACCAAAGCGACTCAGAAAAACTGTAACAGGGCCCTTACAGGGCAAAATAAGGATCCAACATACTCTAGCATCCAAATTCTTACTGGAGGAAATGAGTTGCGATTAAAAGTGATTAATCACCATTAATCATTGCAAAATTTTGTGATTAATCAGATTAATTTTTTTAATCATTTGACAGCACTAATTTATTCACCATGCCTCAGTGGAGGTACAGGGCCTGAGAGTTAACTCTCGGGAGTAGTAACTCTCGGGTCCTGGCCACACTGATTTTGGTCAAAGTACCTCTTGGAGGAAAAGAGTTTGGAGACCCTGCACTAAAGGATGTTTTGATTAGGTTTTAGTAAACAGTGTTCTCACAGTCTGGGAAATGAATGCCACCAAAACAGTAAAATGTTCTATAGCACGTGTGAATTGAGATATTTTTTTTAACATTCTGCCTTTACATTAGTGAGATAGGATAGGGCAGTATAGAGGTGGAGGTAAGTGGGAGGGAGAGATGGGGAAGGATCGTGAAATGACCCCGGGCCAGACTTGAACCCAAGTTCCCACAGTAATGTTATGGCGTCTTAGCACACTGAACCACAACACTCTTAAAGTGTTTACGGAAAATTAATTACTTGTATTTGATTGACGATCATTTCCCGTTGTTACAATATTTATGTTTTGTTTTGCTCATAAAACTCTTTAAATGTGAAGTGAATGTCATGAATCAGGCCCTGCCGCCTGTTTGAGGCATAAACCTGCGTGACTTCCCCTTTAACCGAGTTAGTGAAATACACTGGGTTTGCTCAGCTAATTAGCAACAGATGGCTGTTTTAGTCTGGCAGACCATTATTCATTTTGAACTAGGAGTTTACACATTTATTACCATAACACTGCACTAAATACACACACACACACACACACACACACACACACACACACACAAACTAATTGGGGCATATACACACACCTCTCTAAGCACACACACACACACACACACACCCTCACTACTCAAAGCACATACACACACTCTAAATGCACACACACACACACACACACACACACACATGCACACACACACACACACACACACACACACACACACACACACACACACACACACACACTCTAACCGCATCTAAGCGCACACATAAACACACACACATGCCATGGGCTTTGGAGTTGTGAGTGTATTGTTTGTATTACTGTAGTTGTAGATCATAGCAAGTGTTGAATGCCAGTGGCTGTTTCCTCTGGTCTCCCCATACTGTAGGTTCCATCTCTGACTGATGTCCCGGCCAAATGGAAAAGTGTTTCCACTCACCTGGAGAAAGCCCAGAGGGAACAGAAGTCACGCATCTTCCTCACCTACGCCAGCGGTGCCAGCATCCAGGTGTGGCCGTACGCCCTTGCCCGTCGGGTCAACCCGCTTCTCTACAACTACCTGATGGAACGTGCCGGAAAGACGCTCCGCTTGGGCATCGTCACCACAGACTTCCCCGGGGCCCAGCTGTGCAAAGCCATCATCAGCTTCAACGGGATTGTGTAGACACAATACTTACAAAATGGGCTTATTTCACACCAGAACATTCCCAGATTCTAAAACCATTCCATGGTAGCAAACTGAAGATTCTATCATTGAACTGCATTGAATTTATTTCCCTTTTTCTGACTTCAAAAAACATTTAAAGCATATTTCAATTCACTTTCCTTCAAATAATGTACATCTGAAGCCCACAACTTGGGAAGACCCAAAGAGATAAAAGTGGTTTTCCATTTTTGTGCATGAATATTAAGCTTCTATCTATCCGGGACTTCCCAATTCATGGGCTCCCCATGTGAATTCCTTGAAAAAAGGTGAATTTAGACATGTTTTAAATATTATTACCCATTTTTTGAAGTCAGACAAAGGGATAAATTCAATACATAGCAATGATAGAATGTTCAGTTTCCTATCATGGAATGCTTTTAGAATCTCAGAATGTTCAGGTGGGAAATAAGCCCATACAAGTTTGTTGTGCCAGTGTGCCAATACACCAACTAATCTTGCCCCCCAGAGACAGGGTTGGGTGGCATGGGATGAGTTGGGTTGGGTGGGGGGAGGGGGTAGGTTACCAGGACTCTGCATCATGGACATGGATGTCACACTTAATCAGTTCTCAGTCTTCCTCGGCCAATCAAAAATCACGGTCTGTCAGATTCAATCAGACCTCAGGATCTGTCACGTTCCGTCAGACATTACAATGTGTCACGGCAAATCAGAAATCATTCTCACAGAAATATCCAAAAAATAAAAAAATAAATAAAAAAAAAACAATGGCTGCTCGTGGCCTGCCACTCACTTGTCAAATGTGTGAAGTGTGTTTTTCTGGTTGATATTTTTGGAAATTCCCTTACAGATTATTGATAAGTGATTATTGATAAGTGATTATTGGTTGTTGTTGTTGTTCTTCTTCTTCTTCTTCTTCTTGTTTCTCTTCTCTACTACTACTACTACTATTATCATCATCATCGTCAATCATCACCATCAATCATCATTGTTATTATTATTATTATTATTATTATTATTATTATAAGAATAAGAATTCATTATTATTATTATTATAATTATTATTATAAGAATAAGAATTCATAAATTTCTCTACCACCTGTTATGAAGAGACTGCAGCTCAACACTTACGTAAAGCAGAATGGCCACTGACTAGGAGAATGGTCTCTCATACATGGTGATGGATGTCTGAGAGACAAGGCTGAGAGTCTTTCACGCCAATAACAAGGACTTTACTTTTCCTTTTACTAGTGAAAAGCACACATTCTTTCATCACCACACAATATTTCAGAGTCAAACTCTTTCGGCACCTCAAGGCGTTTCATTGCCAAAGGGTCATGAATTATTTTCCACCACGGAGACATTTTCACATCAGTTTATGTGTAACATTTATACGGCGAGAGTATACATCTGGGCTGAAAGTAGAGCCAAAGCAGAGGTCGTTAATCAATAGAAATGTGCAAAGTAAGGCTCAGTAAGACGGAAGCTTGCTCAAATCTCATCTAGGGGAACAGAGTGAGGATGCTTCAGTGTTGGTATGAAACCTTTTTGCTTCCCTCGTTTTTATTTATTTATTTATTTTGTGAAATATTTTGGCCTCATGCCTCAAGTTAAAGTGTTACTCCGGAGTGATTTCAAGCATAGCTCTGTTCAACGTGCCTGCTTAATGCGCTAGATAGCGAGTGGAACAAAAGAATTTGGAACAACGAATCGAACACGAACTCAAAAGCACTTTACACGGAGTCATCGGAGCCTCAGATTTTTCAAAACCGAAAGTGAGATCTGATGTATCACTCAATGTAAAGTGCTTGTTCGCCATTGTGTTTGCTTTCGGTGTGTGCTGTTCCAAAGTCTTTCATTCTAATGGTTATCAGTGCAGTTTAAAGTCTTGTGCAACAGGGCTATGCTGGAAATGATTCTTGAGATACACTTTAAAGCATCAATATGAAGATTTAGTGCATATCCTGGAGGACTGACAGGAGTAACAATACTCAACATCTGCAATAACATTTTCACACAACTTAGATCCTATCAAAACAAACTGTCTAATAGAACTATCTCAAATAGAAAAAAATGCAGTGTCACTTTAAAGTAGGGTACAAAATCCTACAAAAAAAAATCATACAAGCCACATTTGAAAATAGTTTGTTTGGGTTTCCACGGAAGCCCTACCTCCAGAGTAAAAGACGAGTGCTGAGGAGGAGGGAGGGCCAAAAGGCAGTTGAGTTTGATAGACATATCATCATCCAATCATTTCAATGGGACACTCAAAATGATTGAATGCCGTTTTTCCCATCCTTTTCGTTCCATAGTTGACTAACATGTTTTATTTTTGTGTTTGTGCATTTAATTAATTGGATGCAATCAAGGTGTGAAGGGGACTTTAAGCAATAGAATAAAAAGTAGGCTATTCTAGTGGTTTTTGTTTGTGTGTTTGTGTGATATATATATTTATTTTTTTGGAAAGGGTTAGACATTTGTTTTTTGGTTGTGATTTAAAATGAGCCCCAATCTCGTTTATCCATTTTTTAAAATGAGGGACCCGTGTCCTAATGTAGGTGAGGAGGGAGGAGACAGAGGAGGAGGAGGAGGAGGAGGAGGACCATGTCTGACACTGGAGGAGGGCAATCACCATGATTTGACATTTTCCATGGCTGCTGCTCTATGATCACAGCTGAAGAACTGAGGAAGGTCAGGTAAAATAGTCTTCATTTTGCAATTGCAGCAAGAGGGGGGGGGGGTCTGGAACAATCAAGGGAATGAAAGAAACCGGGTCGCACACACACATTTGCACACACATTCACACATGCACACAGAATACACACACACACACACACACACACTAACACAAGATCGCCTACTTATTCACCCTGGTACAGTCAGCCAAAGGCCTCCCAAATGCATGCCAATTACCATCATCAGTGGCTCCAGTACCTACAGTTAGAACAATCCCATGTCGTTCGCAGCGAATCGAATCAGCGGATATCCTGAATGCATCTTGATGATGGGTAATTGACTCAGCAGGACAAGAGTGCTTCTACACTGTGCCACCAAAGAAAAGGGAACAGAAAATTGGATGGAAGTGAATGAAAAAACAAGACGCTTTTGAAGCGATTTTTTTTTTTTTTTTTTTTTTAGACACACATGGCAATGTATGCAAATTAACTTTTATATGGATTAACAATACAATTTTATACCTGTATGGAGGACACAACTGTTACTGTAATAGATGACTAGCTCTGTATTAGTCTCAACAGCTGTTCTTCATGGTGGAAAGTATTTGCTTGAATTATTATTAGTGCATCTAGACTGAATAGAGGAAATTACTGTCACAACTTCCCATCATCAACTTTTGATTGCAGTTGAGCATCTATCTTCACATTCATCATAGTGTTTAGGATTATATAACTCCAGTGAGTGAAACGCTCCGACTGTTGACTGTTGATGAGCATTTCTGTGGCGATGATGGTTCAGCTTAGCCTTGGTATGTATCTATGTGTGTGAGTGAGTGAGTGTTGAGGGACCCAGTATACAGTACCTTCTCTTAAAGGTGAAATCCAGTGTAAATCAATCCATAGTCTTGTTATTCAAACGTACAAAGTACTGTAGGTAGAAAAAAAATAAGAAAATTTGATATCACATAGCA
>JAODXP020000029.1:21751374-21753874 GCA_027497455.2 Sardinella longiceps
ATGTATGTACAGGGTACACATGTACAGGGTATGTATGTATGTATGCCTGCAAACTCATAAGTGTATGAACAAGGTGACAAACTACCGTTGAGCGCGGCGTAAGTTAATATATTAATAAATTACTTGTACCTTAATTGCGGTACATTGCCTGCAGTAGTGTTAGCTATAAGTATTTATATATGTACATTACATGTAATATGCATGTAAATGTATGTATGTATGTATGTATGTATATATGTGCACTATGAGGGCTGTTAAAATGCCTACCTTTCCTCAGGATGCTTGCAGTTATTACTGAATGTATTTATATAAGTACACTACAGTGTGTGTATGTATGTATGTATCATATATGTACAGTAAGCATGAACGTGTACATGAATGTATATATGTATGTACAGTAAGTATGTGTGTATACTGTCAATTGATTGGAGAGTTAAGGGTCTACAATTACACCACATACCACCCCCAAAGCTATCAATCAATCAATTCGTCTAAGATAAAACCTCAATCATAAGTTTAAAACAGAAAAACATGTACTATATGTTTCTAGACAATAGAAAAACATCAAAAAATATGTTTAAAATGCATCTCTTTGTTTTCTGCCACACCTCTAACCTTACTGCACATACATTTTTCAACCCTCCCTCACATATTTCTGCATGCACACACGTGTGTGTGTGTGTGTGTGTGTGTGTGTGTGTGTGTGTGTGTGTGTGTGTGTGTGTGTGTGTCATTCTGTGCCCCATACACAGTCACCATTATGCTGTGAGGCAAAGATAAGCACATTGTCCTCTTAAGCGTCTCCTAATTTCCATAATTAATTAAGCTTTCGCTCCAAAACCATATACAGTACAGTACGCTATTTAAAAACATTGCTTTGCATTACATACCTTCATACAGTTTGTATGTACTGTATTGCCTCATGTTCTTATTAGAAGTTAACTAGTCACACACACACACACACACACACACACACACACACACAGACACACACACACACACACACACACACAGACACACACACACACACACACACACACACACACAGTTAAATAGCCAGCATGGGCAAAAGTGATAAACAAGAAGTAGAGACAAGTTTGGCACACTGTTTCCACAGTGACGGCTGTAGTCTAGAATAGAACTCTGAGTAATGGATTGAGAGCTGAGGTTGAAAATGACAATAAAGTGTCGTTAGATGCATTTTCTTCGCTCTATAATTTCCTCTCTCTCTTTCTCTCTCACTCCACTTAACCTTTTTTCCTCCATTCATTTTCTTGAGAGGCTGCCATTCATGTAAATGGGTTCAGGGCCAGAATAAGTAATTACAGTCCAATAATACCTGCTAACACTGATTTCGTTGCAACTGCAAGGTACAGTGGGCAGAGCAGAACACTGAATTCTTATTTCTTGTCTTTTCTTTTCTTTTTTTATTCTTTCCTTTTACAGGACTGATTTTAACCTTCTCTTTCTGGTTTCTTTCTTCTTTCTTTCCTTTTACAGCCCCCATTTTACCCTTCTTCTCTTTCTTTTTTCCTTTCTTTCTTTCTGTTTTTCTTTCCTTTTACAGCCCTAATTTTACCTCTCTCTCTCTCTCTCTCTCTCTCTCTCTCTCTCTCTCTCTCTCTCTCTCTCTCTCTCTCTCTCTCTCTCTCTCTCCTAAACGGTGTCTCTCTGTCAGTAAGTATGTTGGCTGCCAGTCCTGCTCATCTATGTGTTTGCCCAGGGCTCTCCTGAGGACTCTTCGTCCTGTTCTTCTCCCGTCTCCCCGGGCACCCTTATGAGGGTGCCACAGTCGAGATTAGCCGCCACCGAACGTTAGAACACCAGGAACGTCCGCCACGGCATCTGCCGCTCGTGCCACAGAAGCGTCTCCGTGGATTAGCGTGGAATGTGCACAACGTCGTAAAAGCGTTCTGTTTGTCCATGTCGAAGTGTTTCTAGAAATCTCCGCAGACAAACACAGCACACTTCTGATTTGAACCACTTATGATATCAGCCACAGATATTTACCTTGGGTTTGTCTAATTGATAGCGCAGAGAAAAATGTCTCTTACTTTGACCTTACATCATTTAAGCTTGAAGGAGAAATCCAGACTCAATCAGTTCACATCCCTATAATATCCCTCTTCTATCCTGGCCCTATCAGAATGGCCGCTTTTGGTATAATATAGAGCGAATATGTGAACTTGCAGCTGACGCTTATAGATGACAGTTGAGTTTGGTAGACATCGTCGTTCAATCATTTTGATATGGGGGCTAAAAATGATTGGATGCCATTCTTCATGTCTTATTATTATAACATTTTTTATTTTTGTGATAGTGCATTTACTTAATTGTTTGCAATCGGGGTGTGAGGGGATTTTACGCAATATAGTAAAAAATGCTCCAGGTAAACATTATGGACCTTTGTTATTTGGTCAGTATACATCTACCTACATACTTATCAACAGCAACAACAGCCCTATGGATTGATACACGGATAGCTCCTTTACTGTAAGTC
>JAODXP020000029.1:21761374-21768874 GCA_027497455.2 Sardinella longiceps
AGTAGTCTTTATGCCATATCTCTCATATCTACTGTTTATTATTAATTATCCTGAGTGAATCAATCCATATTCCTCTTGTGTGTTTGTGTGTGTGTGTACCCCTGTGTGTGTGTGTGTGTGTGTGTGTGTGTGTGTGTGTGTGTGTGTGTGTGAGTGTAAGTGTGTGTGCGTATGTATTTATGCAATCACTATCTCTAAGTAGTCTTTATGCCATATCTCTCATATCTACTGTTTATTATGACCGCCGCTGCGTAGCAAGCGTAGCGGTCATATAATGATTGTCAAAGTTTTTTTTTTTTTTTTTTTTTTTTTTTTCTCCCGTCATCTACTTCCTGAATTTTTGGTCAACGATTCCCGGGACACCGTAACACCGGGGCACATGAAACTTGGTGGGCATGTAGCCCCTGTAGACTTTTACGGAAAAATTTCGTTTGGTCCGCGGGGGCCACTCCATCTTTGCGCTGCGCCCCCCGAAACCCCAAAAATGTAGTTTTCCCTAAAAAACTACCTGACCCGTGATATTGAGGATGATGAAATTTTTATGGAATGTTGGTCTCAAGAGCCCACATCAACTTAGCTCATAACCAGTCATTTGTGATTTGCCCCCCCATGGTAAAAAATTAAAATGCAATATTATACGGCTTTAATTGCCCCTATCTTTAGATCAGATGTTAGGAACTGCACCAAATTTAATGTGTATGATGAACCTGACATCCTGTGGGAATATGTCAAGTTTTGTGGAATTTCATCCATGGGGGGCTATAAAACAAATGAATTTATATGTACATTTAATGACTGTACAATTATTGACCTGTAGATGGTGCTATTAAGCCAAAGCGTTACAGGTTTGGGGTGATAGGCCTGTCAGTTCAGTTCAATAAGCTTTATTGGCATGAATGTAAAAAAAATACAATATTGCCAAAGCATTAATGTATAATAATGACAATAATAATGAGAATTACAATAGTAAGTAGTGACTAAATAAATAAAATGCAACTTAAACAAACATATGGAATAATAATAATAAAAAAAAGATAAAATTAAGAAAAAGCACTAGTGGATATTTTGATGATGGTCATGTGGACTCTACCCTTAAAATGTGGCAAGACTGTAAGTAGTCTGAGGCTATTTGAGTAAAAGTATCAACTTCCCCCAGGAGGAATGGTAGTTTCAGTTTATTTTCTAAGTCAATAAATCCAGGACTGATGTTTTCTATGGCAAGCCGTTCAGGGAAAAAACCTTGAATGAAACTCTGAATATATTGAATGAAGTCCTGAATATATTGAATGAAACTCCGAATATATTGAATGAAAGAAAACCTTGAATATATTGAATGAAGTCCCGCATATATTGAATGAAACTCCGAATATATTGAATGAAGTCCCGAATATATTGAATGAAGTGCCGAATATATTGAATGAAACTCTGAATATATTGAATGAAACTCCGAATATATTGAATGAAACTCCGAATATATTGAATGAAACTCTGAATATATTGAATGAAGTCCCGAATATATTGAATGAAACTCCGAATATATTGAATGAAGTCCCGAATATATTGAATGAAACTCCGAATATATTGAATGAAACTCCGAATATATTGAATGAAGTCCCGAATATATTGAATGAAACCCCGAATATATTGAATGAAGTCCCGAATATATTGAATGAAACTCCGAATTATATTGAATGAAACTTGCCTCATCTGAGGTCAGTGCCAGTGGCCATCTTATGTGTGTCACCAGTATGGAAATGCCCATGACCAGGCAGTACCGCTTGGGTGGAGTGAATGAGTAAATGAGGCAAAAATATTAAATAAATTATAGTTTTATTAATCATTTCATTGATTGCAGCTGCAAGGTAAAATAGTTTAGTTAAGTCACAGTCAGTTATTTTGGCCGAGTAGTAATCCAGCTGCGTTACCACCTGTACAGCACAGGAAGAGGCGACGATCCCACTGAAGGTTGGCGTAGCAGTTAGCTAGCGGTGACGATCCCACTGAAGCAGCGACGATCCCACTGAAGGTTAGCGTAGCAGCTAGCTAGCGGCGACGATCCCACTGAAGCAGCTACAAGTGGTGACGATCCCACTGAAGGTTGGCGTAGCAGCTAGCTTCAGTGGGATCGTCGCCGCTTCCTGTGCTGTTCACTGGTGGTAGTAACACGGCTGGATTAATTACTTCTCAGCCAAAATAACTGACTGTGACTTAACTAAACTATTTTACCTTGCAGCTAAAATTATTTATTTAATATTTTTGCTTCATTTACTCATTCATTGCCAACCACTCCACCCAAGCGGTACTGACTGGTCACAGGCATTTCCATACTTGTGACACACATAAGATGGCCGCCGGCACTGACCTCGGATGAGGCAAGTTTCATTCAATATAGAGTTACAAACAAGTTGACAAGCATCATATATATGCAGAAAATGTGCAGAACTGAGCGGCGGTCATATTTTGTACCGCCACGCGGTACATCTAGTTATTAATTATCCTGAGTGAATCAATCCATATTCCTCTTGTGTGTTTGTGTGTGTGTGTACCCCTGTGTGTGTGTGTGTGTGTATGTGTGTGCGTGCGTGTGTGAGTGTATGTGCGTGGGCGTGTGTATGTGCGTGTGTGTGTGTGCGTGTGTGTGTGTGTGTATTAACTGGAGAAGTGGCGGGGTGACGGTGTCTCAGGTTGAGAGCAAGCTGATGAGTGGCTGGGGGAGGTCAAAGGTCAAAGCTGTCGTTGTCACACTCCGTCTGCACCACCTCACCACGCCACAACAGCCGAGGGGTCCAGCTGGCATCACGCCATCGCAAGGCCAGTCAAACGTAGCCAACGAGAACTGGGAGGATGTTGGGGTGAGGGGGTCACGGAGGAGAGAACAGTGACAGGGAGAATGAACATGGAGGATGTGAGTGACAAAGACAAGAGAGGGAGAGGGATAGAGAAAGGGATAGAGGGATAGAGAATAGGGATAGAGAGAGAGAGAGAAAGAGGCTCTACATGCGGTGGTCAGCAGTCATGTTGGATTCTATTTTCCCTCACTTTACACTCTCTCTCTCTCTCTCCCTCTCTCTCTTTTCCTCACTGTTATTCCCCAACCCTCTGCCCCCACCACTTTTCCTCTCTCTCTCTCTCACTCCCTCTCTGCATCTCTCTCTCTCCCTCTCTGCATCTCTCTTTCTCTCTCCCTCTCTTGCCTCTTTCTGTTTTCCTCCCGTGCGCTCTACTGCTCCGCTGCCTCCGGGTGCAGTGCTGTCCGTTCCTCTCTTTCGCCCTGTGATGGAGGGAGAGCCCGTTGAGTAAGGAAGGAGAGGGGGCAGTGAAGCGATGGAGGCCCATCGGTAGAGGCACCACGTGCTGCTGCTGCCTTTCTCTCTCTCTCTCTCTCACTCTCTCTCTCTCTTTCTCTCACCTCCTCTCTCGTGCTTTCCATCCTTTGTTCTCAGACTTTTACTTTCACCCCTTCTTTTCTCACATTCAGTCTTTTCAGTCACTCTCATTTATTGCATCACCACTTCACTATTATGCTTTTTTTTTTACTAATTTGTTTTGTTTTCACGATTCTCTTTTATTTTATTTTTTTTGTGTGTACACATATTGTGTACCTAAGCATGTGTGCATGCCTGTGTGCTTATTTTGCAGTTTTATTCAAAACAACACATCTCACCTGTCCAAACAAACATCCTGATTCCCCCATGTGAAGGTGGAATATACCATTGGGCTCTACTTGAAGGGGTGGATCTAAACAATCTTTTACCACCCCTCTTCTAGCCCAAACCACAGAAATTGTGGTTTCTCTGGGATATGTCAGTTCAGCTTGGGTGTAATTGAGCTATTATACCCATTGCCAACTGTTTTAATTAGTTTGCTGAGTAAATTCCCCAGTAAATATATTCAAAATGAAAATAAGCATGTATGAGTGAGCAAAGGAAGTGTTTGATTCAGAAGCCCTGAGGATCCCAATGTCAGCCCTAAATCCTTAAGGACTTGCTGTACTTTATTACATATTCTTTATAATGTTGTTGTAGAATGCTCCACTCACTTTAATGGGACTTTCCAACGTTCTACGGTCTGATCATCATTTTTAATAACAGACTGTTGCTAAGTGTAACAGACCGCTGTCAAGCAAAAGTGAAACAGAACGTTATCTTAACCAATGGAATTCTTCTTTTCTGCGGACGGTATTATCCATCTTAATCATTAAAGTTACCGTTAAAGCAGTGATAAACAACGCTTCATCACACGTTAATAATATCTACATGTACAGTAGGTAGCCGTGTAATAACGCCTCACAGAACGCTATCCCTTACATAACTGGCATAAATGGACTTCCATACTGGCTGCTTCAACACTGTTATTTCTGAAGGTTCAGGACTTGGGGGAGATCTTAGGCTTTAGCCCATGCACTCCCAGCTGATCTCAAAGACCACATACTTGAGCTCAGCAAAATATTATTTCTGGAGAAGTGTAACCACTTCCTTTTTTTGAGAGCAAGGCTTGAACTTATTGTAGACTACTTCGGTTGTCACCAAGATTTTAAGAGCCGTAGCTGTTTAAAAAAATAATAATAATAATAATCTGCTTTTATACTTCACCTCACCATGTTAACCTTTCAGTGTCACTCACTCACATGCAACAGTAAGCATCATTAATTCACACCAGGGCCAGGAGTAGCAACACACCGTCACATTAGCAGCTAGCACGATACCAATTAATAGGCCTATTAATTAAACACTCTGAATGGAGGAAGTCACACTTTCTTTTTAGCTCATTATCACAGCGTCATTTTTTTTCAGTCCATCTTTCCTTTCTTTTCTTTTTTTTTCTTTTTCTTTCAATCGTCGCCCTTACACTCCGTAGATCTCATTATTGCGTGGTGAACGATTCCAGAAGCTCAAAGGAGTCCGGCTTCCAACTGAGTCACCGCCTTTCTCTTCCTCTCTTTTCTTCTCTCTCTTTCTCTCTCTCTCCCTCTCTTTCTCTCTCTTCTGTTTGCCCCAGCCTGTTAGCAACATTCCATTTCATTCTATTCTTTCCTTTTAAGAAAAAAATAAATAAATAAATAAACAAACAAACAAAAAAACAAAAACACAGCCATTACGCTGGTGCTCAGTGTCAGTCCCAGAGTAGCGAGTGCTTTGATTACACCTGCACCCAGAAACTGTTCCAGGGTCAGGCGAGATGGGACGCGAGTCTTTGATGATGACCCGCAGGGCGAGCGTGCGTGGGAGGATAATGGGAGCTGAAAGTGCTCAGCTTTGACGGGTGTAGATTCCTCTGCTGTCGACTGGTCTGAGATCAGTGCTTTGGCCTGCCTGCCTGCCGTAGATGAGAGACGGTGGCTTAGCTGTACCATGTTGCTCGATTTAGAAAGGTTATAATGGCGGATCAACAGTGTTGGGGATAACTTTGTAACTACTTTGTATCGCGTTACTGTAATTTCGTTACTGTTGTCAGGAACTTAATAACGTAACGCATTACAGTTCAAATTTCACTAACGTCATTACAGTTACTAGACTATAGTAACGTTCGTTACAGCGTTACCCACGATTTTGTTCAGTGACATTCAGATTAACAAATTTACATGTAAATCAGTGAGCTACCGGTAGGCCAACATGTCAAAACCGCGTTGTTTTTATTAGTGGCGCATGCGTGCCTAACTGGTTGCTGTGGAAATTGATTGATTCAGTGAGAGGGAGATGGAAGAGAGAGAAGTCATGGAGAACACTGGCATCTTCGCCAACTGGAAATATTCGCATTATTTTCAGGTAGTTGCCTGCAAAGGCAAAAACATGTCGGTTAAGTGCTCGCTATGTCCTGGTGATAAACAGCTTTCCACTTCTACACAGACAGCACTTGGCCAGACAGCATAGTCGTACAAAGCTGGTGGCTAAAAATCCCCATAGCCACCGTCACGGTGATGATGACACTGCCCCAGCACCCAAACAGGCGAAACTTACATCAGGAGAGGGAGGATTACGACAGGTAACATCGCAGGCAGAAATAAATAATCTAGTTGCAGCCTATCTTATGGAGGACATGGTTCCGCTATCAACAATAGAATCCCCCCGTTTTAGGAGAATATTAAGCAAAATACCAACAACGCGAGCTCCCATATCAGACAGAAAAACATTTTCGAGCTACTTGAGCAAATGTTATGCTGTAATGGAATCGGATCTCAAAAAGACATTTGAGACCACAGAATTCGTTTCTACAACGGCAGATATATGGAGTGCTAACAACAAAAGTTATCTCGGAATGACTGCTCACTGGATTGATGAAAACTTTCAGCGCGAGAAGGCTGCCATTGCCTGTAAAAGGGTCAAAGGGAGACATAGGCTACATATGACGTTATAGCCAGCGAAATAGAGCAAGTTCATACAAGTTATGGGCTAAAAGTAAAGTAACGAGTAAAGTAACAAGTTACTTTTTAAAATTAGTAACGAGTAAAGTAATCTCATTACAATTCAAAGCAGTAACTAAAGTAAAGTAATTAGTTACTTTTTAAAAGTAACTTCCCCAACACTGCGGATCAATTTGTGCAGCATTGTATTTTATTACACAGTTGGATTATGTCTCTTAATTTCTTACAGGACAGGAAAGTAACTCTCTGTCTTGCTCAAAAGTAAAAATGAAATAATAGAAAAAAAAGAAAAAAAAAAAAAAAACATCTCCAGATTTCCTGATCAATCGTCAAGACCTGTATCCAAACTGGCTCCCATAAGCACTCCCATAGGACTTTAATCTATTTCGCTATAGTACCACATCAGGTAATTCACAGAAGGCTTCGGATTACCTAATTGAATTTGGACTGACATCCAATCAGAGAACAGAGATTAGAGGCAGAACCAATAGTTTTGATGATTAAACAAAGTGTCCACCCACCTCAAAGTAAATATATGCGAGCCTAAGCGAATTCAGTCCAGTCTCTGTGCATAAGGCTGCAGGGTCTGATCCATCTGGCCAGCGGAATGAAAATGATTGATGTAATGAAGCAAATATTTCCAATGAACTCCTAACTAAACAGAGATTTCCAAGTGATTAAATGAATGTCAGTAATGGTGATGGCCATACGGGGCCATGTTGAAGGCCAAAGGGTCTTTTGCAGTCAGCTTTGATAAATGTGAGTGACTGCCACCTCTGTCTGTTGACGCACAGGTCAGCATCAGTAATGCGCAGGTCACCATCAGTAATACGCAGGTCATTTGTAATGTGCTGGTCATCTGTGAAGTCAGGGTCACAAGTCCATTAGTGTATAACAGCGCTAGCCTTCATGCCTGCAGTTTCACCCGCGTTGGTGGTGACCCCCGGGGGCCTCATTTCCATTTAATACATCTGGAGATCAAAAGCGTGGGCCCAGGCACAGCAGAACAGAACAAAGCAGAGACAGGCATGCTAACTTCTTTCCCATAGTCTGGGCAGTCTGTTAGATGTACTGGGGCTAGCATAGGCTAAGCAGAGCAATGCTAACTTCTTCCTCATCGTCTGGGCAGTCTGTTAGAT
>JAODXP020000029.1:21773874-21796126 GCA_027497455.2 Sardinella longiceps
GTGCAGTATAAAGCAGTGCAGTGCCGTATAAAGCAGTGTAGTGAAGTATAGTGCAGAGCAGATCCTGTAGGGCAGTGCAGTGCAGAGCAGTAGTGTAGTGCAGTATAGAGCAGTGTATTGAAGTATTAGTGCAGAGCAGAGCATGTACTGCAGTGCAGTATAGAGCAATGTAGTGCAGTATAAAGCATTGTAGTGAAGTATAGTGCAGAGCAGAACACGTAGTGCAGTGCAGTATAGAACAGTGTAGTGAAGTATAGTGCAGAGCAGAACATGTACTGTAGAGCAGTATAAAGCAGTGTAGTGCAGAATAGTGCAGAGCAGAGCATGCAGTGCAGTGCAGAGCATGTAGTGTAGTACAGAGCAGTGGGGGTTGGTGCTGTAGCTGTTGTCCCTTGAGCCACCAGCATGGAGAGATGCCCAGGCAGGGACACAGGAGATCCATGCAGGAAACTCAAAGCCCTGGGATGTGGGGCAGGTGCTTTTAGTAGCACCAGCGCCACCTACTGTCTGGAGACGTAAATAGCAAGCTTCCTATAACAAAGGCAGGTCCAGCTAAATAACAACAAATAACAAACAATAAATGAACATTAATCTTATCACAATGACAATAATGGAGATGGCATCTTCACAAAACCATATCCAAAACCCCATAACTCAGGGTTTCTCAAAGTTTTGATAGGTGAGGGCAAATTTAGGGACCCAACATTGAACCGAGGGCAGGGAAAGGGGCTGGGACCGAAGAAGAAGAAAAAAAAAAGTTTGTAGTTACTTTGTATTTTAATGACCAGGTTGCTTCTCCTCAGTTTCATTGCAATAAATAAATGCCTATAGATGCACAAAGGAGATTCATTCTTTCAAAGCAATGTACATTTTAAAGACATTATCAGATGTTACAGCAAGCTGCCAAAATGTTTGCCACACTTTGAGAACCTATGCCATTACAAAAAACATTGTTATTTCAGACACTATTGTGAAACCCTCTAAGCTAAGCCTAACCAACAAATCCAGCTTATATCTCAGACAGACAGCGGCTGATTGAAGGGAAACCCAAGTAAAGTCCACAAGGGAGAACTCAGAAGAGCAGGAGGACGGTAAAGATGCTGTAGGCTTCTTACTGTAATCACATCTCCACGGGCCTGTCTGAGACAAGGAGCTACAGCTACCCTCTGCCTCACTGTCTTCACTGTCTAGTCTACGGCCTTCTTCACACAGCATCAACATCAGGGCGTTGCTGTGCTTCTGCTGGTGCATACTGTATGCTTCTGTGTGTTCACTCAAAATCGGGCTGCTACAAGCTCTCGTTTAAAGCATATTTATATGGAGACCGCATTTACACAGCACAGGTGAGAAATAAAACTCGGTTGGGATGTAAGATCCGATCTATCTCGAAAAGAAGATAGCCCGCCGCACACTCAATTCCAAGTGAGAAGTTTCTTTTTATTAGACAACATTTTGGCACTTGGCCTTTGTTAAGTCTTGTTACAGTGAGACTTCAAAGTGAGTGGATTTATAAAACCAATGACAATGGCAGATGAAACCAGAGGCTGCAAGTATTGTACAACACCCCACAGCTGGTAAGACATAAATAAAGTGCAAAGAGAACAAGAAAGAAAGAAAGAAAGAAAGAAAGAAAGAAAGAAAGAAAAAAAGGTGAAAAGCAAATAACTTTTCGTTAGGTCTACCATCAAAAGAAAAGAAAAAAAATTCAAGAGCTGCACCTGCAATCTTACATAAAACACACATGATCTTGTAAATATCAACATGCCATAATTAATTGTTTCCGCCCTCGAGAGTCTATTATTCCTCTCTTTGTAAACAGCTCTTGTGTAAATGCCACATGAGTCAGGCCTGCTCCACCAAGCCGTAACGTATTGCTGTTGCTTTTACAAATGCCTTTCTAATCCATACTGCTCTTATCCTCCAGAGAGCATGCTAACGCTAATAAAGGTCAGTGCACTTAAGATGTATAGTGTTATCATCAACAGCTGGCCCCTCTTGTACAGCTGGTGCAACCACCTTTAAATGCATTCATTGGAAACCCCTCAGTGTAATGAGTGAGGAGGAGGAATACTGGATGTAGGACATTAAAGGAGAAATCCAGTGGGAATCAGTCTGTGAATCTGTCTTTAAGAAAAAGAACAAGGAAATTTGATGCTACTGTACATAGACCGAATAACAAACTGATTAATGCAAATCCCCTGTTGTTCCAGGTACCTGAATGCTGTCTTTAAGAAAAAGAACAATAAAATTTGATGCTACATACACCGAATAGCAAACTGATTAATGTGAATCAGTCAATAGCCCTGTTGTTCCAGGTACCTGAATGCTGTCTTTAAGAAAGAAAAAAAAACAAGAAAATTTGATGCTACATAGACCATGTGTGAATCATCACCAACATTTAATGGGTTTCTCTTTGGGCAAAGACACACCTCTGGTAAAATTTCATAAGAATCCGCTCACAACTTTTGTCATAAAGTTGCTAACAGACAAACAAACAGACAGACAAACAAATTCCAATGAAAACATAACCTCCTTGGCGGAGGTAATAATAATAAATAACTACTACTACTACTACTAAACAGGACTAAATCACTCTAGTCCACAAGTATGATAGAATGCTTTATGTAGGACACTAACAGGAGGGTTAAATTATCCTGATGCAGATGTATAGAATACTTTACATAGAATACTAAACAGGACTAAATTACCCTGGTGCATACAGTATGTATGTAAGGGATAATATTGTCCACCAGTCATTATAGAAAAACATTTCCCCAGAGGAAGAACGGCACAGCCGGAGGTCTCTGATTCGTCCTCAAGGGAAATATTTTTCAATAATGACCGGCGGACAATACATTATCCCGCTTATTATACGGGTCCTTGCCAACACGACGATATAATATTTTACAGAAACGTCTTTTACATTTAATTTGTTAACGTTTCATAGCTTCTGCGGAGAAACAAATAGTTCACAAAGCAACTTGGAAACATTCTATACAACGCAGCTGATGTCCATTAACTTTCAACAATGTTTCATTGTTGATCTCTATGCGGGGAGTGATACGGAGACGTGAATCTCAAGCAAAAAACCTGTTGCCATTGACAGCGGTCATTATAGATTTTCAGCGGTCATTATACAAAAATAACTGACCTGCGAACGTTGAGGAGGCCCATTGAAAGTGAATGGAGCCTCCTTCAACATTCTAGAGACCCGTATAATAAATTGGAATACTGTACATAGGTCACTAAACAGGAGGATTAAATTACTCGGATGCACACATACAGTGTAAGATACTAAACAGGACACTAAACATGAGGACTAAATGGTTCACAAGCACAATAGATGTAGTTTGTCAGTGGCTCACAAGTAGGCTGAGCAGAGTAAACTCAACAAGACAAGACTGGTGTCCCCTGGCTGTTTTTCGTTATATCAAAGTGCACCCTTCAGATAAAGTCCTAGAGCAGCAACATCTCCAATCAAGAAAGCTCTGCTGCCAAACAAAACAACATTTCACCTTCTAGTAGTTACTCAAGTGGCTGCAAGGTTTTCTGTACCAAGCGCTATTCACATGGAAATATTTGTGATTTGTGTATTTGTCTGCAATTTATACCTTCTCCCATAGATAGAGTACCGGTATGCATTAAATCAATAATTATTTGACCTTTTTAATTATGGCTTCAAAGTCATAGAGCCTGGTCCCAGTTTTTCAACAGAGTTGACAGTAAACTGGATCAGAGTGAACCAGATTTTGAAAATCCAAGTTTTGTTATCTGTGCTTACATGTAGGGCCCAGTTGTAGCCGTTGATTCCCCCTAGTAAAACATGGGATTGCACACTGTTTTGAACAAACTGTTTTGAACATTTGGGCCCTGGTTTTCATGCCTGTCTCAATCTGAGACTTCAGTCCTGCTTGTCCTCCCCCACTCCCCCAGGGCAAACAAAGGCTTTGAATGCTAATGCACAGACCGACAATCAATCATTATTGATAGAGATTAAGGGAAAAAAAATATATAGATGTAAGGTGGCTGATTCCAAACCAATCACAGGGTGTATTTGTATGTGAGATAGTGTGTGTGTGTATGAGAAAGAGAGAAAGAGCATGTGTGTGAGAGTATGAGACAGAGGTAGTTTTTGTCTAGGTTTGTGAGAGAATGTGTGTGTGCGTGTGCGACGTGCATGTGTGTGTGTGTGTGTGTGTATTTGTATGAGAGCGAGAGAGAGAAAGTGTGTGTGTGTGTGTGTGTGTGTCTGTGTGTGAAAGAGAGAGAGAGCCCATCTGTGTGTGTGATGGGGAGAGTTCCTTCGTCTTTCTCAGACTAACTTGTGCTGAGTGCCCTTCAGCAAGGCACTTAACCCCCGACTGCTCTAGTGGAGATGCCCACTCGCCTTCAGCACAACACTGGGGCTGGGTTGGGCAGCTTCCAGGTATCTGCACTCACAGTGTGTGTGTGTGTGAGTGTGTGTAGATGTGTGTAAATGTGTGTGTGTGTGTGTGTGTGTGTGTGTGTGTGTGTGTGTGTGTGTGTGTGTGTGTGTGTGTGTGTGTGTGTGTGTGTGAAGAGATGGATAGGCTTATTGCTGAATTACAAAATATACCATGGAGCACTCAGCCAACTTAGCCCGCCTGAATGAAGGTTAAAAATGAATTTAGCCGAAGCAATCTCGTCAATATTGCATGTGTATTGTTTTTTGGGGGGATTTTTAAGCTTCTATTGTTGTTGCCACTTCTCAGTTCCAGAACCCAATTCCAGAACTGCTGTAGATCAGGGGCAACGTTTAGAATTATCTATGTGAAATTTTATGCACCATTTTGCTATAAATGGTATTTTCTAAAACAACTAATTATTACTGAAAGTGACTCATGAAGACACCATGTGGAACCTATTCTCCAAAGTAACGTGGGGCAATAAGTCATCGTTGTTATTTTGTGTTGTAACTTCTGGTCATGCAGCTTTTTCCATCCAAGACAACAGCAAAACATGTCAATATTATCAATAGTTTTAAAACAGGCTACGTTGTCAGATGTTGCTCTTTTTAAAACAAGAGGATATTTTCACTTTACCTGTACAAAACAACGGGGTGCCGCTAGAAATTTTTAGGCCCTAAGATAATTTTATTATCCTCAAACACTGATTATTATTACAATGTTCTCTGGAGACCCCTGTCAGCTCCCATAATTCATCCGACATTCTTGAAATAAGGGGCAACAGGCTTGGAAGATTTTTTTTTATTTACATCTGGAGGATGTGTCAGTAATAATTCTTAAATCAACAGCTTTAACAAGAATGCAAGGCATAGCACAAACACTTGCCATTGCAACACACAGTTTCATCAACACAGAGCCATTATTAACATCAAATAAAGAAAACAAAATCAGATCTGAATGGCTTCAATTGGTTTTGTTTTCTGTCTGTTAGTTTGTCTTTAGAATCCATCGGTTTAGATTCACGATGTGGAATACTGCCAGTGCTTAAGACTCTCTCAGTTGTGTCTTTTTTGTGAATAAGTTTGTTTTTCTGTCTCAGTTGCACCATGTTGAGAACACAGACAGCAACCAAGGCTCACCTAGTTCCTTTTCATTTACTTGCCTGGCTAGCTTCAAGTGCCTATTGATCAAAGTAACAGAAGTTAATGTGAATCTCCCTCAGTCTGCTGCTGCTTGTTTTGTTTACCTGCCCCAAACTCAGAAGATACAAACTCGGGATTCCTCTCCATCCCTCTACAGTTGGCTCAGATGGGATCACACTATTCATCAAAGTAGCAAAAGTTAAAGGAATATTCCACCTTTTTATGAAAATAGGTTATTCACTGTAGCATAGTGGTTAAAGAGCCTGACTCCAGTGGGCTAGTAGTCTGGAAGTTGTGGGTTTGAATCCCGGCTGCCACCGTTGTGCCCTTGAGCAAGGCACTCAACCCCAAGTTGCAATAGGGGATACTTGCCCTGAACTAATTGATAAATGTAATTTACATTGGATAAATGCGTAAATGTTAATGTAAATCTCCCTCAGTCTTCGGTACCACTTTATAATAACCGTCCTCTATAAATGGCTTTTAAATAGCTTATTAACATCAGTAAGTAGTTATTTAACCGTTAACAGCAGTTAACAGTTAGGTAATGGTAATTAACAGACATTTTACAGCATAGTTAGTAAGTTAACAGTTAGTTTACAGTTTGTTATGGATAAATTAAAAAATGGTAAAACTTGATGGAATTTATCCATCTCATTGATTGAAACCACCAACTTTCCAATTAACATCTTACTGATGTTAATAATCTATTTAATAACCATTTATAGAAGACGGTTATTATAAAGTGCTACCCAGTCTTCTGCTCCTTGTTTACCTGCCTCAAACTCAGAAGACACAAACTCCCTACCCTGGGCTAGGCTAAGCTTCCTCTCCCTCTACAGTAGGCTCAGATGGAATCACACTATTCCATCGTCATCCTCACTTTTCTTTTCTTTTTTTGTGTCTTCACTCGTTCCTGAAGCATGACTAATCCCGTCTAAACTCTGAGGATTCCTCTCCTCTTCCCTCACTCTCCCTCCTCATATCCCGTTCCCTATCTCTCACCTCTCTCCCTTCTCTCTCTCTCTCTCTCTCTCTCTCTTTCTTTCTCTCCTCCTCTCTGTTACTCAAGCGGCACTAATCTGCACCCTTCTCTCTGTTTCCTCTCCTCTTGTATGTTTTTTATGATCTGGCGTTACAGGAGCAAAACTAATCCGATCCCGGGCCCACCCCTCTGTCACCACCCCTCCACTCCTCTGACTCTGTCACCACTGCACCGCCTAGCCTGTTGTTTTTCTCACCGCTCCTCTTCTTTTGGCCATATCATTGTCTGACTACCTGCTCTTTTATTTCCCTCTCATTTCATGTTTAATGTTGTCTGCATTTACCGTCCCCTTTAACAAATGCAGAAAAAGTACAGTCAGAACATCTAAACATTCTGCTACACTAACTTATATAGGGCTACAGCCATGTTGTTAAATTAGAACTGCAGAAGATATAGGCCTACAGACTGAATCAAACATAAAATTTCATGTGCTGATAATTTTTGTTCAGTTAACAGTTATAAAAAGTAGTTTGTAGGATAGTATTATCTGTTATTGAAGTAACTATATGGAAGAACAACTGACATTGATGACCCTCAACATTATTGAACTCCAGTTACTACCAAGATGGTAGTTATAGCCAAAACACGACTAAAAAGGTTCATGATACAAGAGGATCACTTTCCCCCACTATAACACAAAACATACTATGGGAAACTCGCAATATTTCTAATTATGAAATACATTCACTATAAGTCAGTGCAGCCTCAGCCATTTTCTTAAAGAGTTTCCTCAACAGCAGTGTCTTTTGAGCACAGTCTAAATGACCAAAACTGTGGTGTGTAATGTGGAATAGACTAAAGCTGACAGCGTTGAAGTGGTTTTCTCCTTAATTAGACATTTTCTCTTCTCTCTAGTGGGATTCGCTCTAGTGGTTAGTCTGTCTAATCACCCTCACACATTTTATCTCCACATCTAAGCATGCATGGAAAAGTTTGGAAAGTTTAGTTCAACTCAAGAGTCAAAGTCATTTTCAGTATTTCAGTGCTCTGCAAAATACTAGAGTTCAAAGCTGTGAACCTTCTTGTCAAATAATTGCGCATTATCATTATATTAAATTCTCTTCATTGATGTGGGCTTGTTTGTGGTTTTTACACAAGCCCCCCCTTAAATTCCAACAAAGCTGTTTTGTGTTAGATAATATTTTTCTCCAGGGACAGTCAGAAAAACTGACTTTTTTGTTGTATTTTATCGTTTTTGCTTTGATGAAGACCTGCGAAGACAGCCCATCACTAGGCTAGAATTGGTTTTCAGGTCCATCTTCAAAAACTTCAGATCTTCTGTTTCATCCACTGTTCAATCCCCCTCCTCTGCTGTTTTAGAGTTCAAAGAGCAACTTGAAGGTTAAAACCCCTTTAAGAATGTTATAGTCTTTGAATTATAGACTTTATTGGTATTTTCAGTGGTGTTTTGTAACTGCCTTTCTGAACGTTCTAAACTGAATTTGCTTAGAGGAAGACATCAGGGAGCCATAGGGCAAGTTAGTCAATAATATCCATTTAGTATAATGCATTGTATAGCATGTTTAAGACTGACATAATCCATCATAAATACCTAATTATAATACTTTTTTTGATGATAATTTTTTTTTATTTTACTTCACTTCAATACAACCATATAAGACACAACGTGTGGTATGATACAAGTCAAAACTAATGATAATACGTAGTAAAAAAAAAACTGTAGGCATACTGTACGCATTTCAAGCCTAATAATTATGAGCCTCTTAGGCATCAAACACAAAGAGATGTGGGGAATTAAAGTGGATCACAAGCAAATTAATTTGGTTGAAGAGAGAATTGGTCATATGGTGAGCACCCTAATGTAGCCAAGGACAGTTCGACCGCTCACGGTTCTCAAACCCGCCACCTTGTCATTTACTGTACAACGTGGCATGGGAGTCAAACGCTCTGACCACAGAGCTAAAAACTCAGTGGCTAGAAGCATTCTTGAGACTAGGGGTGTGAGGATGTACTATGCTGCTGCCAGCTAGCCTAGGCTAGTTTGCAACCATTACACCAACACAACAAACCTTCAACAGATGCATACAGGCAACCATGTTAATACAAACGTGTTTACGATTGTTTTAACCTGCAGTAAGGCTATACTACCCTAGCAAGCGATAACTTCCCTAAACTGTATGTTATCTATCTGTCTGAATTTACACCACCTCAGACACCCACCCTACCCCAGTGTATTCATCCACATCCACGGCCTGCATGGAAGATTGATCATCAGTAATAATACAGATGGATTCTCTCTGTTGAAATAAATTATGGGGAGCAGCAGTGGCACTTTTGAATACTGTGAACAACGTACAGTACTTCTGTTCATTCAGCTGGACACTTTGTCTGTAAGGGTTTCTGTGATGGTGATGTCGGTCGGTGCATTTTACGCACCCCTTGAACGTCATCGCCACTTTCACAAACAATATATCCCTTAAACCAAACAAATTACTGAAATGACATCACTCCAAAGGGGGAAAAAACAACACTTCAAAAACAAATCATCAGCACGCCACAGGGCAACATAACAGTAAATACACACACACACACACACACACACACACACACACACAACACACACACACACACACACACAAAGAAGAGGGAGAAATAAACAATAAAATGAAATAAAAAAGGAGAAGATTGAAGCAGTTGCCATGATGTCTGCCCAGCAGATGATTGGCTTGTTGTTGACTTTGCCTGCTCATCCCCTGTGATTGCTGCCTGCTGCTTTTATTTCCACACATTATTTATTTAGGTGATGATTTCAGACTCATGCCTAAAATCATGGGGCTGAGTGCTGAATCGTGTGTGTGTGTGTGTGTGTGTGTGTGTGATCTGTTTGTGTGGTCTGGGAGTGTGTTTGTAGGAGGTACTAGTGTGTATATGTGTGTGTTGATCTGTTTGTGTGGTTTGGTGTGTTTGTAGGAAGTACCAGCAGTGTGTGTGTGTGTGTGTGTGTGTGTGTGTGTGTGTGTGTGTGTGTGTTTGTGTGTGTGGATCTGTTTGTGTGGTCTGGGAGTGTGTTTGTAGGAGGTACCAGTGTGTGTGTGTGTGTGTGTGTGTGTGTGTGTGTGTGTGTGTGTGTGATCTGTTTGTGTGGTCTGGGAGTGTGTTTGTAGGCATGCATGCGTAGCTGTAGGTGTGTGTGCATGAGTGAATGTATACTTTGTAGTGTGCATATTAATATGTGTGTGTGAACTATTATAAGCATGTGTGTGTTTCTGAGAGCATAGTTGAAAGTACTGAAGGTGTATGTGTGTATGAGCTGGAGTGTGTTAAGGTGCAGTGGGGTGCAGGTGTGTGTATACGGGGGGTAGGGGGATGGTTGTAGGGGTTTTTTGGAGAGGTACGAGGGCATGATGGATTTTCAGCTTTGCTGAAATGTCCAATTTATGTGCTGCCTCTCACCCCTGTAGCGGCTCCTGCTGGAAGCTAGCTAGCAGACGCAGTCTCAGTCTTAGCCGCTGTGCTGCCGACCGCGCCACAGATTTATCCAGTCGGACACCTCCATAGCCAGGCCTCAAGCAGCTTTTATCTTCAAGTGTGTGTGTGTGTGTGTGTGTGTGTGTGTGTGTGTGTGTGCGTGTGTATGCCTGGTGCGTGTCAG
This sequence comes from Sardinella longiceps, assembly GCA_027497455.2. Lineage (NCBI taxonomy): Eukaryota > Metazoa > Chordata > Actinopteri > Clupeiformes > Clupeidae > Sardinella > Sardinella longiceps. Next base: position 21,784,102 of record JAODXP020000029.1, read on the forward strand.
TTTCTTGCCTTGAAACCTCCCCGTGGTGAGAGAATTGCACATAACTACAGCACTCTTACCTCATGATCTATGTATGCATCAATTGACAAGACTTAAAATAAACACACACACACACACACACACACACAAATAAATGGTAATCCATGCACACACACACACACACACACACACTCATAAACCTACTTATTCACACACACACACACACACACACTTTTTCATATTCTCTGTGACATACAGACTCATGACACATTTCCAGCACAGCGACAGGTGAAATACGTGTTACATATCAACATGTGAGGCATCATGTAAAATAAATATGAATGCAATAGACATGTCAGATTAAAACCCTGAGAAGAAGCTTTTTTTTTTTTTTTTAAGAGATACGTGTCGATCCTCCCCCTCTGACTCATGACTTAAGTAGGCATATTCTCTTGCAAAAAAAAAAAAGAAAAAGAAAAAAAAGAAGAGCTTAGGAGAGACACATAATTGGCAGTTTCAAATTGGAGGAAGAGAAAAATGAAGGAGAAAAAAAAACACTCAAAAAGAACCTCAAATTGATTTTTGCACTGCGTATCCATTATCCTACCCTGACACGTACCCTCTCAGACAGTTAAAAAGAGAGAAATTTGACGTGCTGTCCTTTTGGCATCTCTTTAATACACTTGCAGGCAACCGCCGTGTCAAGGCCGCACTTATCGGGGGCAATTATTTCTGCGGGCGGGATGAGTGACAACTATTAATTGCTCATGGAAATGCAGTCGTCTGCTCAGGTAGCCACTTGTGTGTTGCAATGAGTGACTCAGGGCGAGACCGAATGGTGATATTGGCGTTCTGAGTAACTGCACAGTGGAGCAGTCTATCTATCTCTCTCTCGCCGTCTTCTCCTCCCTCTCTCTCTCTCTCTCTCTCTCTCTCTCTCTCTCTCTCTCTCTCGCTGTCATATCACTCAGCCTTCAACAGCTCTCCTTTCCTCTCCTCTCCTCTCCTGGCTTTTCTATATGTGACAGATGCCAGCTGGCTTAACTGTGTTTGAGGAACGTTGGTAAACTTTCACTCCTGATCCATTCCTGGGCTAGCTTGGATTAGCCTGGATTAGCTAAACCTGGATTAGCATGCTATAGGCTCCCAATCCGATGTTGCAGTGAGGTTGCGGATACTAATAACCCGTGGGCTGGACTATATGTGTGATGACAGTTTTTGCATGAACCCTTATGGGAGTGGAGGGTTTAGGGGTGAGTGTTTTGGATGAGAGTGAGGTGTAGATGTAGCCTGACAAGACAGACTATCACATAAAATGTATAGTCTGGCCACAAGTGATAGACCCTCGGGTGAGACGGCTAAAACCTCAGCGCAACTAACAAGCCGATTCAAACAACACTGCCCAATGACTCCCTGTCCAGATAGAACGTTGTGATTGGCGAAACACCACAATGTCTGAATACAACCTAGACCGTTGTGTTTGGTTTTAAACAGCTCAGACACCACCGATGTCTGAGTACAATCTATGGCTGATTGCTAGATGTACTCACTGAGTAAATTCAATTTGCTACCGCTAGAGTACGGCTATGGGCTAGTGTAGATGAGTTATGGATGAAAGTGAAATTTAAGGGGTGAGTGTTGGATGGGAGTGAGGATTAGGAGTGTGTTTCTATGGCGGGGGTTGAAGTTTAATTAAGTGTTATGAATGGAGGTGAGGGTGAAGCTTAGATTAAGGGAGTGAGATTTAAGGGGTGAGTTTTATGTAATAGGGGTGAGGAGGTTTAGGGGATGAGTGTTATGGTTGAGGGTGAGTTTTAGGGGGTGGGTATTATGCATGGGAGTGAGAGTGAGGCTTAGGGTAAGACTGTCATGCATGGGGGTGAGGTTTGGGGTCGAGTCTTATGGAATGGAGGTGATGTTTCGGGAGTGAGTGTTACGGAATGGAGGTGAGGTTTCGGGAGTGAGAGAGTGTGTAATGGATCATTAGTGTCATAAATGTGGGTCTGGATTTCCAAGCTATCAGTAAAAAGTCCACATGAAGAGCTTGAGAGAAAAGCTGCTCCCATAAAGACTGCAGGCTGCTCCTATAAACTGTTTCCAGTGAGCCCATTGAATATTAAGTGGGGTGATGCTAAATCATGGTTATGAAAATAGCCTTTTTGGGCTCTTGGTTGCAACTCATTCTTGGCTACATTTAAAAACCAATGGTCTAAGTCTTGAACCTGCAAAGACTCAGTCTTGAAATAAGTGTCACTACAGGTGCTTTTAAAAAAAGAGAACATTCTACAACTACAACACAGTTAATAACCTTCCTAAGAGTGTGACTTGTGAACAAGAAATTGGTAGAAAGACATAATGAAACAGCATGTACAGCCTTAAAGTACAAAAATGGTACAGTATCTCAAAGCTCTCTCTTGCATATAATAATAAAACATACCTAAACAACGTTTGATGACAGGGGACTCAACAGTCACCTTAGCCAAGCCGCTGCTGGTATTTTCGACTAACACTTTGCAGTATAGCTTTTCCTATGGTATGTTAGAGTTAAACAGACTTCTCTGGTGAGGAGAAATGTCAGGTGTGCCTTTTTTGACTATTTGATTGGGTCTTTATATTACAGACTAGAAGAGATCAGTGCCATTGGCCATTAACGATCCTTTGTGTCTGCTCTCTCTCTCTCTCCCTCTCTATCCTCGGGGGTGTGTTCTTACAGCACACTAGCTGAATCGCGCACTCGCACTCCCCGGCAGAATTACAGCCAGCCACTGTTCTCGCTGTTCATGGGTGAAGCGAAGCTTGTTGTCTGATGAAACTTAAATGTAACCCACCTAAATTATTCAATTCCATCTCGTTTCTCTTTTTTTCCCCCATATTCTACTTCTTCTTCTTCTTCTTGTACGAGAATATTTATACCAACCAAACGCGCTTATCAAAGAGACACTAATGCAATACCGTTCATAAACATTCTGTCACTTCATAAATACCGTATTTTATTTCTCTCTCTTTCACACACACACACACACACACACACAGGGCATCCAACACGTGTCCGGCCGGCCGCGCTGTGTGAGACGGACTACTGCGAGCAGCTTAGGGGATAGCAGCTGTCTGCCCATCCTGCGGCACGAACTCTCGGCGAGTGGAAAAGAGACTGCAGCGCTCTGATTAAGGCCTTATCGCCACGGCTCCCCGGCCATTCTCTCGCCGTGCCACTGACAGCCGCTGAAAGCATCGGCAATTAAGTAATTATCTGTAGACCCGGTGTCTAATACAGGGGCCTGAGCACTGCAGGGACTTCAACAGGCAGCGCAAGGATTTCACCCAGAGACTGAAAACGTGAAACAAAATAGAGCAGAAAAAAATAAACTAAAGCAGAAAGAGGAAGAGGATGGTGTGTGTGTGTAGCCTTATGGATGCGACGTACTGTGTGTGTGTGTGCGTGTGTGTGTGTCAGACTCACACCTCTGTAAATAAGGCTACATACATGTACTCCTATACAAACACACACACACATACACACACACACAGACTGACTCAAATACAGACACAATGTACAGGCATTGAGTTACAGACGACTGTAACTTTAGTCCAACAGCCTGTCATGTCTGGCAGTAGCTTACTGAGATGTTAAATGCTCGCTGCCATGTTTTTTTCCACCTTTTTTTCTTTTCCTCAGCTTCCTCCCTTCTCTCTCGCTCTCTCTCTCCTCCATCCCTCCCTCCCTCTCTTCCTCTCCCCTGCTGTGAGAAGCCATTACTGCCTTTTTTTCTCTCCCTCTAATTGATCCTTTGCTTTTCCATCTCTCTCTTTCTCTCCTCCTCTCTCTATCCATCTCTCTCTCTCTCTCTCTGCCTGTCTCCTCCTCTCTCTATCTCTGCCATCTCTCTTTGTCCGTTAATGGACATTCACTCACCAACCCCCCTTTTCAGTGTTATGTGTTTAAAAGGAGGACCAACAGCAAAAAAAAAAAAAAAAAATGTGTCCACCCTTCACCTCCCTCGCCCGATACTTTTTGACAGCTCCTCTTCTCTCCCCCTGTGTGTATGGAATCTTTTCCCTCTCTCTCTCTCTCTCTCTCTCTCTCTCTCTCTCTCTCTCTTTCCCCCAACAGTTTCTTTGTCGTCTCCTCATTGCCTCATCCCTTTTTTCTGGAGCGGCGACGGCCTGTTTGTTACCAGCTTTCATCTTTGATCTGCTCGTCTTTTGTGAGATTTTCCCCTCGTTTGCACTTCTTGCTTTGCTTTGACGCACGGGGGACGGTGACAACAAAGAGTCCTTTTAGGCATGAGGTGTGATGATCTTGGGATACAGGACTGTGTGTGTGTGTGTGTGTGACAGAGAGATAGGGAAAAGAGCTCTAATACCCTTGAGTGAGTATCACATATTTAATATAATCTTAAGCTTGTATTAAAACGACTCTCAGTCATCAGGTAATGCAGCAGTAAATACAGCAGTGCCTCTGTACTACTGACATGCAGCTTTTTACTCCATTGAATGGAGTAATGTTCCATACAAAACAAAACCTGAAACAGTTCCTCAGTCTTAGAGCTTTAGAATTCCTCAGTCTTCTAATGCTGTGGAGATCTTTAATCTAGTCTGTCAGAGTTCCAGAATCTTCTAGGCGTTTAGAGTTCCTCAAACCTCTAGGCTTTTAGAGTTCCTAGTCTTTAGCCTTTAGTGTTCCTCGATCTTAAAGGCAGACGATACAGGCCACTGAGCCCAACAACAAACAGACTAGAAAGACTTTTATCCTAAAGCTATTTTCAAACATAATTCTGCACAGAAAGCAGCACTTTAAAGAAAAATGCACTATGCAATTGTAATGTGTGAATGGATGTCTGTTGTTCGAGTTATTACAGTTTTTAACAATTTATTCCTCAATCTTCTAATAGACTACTTTAATCTGTAGATTTGAGCACCTTTACTACTGGTTGACGAGGACTATTCTGCCCACCCATAAGGTGGCTACAGACCAAAGATCCACGGCAAGACGGGCATCAACATTCTAAAAACTATCAACTGTGATTTGACACGTTGAATCCTTTGGCACGGCTTGCAACGGCATGCGACGATTGGTTCACATCGCCTCAACTCTTCTCTAAAAACACCTTGTCTTGTCGCGGACCTTCAGTCTGAATTGGCCTTTAGATCTCAAGTCTGAGGCCCCAACCAGACAACCGGAGCTGCCCCCAGAGACGACTTAATGGTCGGACCGTGAAGATGTTCTTCGGTTAAGTGTGATGTACTGTAAAGATGTTGCTTTGATTCAATACATTTCTATTTAGTTTATGACAATGTGAAACCTTGGGCCTTGCGCAGGGAATGTAATTGAGTAAAAGAAGCACTTAGTGCAGGTATGCTTCTTTGGGCACATAGAAAGCAAATAGGATAGGAAAGGACTTTATTCACTCCTTAAGAATTTCAAGACACCACATAACACTAATAACAACCAATTCCAACACCATTTTGACGTGTCTTTGTCTTTCACTTTTTCCATCTTCAAGTGAGCACTCCTTGCATATGTGTTCAAGGTCTTGAGATGTCTGCTGCTAAACTTCCCTTTCTTCCTTTTGTTCTCTCTTCTAGTTTCTTCTACCCAGAGCTTTAGTGCTCCATATCGCCTCTTCTATATAATCTTTAGTGTGTGTGCTGTGTTCTCTGTCCTCTCCTTAACGTACCCGATGAACCTGTCTCTCCAGATTTTGAGATTGTCCATATACATACACAAAGAGTCTGTTCAGTGATGACTTTTCATGCTGTAAACCAGTAGGAACGGTGTGGGCACCTTGATGGCTGAGGTGTTCTTGAGGTACCTAAGGTACCTAACCCCTGCTCTGTTCTCCAGGTACAGAGGCAGGTGACCCACTGCTTAAGGTTAGTGTGTGTATTCACTTGACTGTAATTCACCGATGGGTAAAATCTAAGTCAAATTTTCATCTTAGTATCAAGGTGTAGTCTATTTACTTAGTTATATTTTAAGTGCGGGGGTGTGTATATATATAGGTCATATTTGATCCACTCCTCTCTTTCTCTAAGGAGTGCTATTATGCTATCACAGGGTGCATTATAAATAAAAAGGGCATTCAGGCTTTTTTCACCAATTGATTAACGAGACCCATGCCAGTGAATTGCTGCCTCGTTATCCTCCAGTGGTCTTGTTATAATGGCGATTAAACTTCTTTGGGAAGAGTAGTCTGGCCTTGTCAAGAACTCCCTTTATCTGTGTGGTATGGTACTACGGAAAGTTACTTAATTATGAATGCAATTTGTGAAAAATATAGAGTGAAGTCCTGCAATGTCTTCTGCAACTGTTTACCAAAACATGGGCATATTGTACAATCAAAAGTCTAATTTACAACAATTACAACAACTCTCATTCATGCTCCCTCAATTAATATCTTTTTTTTGCTGCAAATGCAGTATATTCACTTGAAGTAATGAACATGATGAGTTTGGGAACCATGACGTTACACCAAAAAATCATCACCACTTTGGAATACCGCACAGCCGGCTTTACATTGGAATTTCTTATAAAAGACTTCAAGTCTTTATTACTGGTTTCAGTTTGTCACTGGCATCTTTTCTTGCCATTGGCAGAGTATAAGGGTATGTGTTTGTGACAACTCCCACATTTTCCCACACCAAACATACTGTAGAGGATCAATGGTGTCTTCCTGGAGCACTTTTTACTGTATTGCTTAAAATCCCCCTCACACTCTGATTGCAAACAATCAAATTAATTAAATAATTATTACAATTAAATAAATGCACTAAAACAACAAAATAAAATAAGTATTTGTCACCTGGGAAACAAACAGGACGGATAAAACAAGTAAAAGACTTCTCTTGTCTGACCATTCATGTAGTTAAGACCCGTATCTGGGTATCTATAGAGACGGATATGTATTTATTTATGCGGTTGCACCTCTTATTTACATGTTAATGGAGGTTTCAGACACTGGAAATTTGGAAGTCACGGTGAAATCACCCCACATAAGGACATGAGGTTGAAGTCACACAATTTTTACCGCAACGCTTTTCCCCCCTGCTGAGCACCAACGGCTATTAAATTCACAAGAGTTACCGCCAATGTCCAAGTGCCCTTCTCGGCTGGAGATTGGGCTCAACACAACACAGATTTCAATGGGGGCGATTCTCAAAGGCTGCCGGATCAATACAACAGTCTCCTGGTGCAGCCCGGTGGCACATCAAGGCCGTCGGAGTCTTTGAGCTCTGCCTCAGACTGGATCAATACTCAACAGACTCAATTTAAGCACCTTTTTATCAACCCTGTGTAGTTTAATGTGCCCATTTATACGAATGCAAAGAGTCAGTGTGCTAGACTGGGATCCTGAACCCCTCACAAAGCCGTGTCGAGGGGTTTCGGCTGGTCTGCATGATATAATTCAGCGTAATATACGGTAATTGTTGGTCGTTTTAAGGTGGTATCTCACCTGCCTTTTGCAGATATTACTGAGCTTAGCTCTGTACAGTGCAGCAATATAGATGTCATGTTTTTACAGTCTCAGTTACAGAGTCTCATCAAAATATTACTGTCAGTCAGTTGATCAATGACTATATCAATAAAAGTTGTAATGATGGCGCTCCCAAACAATGAAATCAATAGAAGTGCCATTTTGGCATGTAATTGCATAAGTCTATACCAAAACATGAAAATACCAAAATAAACATTTTAAGAAATTCATACATGATATGAAATGATAAACATTTTTGAGTTAATGACTTCTGATCTCATGTAAACATGCTCAGTTCATGCACATAAAGATTCAAATCTCAGACACCACCAGGATGTTCGAGCCATGCTCTGCATCCTATAGTACACACATTTACCTAAGACACAGCCATATTGATCTGTTTAATTGGACTGCAGGTTTAAGTTCAATATCCTTTAGTCTGGGAGTCGGATATTATGTTCACACTCTCATTGGTTCTGAAAGGAAAGTCGAAGCCCTGTCAGTGGTACATGACCTCACTGGTTCTATAGGCGATAGCTCCACCCAATCACTGCGAAGCCCAAGGGGGCTGGTGATCTTAGAGGAGAATTAGGTGTAAATCACTCCATAGGTCTCTGGTATTTTTGGCCTTCAATGGTGCCTTCCAGGCAGCGCTGCCCTCAAGGCACTACTCCCAGGCTCCCCCCATTTTAGGGTTACGATGACTGGGGAGTTAGGGTTAGAGTTAAGGTAGTGCCTTTTAGGCTGTACTGCCTGGAAGCTTCTGTTGGTGGGGCAAAAAAAAAACCACACCATTGAGCCACTCCCTATTGCTTGATGTCACCATGTGATGTTGGTAGGAAGAAGTAAGACGAAATTGGATTGGACGTCCACCGAATAGTGAACTGATAACTAACACTAACCGAATGGGGCCCAGTCACATACTTTCAGTTTCATTTTCTAATGCCCCATGCAATTAACATTACTTTCTGTTTTGTTATTCAATCTAATCAGACAGGTGGCATTCATTGACCTACTAGAACAACTGGGGCTTTGGATTGATTCACAGTGGATTTCACCTTTAACTTATCCCGCCTTTGCTCCTTGAGGAAGGAGAGTAGTTCAATATTTGTCTGTAACATGGCAGACAGATGTTGGGCATCACCTTAGTGGGTTTTTCCGACAATAGACAACACAAATGTTGCCAGGTGCACACCATTTTGTCACAATAAGGGCACTGGGTTATCCATGAGAGGTCAAAGGTTGAGGAGGCCCTCATTCTCCAGTGGCTTCGACTGCCTTGACGAGACGGTTGGAGAGACAGCGACTCAATCCCCCAACCCGTCACACAAACTGTACCGTACATGAAATTAGGGCAGAGACAAACAGTGTGACAGCATTTCCACGCAAATGACTTATTCAATAGCCCTGCATAATGGATGAGTGTAAAAGCGCTCATTAGAATCATCTGCTTGATTCATGACTTCGACCGCTGCATAATTATGCATCAAATAGTTGTATTACTTCAGAGAAATGTAATGTATAGAAAGCTCCTTGCCTGACTGCATCTTTAGTTATGAGGTAGAATAGCAAGGGTAATGGCTTCTTTCCGTTCTCAAGACTCCTATTCTTGCTCCTGCTCTACAGTGACTAGCCTAAGTGTTATGCCAGTTATGACACCCTTGGCAACTCAGTCTTATGGCCGAGACAGAGTGCTATGAGCAAACATTTAGGCAATATATTTTTGTACTTAGTTTTTTATGTAACCTCTACAGTAAAAACCTCTAGTTCCACACAGGTCTATACATCAGAGGCCTATAGAATTACCTGTTTATCGATGTTATTGGTTGGTGACAGAAAAAGTCCACTTTCTGTAGAATTGCCTCTCAACATCGATCCCAGGTGAGGAGATTGTTGTTGACCCTGTTTGACCTCCACAGAGATCACCACAGGTAGCCAATCTTTCGGTCCACAATACATGACCAAACTCACCAATATACCTCTGCCTCACTGCCTACACAACTCAAGCCTTGGAGTCCCTCAGAAAGCAGATCAATACCCCACACTCCATTCAGTGCTTAGCTAATCACCCAGCAGCCCAGCGCAGGTTTAAACAAACAGAGAGTGAGTCATTCAGCAGGGAGACTAGCCTAGCCTAGCGTCAGGAAAGTCACCCTGCTTCTCTGCGTGCATTGTTAGCGTGCTAAGCTATGCTAAGCTAGCGGTAGGACCCACATAGAGCAGCATAGCAAGCAGGACTGGATTAAAGGAGAAGGGAGCCTGGCCCCGCCCGACATTTATCATCTCATTACAGAGTTTTCCTCTAGGATCCTGGTAATGGATGTCTCAATGTACATTATTACTCTTGCGGAGCACAAGAGATTTTAACAATAAACAGCAGTCTAATTCAGAACTAAATATTTTCAGTATCATGTTAGGAGTACTGTTCTCTCTTTTGTTGTGTTTGTCTGTGCTGTGGTGAATGAACACGGTGAGTAATTTGCCATCCCTTGTGTAAGGGAAGCTCATTAATCATTGAATGGGTGCAGTCAGTGATTTCACCCCTTTGCTGAAATCCAACTCGACATTCTAATGGAGACATGCCGAGCACATGGTGTTGGCACTTTAACAACCTCCAGCTTTCCCTATCTTTCTCTCTCGCTCTCTCTCGGCCTCTCCGTCCCTCCCACTCCCTCTCTTTCTTTCCAATATCCCATATTCCCTCCTTTTAGTGGGCCCCCTACTATGCAGACGACATCCAGACACAAATAGCACCCCCCACCCCCCAACGTCTGACCTTCATTCTCTCTTCTTACATTCTGCTCTTTGATTTTTTTGTTTGTTTTTTTGTGTGTGTTTTTTTTTTTTTTCATAGGAAGGGGGTGTGTTGGATTTGAGTTGCACACTGTCATACCTTCATCTCTGTCCACATAGGCCTACTGTGTTGACTAAGAGTCTTTTACTCTCTTGCCTTTTGCTATAATTACTCATTTCTCTCCTGCATCTTCTCTCCAGCTTCAAAGCTGCCTTTGTGTGTGTGTGTGTGTGTGTGTGTGTGTGTGTGTGTGTGTGTGTGTGTGTGTGTGTGTGTGTGTGTGTCTTTGCGGGTGTGCTGTGCAGTTTTGGTATGGTGTAAAAGCTTCTGATGCTGAAAAGAGAGAGAGAGAGAAAGAGGGAGGGAGGGAGGGAGAGAGACGGAGAGAGAGAGAGAGAGAGAGAGAGAGACAGACAGACAGACAGACAGACACTGGGCAGAGTTTAACAGAATAACCTGCTGTGGTTGGTCATACATTAATATCCAGCCAAAGACACACCAGAGGATCAGTCAATGTAGACACTTTATGCTGCTCCAAGGGTGGGGCTTTGGGGGTCGAGGGGGTGGGGTGGGGGTGTCTATGGAGAAGAGGGCCAGTACATGGCAATCTCGTCCTTCCTCAGCTCTCTCTCTCTCTCTCTCTCTCTCTCTCTCTCTCTCTCTCTCCCTTGAGTCGGCCATGATTTTGTGGCTGCCTCTCTTTGTCTTGCTGCTCTGTTTTATCTTTGTCTCACGTTGTAAGTTAAAAAAAAAAAAAAAAAAAAAGACGGAGGATCAGTAGGAATCTGCAACTGTGGAGAGTGAGGCTGCAACGCTCTGAAGTTGCCAAATCTGGGTCAAACATCTATTTGAAGTATTTTCAGTGCTGTAACTCAAACATGCTGGAGAAGAACGGCGTTGTTAGCACAGGCTAGTCTGATCAGATGCACCTTTATTTAAAATGACCAAATGCAAGAGTACTTCAACCATCCATCTCCTCAAACTGACACAATCACCTTGAGCAGTTGAATAAGATTTGAGTTTATGCTTAGTATTTTGTTGTTACAAAATGATGAGTTAATTGGCAGGCTGTGTGTGTGTGTGTGTGTGTGTGTGTGTGTGTGTGTGTGTGTCTTGTCACTGTGTATCATTCTGTCTGTCACGCCAGTGATGGCATGGTTGTTTCTGTCATGTTGTCATGATGCATTGCCGCATGGACACAATAGTCCAGTATCTAGTATGGAGATTAATCCTCGCCCTGAAGTAAAAGACAACTTCAATGGAGATCTCCAAAGAAAAGAGAAAAAAAACACTTCATCCATGTTTGGGAAACTAGGTCAATATCTGACAAAAGATATCTGATGATCTGCACACAAGAAGCACGTTGCTATGTGATTTAGCGTCACTAACAATAAATCTCAATTAGTTTTTAGAAATCTGCCGTAACGTGTAAACATGATAATGGCAAGCCTTGTGCGCTTGGTACGGAAGGCTATAGGTGCTTTTTGTCTGAAATGTAATTTTGAGGTAATTGGAAACAAAGAAGTTTTTGTTCAAATTAATATTTTATCACCAAAACAAATTATGGGTGTCCTTGAGGCCTGCTGGGCGTAATGGAATAATTTTCTTACCTCATAAAACACCTGCCAAGTCGGTTTTTCTTTCTTTTTTGGGGGGTGGGAGGGGGGGGGGTGCCTTGAAAGCACTGGTACATTGTTTACATTCAGCTTGTGAGATCAGCCAGCTAACAGCATATTCACACACAGGCACCTGATTTGCTCCAGAGTGCCTCCTAGTG
>JAODXP020000029.1:21796226-21876226 GCA_027497455.2 Sardinella longiceps
TAGTCCAGATGATATGTGAAAAAAGCGTTCACTTTTTCATAAAAGCGTGAAATTTGGTATACTTGTACAGTTTGGTACCCTGAACAATTTCAGAAATGGAGCCATCGCAAAAATGGTTCGTGACGGCCGTAGCGGCCATTTTTCTTCCCGCCATTACCGAAAACAGTACTTTTAAGCATATCTCTTGAACGGAACAAGGAAATGCAGAAATGATGATGGCTACCCCTATGTTTTCATGGTCAAGGATTTCAATGACACCAAACATGATATTGTAAATGCCTTTGGGTTGCCATGGTTACCATCTCAGCTTTCCGCCATAATGGAATTAATACATTTTTCTTCATAACTCGAAGACCAGACATGGTAATAAAGAAATCGTGATGTCTACCCATATGTTTTTATGGCAAAGGAATGCAGTGAGACAATAATAAGCAGTATATAAGGTTCAAGTAAATGGTTCAAGGTGAATTCAGTGACACTGTGGATTACAATGACATCTGAAAATATTCAGAATGAACTTTCATCCTTGAGCCAGAGGGGTTGGTGGTTACTAAAAAGTGGCAGTGGCTACCATACCTTTTATGAAAGCCTGGAATATCAGCTTTTCAATGATGTATGATGGCCATTTGAGAGGAGTAATTGTTTTGAGTTATTGCACATAATGTAACCTAGATAAAGGAAATTATGTGTATAAATCTAGCAGAACGCTGAGATAGCTGGATATGTAAAAATGGTATAACAACAAATGAAACATTGATTCTTATGTTTTAGGGTGTGGTAAACCCAATTATGACATTGTCATTACTGTAAAAGGTCAAGGTCATGACCTTTTGGCATGGTTGATGACATTTTTTGACATTTTCAAAGATTGCATAATTTTTCTCTCTATTCTCCCCATCCTTAAGAAAAGAAAGAATGAAAGGAACACTTTTTATTGGGTATCACATTAGGTCCTCTTTGATAATGATCTGATCTGTGAAGTAGCAGAGGGCATTGTTAATCAGTATCAGCAAATAGGGGCAACAATGAGAGGGCCCCCAAAAAGGCCATTTTTCATATTTCATATTTCATTTCACTCTGTAAAGCAGCATGGTGACCATGGCCGTTTTTCTCGCCTGCTTTAGGTATCCAATCACAGAACAAAAAGGGACTAGCACGGCCCTCGATTGCATTTTACGTCACATGCTGGCTCTGGTATTGGCTCTGAGCTATGTACAGATGCTATGATAGACATTTGTAGCGCCCAATAATCGGCTCTATCGTAAACGATACTTCCACTACGGGAAAAGCAATAGGTGCGTCTCCAGACTAAATATCACTTGTGATTTTAGTTTGGTGATCGCCAGGCTAATTCAAATTTGAAAGTTGCAGTTAATCACAAATACTTAAACAGTTTATATGAACCAAACTCTCAAATGCTTTGAACACATTTATTGATTCAGTCAATCTTCTACCAAAACCACAACTTAAAACACGCTTAAGATTGTTTTGCAGAAGTTGAACACTTGCTGCAAATTATAGGAGTGTGTATAGAATGAATAGATCTGGCACAATGAAATTCAGGCAATTGTGATTCTGACCAAAGTGTAATGAAATGGCATTCAGTATGCATACATGATGTGAGCAATGTTTGGATCGAGGGCTTGCATCAGGTTGGATATTTCTTGGTCAAATTTACTACTTGAAATAACTAAAATTTATTATTGGGAAATGGAAATTTAAAGAATATACACTGCTGAAAAAAATAAGGAGCACTTAAAAATAATATATCAGATCTCAACAAGAAAAAAATTGTGTTTGATCTGCAGATATGGATAGGGCAATGCCTTAGGAACAAAAGGATGCCACATAATTTTCATTGAAATAAGGTTTCAGCCTATTAAGGGCTTATTATATAGACACCCCCAAACTCAAAGTGAAATAATGATGTCTCAGGCTAATCCATTTTACCTATATTTAATTTCTGTAGTCCCCATGCATGCTTGACAACGCTGTGGCATGCTCCAAAAGAGACAATGGATGGTGTCTTGTGGGATGTCCTCACAGATCTGTGAAAAGCATCCCTGAGCTTCAGCAAAGTTTAAGAAGCAACTTAGCACTGTCTAATGTGCCAAAATATAATGTCCCAGAGGGGTTAAGTCAGGTGATGGTGAGGGCCATTAATTGTACCAATTCCCTCACACTCCACCTACTGCCTGCATACTCTTGCAACACATCTGGAGGAACCTTGTCTCTTTCATGTCTATCACAGGTGCTCAGGGTGAACCTGCTCTCATCTGTGGAAGGTACATGCACCAGAGGCAGACTTGCCAGCTTTGGTGTTCTCTAGCCTGTCTCCTGAAAATGTCCTCCATGTTCTGGAAGTTGTGTTTTGGAGATACATTAAATCTCCTATCTGGCATGTCGTGGATATGCCATCCTGGAGGAGTTGGACTTCTGCCTCACACTACTACCAATATTGATAATGACTCTAGCCAAAACCAGCACTAGTGGAAAACAATCCAGAAAGATGATTCAAATGAAATGACCTCCATATACAAAACCATTCCTGTTTTGGGGCCCTCTCATTGTTGCCCCTCTTGTATACCTGTTTTTATTCCATCAACATCAGTACAGCTGTATGCTGATTAACAACACCCTCTGCTACTTCACTGACCAGATCATTATCAGAGAGCTTTAACTGACCTAATGTGATACCCAATAAAAAAAGTGTTTTTAAAAAAATTAAAATAAAAAAATTGGGTATTTAATTTTTTGAGCAGTGTAAAAAGATCTTTCCTTTCTTATGGATGGGGGACATTATTTATGCAATCTTTGTACAAAAAGTGTCCAAAAAATGTCATTGACCATTCCTTTTACAGTAATGACTAAGTCATAATTGGGTTTACCACACCCCAAAACATAAGAATCAATGTTTCATTTGTTGTTATACCATTTTTACATATCCAGCTATCTCAGCATTCTGCTAGATTTATACGCATAATTTCCTTTATCTAGGTTTACATTATGTGCAATAACTCAAAACAATTACTCCTCTCATACATCATTGAAAAGCTGATATTCCAGGCTTTCATAAAAGGTATGGTAGCCACTGCCACTTTTTGGTAACCACCAACCCCGCTGGCTCAAGGAGTATATGCTTGAAAGTTCATTCTGAATATTTTCAGATGTCATTGTAATCCACAGTGTCACTGAATTCACCTTGAACCATTTACTTGAACCTTATATACTGCTTATTATTGTCTCACTGCATTTCTTTGCCATAAAAACATATGGGTAGACATCACGATTTCTTTATTACCATGTCTGGTCTTCGAGTTATGAAGAAAAATGTATTAATTCCATTATGGCGGAAAGCTGAGATGGTAACCATGGCAACCCAAAGGCATTTACAATATCATGTTTGGTGTCATTGAAATCCTTGACCATGAAAACATAGGGGTAGCCATCATCATTTCTGCATTTCCTTGTTCCGTTCAAGAGATATGCTTAAAAGTACTGTTTTCGGTAATGGTGGAAAGAAAAATGGCCGCCATGGCCGCCACGAGTCATTTTTGCGATGGCTCCATTTCTGAAATTGTTCAGGGCACCAAACTGTACAAGTATACCAAATTTCACGCTTTTATGAAAAAGTGAACACTTCACCTATTTTTTGTCACATATCATCTGGACTAGTGGTAACAACTTTGCTTTTGTTTTGGCCAAAGCAAAGATGCTTTTCCTAAGGATATTATAGTATGTCCTCACTCACACACAGCTATATCTGCATTGTTGGTTGCTGCATCTGTGGTTTCTGATCCTGACGTGACGTTTCATTTAGCATTTTTAAGCTCAATCATTGTCATCACTGTCCATAGCCTAATGTATCTTTAAGCAAAAACAACAACAAAGAAAAATCTATGCTGTGGTAAAGAGAAGCTACATTCTTTAAAAACCAAACCACAGGAACTAGTCTGTTGCTATTGGATTCATAATATTGACAACTTGTATGTTATTGTGTGTTTGTCTACAGTCAAGCAGGCACGCACGGAGGCAGACAGGCTTCGCCATCCTCTGTGTAGCCAGTGAGCAAACAAAAACCCGCCATGGGCCCCATATTACAGTCTGTAGCCGTCTCATCCCTATCATGCTGTACTTAGTTACAACACACATTACAGTGGTGCCGTGGGGGAGGCGCGAGTCGTGCTTTAGTTGTCTACTCCACTGAATTAAAATAAAGGGTAAAATCTGTGGTTTAAAGGGGGATTTTTCTTACCAAGTGCCAGTCACGCTTTCACAGATAATGACAGGGGATTTCCTTAAGCACAACAAGACTGTTGTAGTAAAAAATCTGTGTGTGTGTGTGTGTGTGTGTGTGTTGGGAGTTTTGCATAATGGAGGCATCACCAAAGAGGAGGTGTTAAAAAAACAAAAAGAAAGAAAGAAAAATCACATGGACATTTGACACATGGCAGTTTAGCATTCTCCTCCAGTCCTCCTCACCCTTTACGGTAAGAATAGGGAGTGATACCGGTACATTTTGCCATATATATCAACCCTTTCTGATGTCTGGCAACAAACACACTTTCAAAGAGGGATCATCTGATGACCCCAGGTGACCCTATCAATCCAGCCGCAGGTACAATAAAAGGGTGGCAATTATTTCCCCACCTCGAAGGAGCATGTGGCCACCTGTTCCCGCCGGTAGGCCTCCTTATCCCCAGCGGGAGCCGTGGCCCGGCCTGATCATCCCCGCCGCCCAGTAATTGCAGGTTTCTGGAATGGCTTCCCCTGCAATTGCGGAAATCTCCCCGTAGGACCATGAAAATTTCCCATTTTCCATTATCCTCCCTACAGCCCATAAGCCCATTGCTGCCTGCGCCAGGCAGCTCGGAAAATGGCCAATCCACCCAACGCTTCTGACGACTGCCGAGATTGGACACCTTGGGTGGCGCAATGGCGTTTTTCTCAACCACAGGGTGGGTTTTTTGTTTCCCCCAAATGATGGAGTAATGTTATAATGGGGATGATGAAAGATCATTGCTATTATCCAGTTAGAGGAGCAACATCTTGACAGCAGTTCAGCACTGGCACTGCTGTGCCTCACAAGTAGACGGAGAAAAGTGACTGTTTCTGAAATAAACTATTGCTAGGAATACAGTAGCCCTGTTACACAACAGCATGTAGGCCTAAATGATTCCGTTTCATTTCTTGCACACCAATTACATGGTTTAATTGAGCCTGTCAATTAGTATTTTTGATGAGTCATTATAAATTAATACTTTGACAATTATGCAGCTTAAATTATGAAACGGTTTCAAAAAGGCTATGCAAAATAGGTTTCAAATACATAGCCTATACATACGTAACACAGATACTTTTCTAAGCGATTTTATACGGCTCTGCATTTTATAAGATGAGAGTGCCCCCTGGTGGTGGCTTACTGTAATTGTACCATCCACACTGGAGGACAAACACAATTCAACCCTCTTGATGTTTCTAGACATCATGCTCAGAGAGCAATGCATTTATGCCACTGCCCCCCCTGCATGAAACAGAGGAAGATGCTTCAATAACCTTTATAGGGCTCAGGAAGTAGACAGTGTTCGGTTTATTTGGCATGCTGTGAGGCTGGATTATTATTCTCTTACAGTTGAGAGTACACAGAAAAGGTTTTTTTTTTTTTTAACAGTTCTCATCTTCATAACACAGTGCAAATTACGCTCAGGAAATATGAGGAAAGTTGTAACAAGTCCTTTTCCCTCTACACTGTTGTTGGCAAGTAAATGTGTCCACATTTAAGCTGGTATGGGGAGGAAAAAAAAAAAAAAAAAAGCAGCAGCTACTTTCAGCGCACTAGTTATGGTGTGATATCAAGTGACCGAGCCCCATAGGGGGAAAATCAGGAGGCATCTTCACTTATATACTCATATCCTCAATGAGACTTAACATTAGAGTCTAACAAGAGCTGAAGGTATGCAACCATATTGGGGGGAGAGCCACTTGAAGCTACTGTACGTCTAAGTTAGAAAAAGATTTCATTGGAAATTGGAAAATCAACATGTTGTTACCAAGTCAGCCAAAAATGAAAGCATCATTCATTTTAAGATTTATTTCAGTGTAAAATGAAGTTCATACATTCAAAGCAGCTAGAAAAACAAACATTAGGGGACACAAATACAAAGATGCAGTAAAGATCTGTTAAATATGAAAGGACAGACAGACATGAAAAATAATAAGAACACTGTTGCACCGCAACTATGGTGACTTGAGACAGACATAAAAACAGACTCAAGAGTGGGAGTAGATTATGATAAACAGTATAATAATTGATCACTTGTTAGATTAAAAACATTGGGATTTGGGGGCTGGTGGGGTAGTCACTGGGTCAGACAGGCCCTTTACAAAAGGCATAGTGCATCTGTCTGTCTGTCTATCCAGCTGGGATCCCGTGGAATTGGCATCACCAGACTGTCACCTCTGGCAGTGACTTTTATTCCCTCTCTTCTCTTCTCTTCTCCTCTTCGGCCATCTTGGAAAGAGCATCAAGCCGTCTGGGGTAGCGGACGACGGAACAGCAGGATGTGTGGTTCTAGATACAGGAAAAAGGAAATGTTCCACTTTTAGGACAATGTACACAGTCAAAGGGCATGCAAGTATGCACTCTCTCACACACACACACACACACACACACACACACACACACACACACACACACACACACAGGATAGTTGACAAAAGGTGGAAAAGCAGTTGTCAAAGACAAGATAAAGTGAGGTTCCATGCAAGCTCCATCAATCAAGAGCGCTAGGCTAGCCGTCCTCTACTAGTCCTTCCAAACTGGCCGCCATTCAAGCGGTTCAGTCACTCCTGTGGCTCTTCTGCTGCTCACTCAGACTTTTAAAAAGGCCCAAGAAAAATTGCCATGCCCACTGGTTCACTTCCAAGTTACAACAAATAGCTAAAGATAAAGTATCCAAGGCACTTTTCAAAAAAGATAAAATAGCTTTAATATATGGCTAAATCATTATTGATTCTTTAAAACACACTAACATGTTTCGACCATAGTATGGCCTTCACCAGGGCACAGTCATTCAAGGAAGCGTCACTGGCGCAGGTAACAATCAGCTGTTTGACAAGAGGTGGGCGGAGATTGCAACAAATAGTCTACTTCGTAGTTCCACTCCCGGACACAACAACTGGCTTTCAACTGGATGCAAAACTTAAAAAAAAAAAAAAAAAAAACACAACACTACATGCAGGTTATAGGTTAGGTTAGGTAAACCATACGCAACTATGGTAAACCATACGCAACTATTACATGTTTACCATCATTTGGTGCAGCCACAGAACAGGACAAACATATATTACGGCTGGGAAGAAGAGAAAAGAGAGGGGGGGGAAAAAATAAAATAATGAAAAACAAATATATGACTGGTGCCCCCTGCCCTCCCTCCAAGAACTGAATATTGAAATGACCAGGAAGTGAGCAGAGAACATCATTATAAAGAGGCCACACATCCTGCGGACTCTCTTCCTCCTCCTTCCCTCTGGCAGAGGCTACAAATCCCTGTGCACCAAAACAACCAGACGCAAGAGCATATTCTTTCCCACTGCCATCGCCACTGTGGATAAGTGGGTCATCCCAACTTTGGTCATTCACCCGCTTCTCCTACACATTACATACTGTATCATTCCAAGAGCAATATGGTCAAGTTCCAAGCCTGGGCCTGCCCATACTTTCTGTTGCTGCATGAAATTTCACGATTAAGTCAGTATGGCCAAGGAGGCAATTTCCTCAATTGTCGAGGCCAGAAAAATCAGGACCCAATGAGAAACGAGAAGGCTGAAAGAGGTGAGCTTACGATGACTCTGTCCAGCTCTGTCCCATAACACTGATAGAAGTTTGATAGCATTTGATAGACCTTTAGATTAATCCTGCCCGGAATTCCCGGGCAATGCTAGCTTTGCCAGACCACAGTTCATTTCTGAACGTTGTCATGCAAGCCAGGCTAGCTAGAACTTAGCCTGACTGTCATCGACTTTCAAAGCCCTGCGAGACTTTGGTCTGACCAAGAGCCTGTACAACAAACGTTTCCCAAAGCACATGGTTGACCCGCTTCCCTCGCCTCGGTTTACTACTGATCGATGTCAGAAAATGCTGTGCCAAAGCAAAACCAATCGCACCACTCTTTCCTCTGACATATGTGATGTGAAGGGAACTGCTTGCGTAACAGCTAACAGGACTAAGAGCCGTTGGAGCTGCTCAAAGTTGATCGATTTCTGACCAAGGGGGTGGAGTTCCAGATTTTTCCGGAACTCAGAAACGCTGTTTAGATCAGTAGCTGGCCAGACCAGCGACAGCAACGCCGAAGGTGTTACGTCACTGGGAGGGCGTGCCAGGCTGGCTGGTACTGGCACTAGTGACTTGAATGTGATGTGCTATGCAAGTGTGTTTGGGTCGGGTGGGAGAGGCACGTGAGGTGCTGTGTCAATTGTGCCTGAATTATGGAACGAATGGGGTTTTTATTTGCCAATGTATGTGAATGTCATGGTGTTTTTATGTGTCCTAATCAGTGAAACCAATGTCAATTTTCATGCAAGACATGATAAAGTATTCTATTCTATTCTATTCTATTGTGTTTTAAAAACGGCACTATTGTAATCGATGCCGTTGCAAATGAGAATCGTATTTGATACTAAATTATTTTAACTTTACTCCATCTTCTCCTTTAGGCTACATGCTGAGCTAGACATCTCCTTGGCTTGATGCGAGAGTTGCTTGAAGTAGGCCAAAGTGGTCAACACGTTTTTGATTAAAAACTTTGTCGTCAACAAGTTTTTGATTAAAAATGTAAATTTTTTGCTTAAAGATCACCTGGCAAAGTTGGAGTGTCCCGGCGTCCACAAATAGAGCACCGCCCAGCCCCCCTCCCCTATTCTCCTCTCTCTATATAGGTAGTGGTACCTGTTGGAAGTCAACCTCTATGACTTGAATCATTTCTACTGTTGACCACCTGTTGTTTTTCACAAAACCTCAATCTGCCACCTGTGCTTGTGTAGCAGTCATAGGTCAGGAGTGACGCCAGTGCTTGAAGAGCACACAACACTGACACCTACAAACACCTGAGGGCAGACGCGATGAAACACAATCTTTTCAGTCCTGAAAGCACTATACTGACAGTGATTTGTACATAAAAAGAAAAAGTAAAAAAGTTCAGAGAAATTCAA
The DNA here is from genome assembly GCA_027497455.2 of Sardinella longiceps. Lineage (NCBI taxonomy): Eukaryota > Metazoa > Chordata > Actinopteri > Clupeiformes > Clupeidae > Sardinella > Sardinella longiceps. Next base: position 21,805,437 of record JAODXP020000029.1, read on the forward strand.
TATTCTTTCAAGCGCAGGTTATAATCAACCTGTAAATCCATTCAACAGTGAAAATGGCGCGTGTGGCAAAACAAAAAACAAAAGTGCAACATGAGCTCACTGCCTCTCAATAACGCTGAGCCCTCCGGCCACACTGAAGCCTTCTGTGGACACGCCTTTCCCCTCACAGCACAGCACTCACAGCTGGGGATCAGAACCACACAACATCTGGCAACCCTGCTCACATAGAATTATATGTGCCTGACACTGATTTCTTTGTGCGCGTTTCTTTCTGCAAAATATTATGGGAGACAGGCCAAACATATGGTCTATAGGTAAACCCAGTAGGACTGCTTTGACAAATCAATCCAATAGGACAGTTTTTATTTACTTCTCCACAACCAATTGTATGGCACAGCTTTACATATCTCAGGGATGTGATTGGCCAAGGGCAAGAAAGCAGGAAAATATACAGCCCATAGCAAGAATCAGCAAAATCGCAAAAAAGTGTCCCAAATTACCATACTTCACCCTACTGACCCATTACCTGTAGATATAGGCCTAAATACATACAGTTTAACCTACCTCTGTTTAATTAATCTGCACGATTTACAAGGGTCATATTTTTAGGTCTGAAGATCAGGAGATCCTGATTTTTCAGGAAAAATCTATGATATCTGTACAGACTACGCTGTGACACAAGGTTTAGGCCTACAGACAGCAAATAAAGGTTTACACACAGCAAATAAGACGTGTTGTCTAAAGTCATTGGGATGGATTATAGCAAAAAGAATGTAATTTCAGATGGTTTAATTTAACCCTTTTAAAACAAAGCACCCACTGCAGGTTCAAAATGACCCATGTATGAATATTTTTATGTTCCTCCTCTGCCAGAACAAAATGAAGCATCATTTCACTGCCTGGAAGAATGGCTAACAACAGTGAAGCAGCTGGTGGTGTGGGTTATAGAATTATATAGGCTAGTAGAACTAGAAAAGCGCTCACAGAGCGCAGACCTCCGCCAAGGCAATGTGGTCACAGATGGGGTTCTGGATCACTGATCACCAACAAAATTTAATCAGTTCTTACTCATCCCAATACACACGTTGTCCGAAAATGTAATCCAAATCAATGCAGTACTTTTCGAGTTATCTTGTACACAGACACACACACAGACACACACACATACGCCTGCAAAAACATAACCACCTTGGCAGAGGTAACTATAGAACTATGGTGTGGGTAACCTACTGAACAGGTGTGTGATTGCCAAACTCACCTGGCTGGTGGGTCATGTAGTGGACCCAACCCTGGCTCTGCTGAACTCCCAGGTTTCTCCACTCCGTCTCGGACATCAAGTGGGTTTTGGGTACCATCTTGGCCAGGTCTTTAGGCAGCATGACATGTCTACATGGGGAGTAACGAAAGAGAAATACACATGGTTTAAACTGAATGAATAAATGTTAAACTTATTCTACACAGGGAAATTTATCATAACTTACCTGTACTCGTACTTGTCGTCGTCATACTTTTCAGAGTAGTAGATTTGCTTGTGTGACATTATGAACGATGCAAACCTAGAAAACGACAGTGGCAAATATCTAACATCAGACCCAAACAATGTAACTTCAATCACTGCATTCAAAGTAAAGATAACCTTAGGCGATGACAAAATCAGAAGGTTTGGGAAAATGTCAAGGTAACGTTAACTAAAGGCTTTAGACAAGTGAAAAGGAACTAAATGTAGCTAAATGTTTAGCCCAAGTTCATTTCCTCTAGCCAAGGTTTACTAACGTTACGTTAGCTTCTGCAATTACCCCAACAAATGGGCACACCTAAGTAAGAGAGCAATTGAGAGCTAAGTTGAAAGACTTACCCGTTATGATATTTATTTTCACAATTGATGTTTAGCTAACTTCAATTCATCCTCATTTGAATCTTGGCGAGCTAACGTCAGTTAGCTAACGTTAGCTCCTGGGTAAAAACATGTGTCAGACTTGTCTTTCCTGACACTTTCGGACACTATAACGCGAGATACGCGAAACAATATAACATTAACGTTACGTTACCCACAAGTTACAAAAGTGGCACCTGATAACGTCTTAATAGCTTCATAACTTATATAAATAATAAGCTATACTAAAACGTTAGCGTTAACGAGAGACGTTACTCCTTGCTAGCTACAATGGATTTCCATGGCTTTATTAGGTTAACTAGATATCGTTACATTATATAAAGACATGTATATGGTGCTATTAGATCTCACTGCAACTGTAGTGACTACACATTAAATAGACAAACATTACTGGTCCTTACTTGTTGGCGTTAAATTAATCCGAATTGGAAAGTTGTTTTCCTCTGCCGAAGAGATCCTACGTAACTTCAACCTTTCCCTCGCTGAATGCCAAACATGCCCGCGCCGCGCCCGCTCGCATTCAAAAAGTTTCCGCTTCTTACGAGTTTACCACGTGGTGTCAGATTTAGCTGTTTTCATTGGAGGAACTCTCTGCAAGAGAACACGTGCTCCTCCCCTCCCTCCAAGTTTAGAAACTGAGCCCAATGTTTGTGATCATCTGGAAAATGTGCTCTGTAAACCAACAGTTATGATGTAAAATTTGGAAAAGAAGAGAAAGACGTACAACAAGCTTTGATGCATCTGATGGTTAGATACATACGGCCAAGGATGCAGGAAGGTATCTATTCAGCAGGCTACACTGCAACAGGTAGGCAGGCTATACACTTATAGTTTACAACAACAATCATTGACATTTCTAGCTAACTTTGTTGCATTGGCCTAGACATTACCTTTTTACATTAGGACACGCTATTTCTCAGGTTTAGTAGGAGGGAGCCGTCTAAATGGAGGGCTGATTTGAACTGCCCTTCCTGTGTTTTATCCATTTGTGTTTGTTTGTTTGTTTGTTTTACCCATTTGGCCCACATGCACCTGACAGGGCTAATTGCTGCCCATCAAGTCAAGCTTTGCCAGAAATCTTTTTTTTCAACACAGTTCAATGATTTCCCTGAACTTCCCTTAAATTTAATAGGCTACTCACACATTCATAATTACCGGTTGTGCAAATGTTGGTATCCAAGTGCACCCCCTGATTTTTGTGTTTGTGCTATTTAGCCTAGCCAAATAGGTTGAGGTTAGACTTCACATGTTGACAATACAACTGGGCCATGCTTCAGGAAACTGAAAAAAAAAACTTTTCACAACTTAAATAGATAGCATTTATTTGTCCATACTGGAAATGTGTTATTGCAATCAATACAGTATGGTGCCTCACAGACAAAATAGGCATAGGGTTTGAACACCTCCTACCACCCTAATTCATAGCACCCCTCACCCCCCATTGACCCTTACAACTCTAACATATAGGCTAACAAACCTTGGTCGCAGAACACAGACAGTCACAGACATAGGACCGTAAATAAATAAATAAATGAAATGCATTAACTGCAATTAATTTAGACTATATTTACATAGTGTCCTATAGGGTCTTATGAGAAATAGGCAGTTGGACACTTTAAATAGCCTAACAGCCTGAGAAGGTCTCAAAGCTCAATATGTTGACCACTTAGCAAATATCCTTTCACATTATAATCAAGAAGCATTTTAGGTGATTTATTCATGAAGCTGGTTCTTATTACCCTGTGAGGAAAAACTATTTCATTAAGGTGAACGCATGCTTTAGCCTAGGCTAGATACTGTACAGTGTGTTATTTCCCCGTACTCCCAAATTATAATCCGACAGAGACCACATGAAATGTCACGTTTACAAATGCTGCAGGGGCGCCACAAGGGGAGGAAAAGTCAGGATATAAGGGCCTGGCACTGACAGGAGCCCCCAGAGAAAATTTGAATGTTAAAATTAATGTTTGTGGGTGCCCAAAATTATTTTCTGTAATAGGGCCCAAAATTTCTAGTGGTGGCCTTGCTGCAGAACCAGTGCTTAACAATGTGTAGCCTAAATATTTGCGATTTGATCAAGAAAAAGTTCAGGCTTATTCATTCTTCTTACCTGGATGTTGGAAGGAAAGAGAAAGTTGAAAAAACACATGGTGTGATGTCACACTGACTTTACTGTGATTCATTTTGATACATTTTATTAGTTCTATTAGACATTTCAAGATTAATGAGCTACATTAGGCAACAGAATCAGTGACAAACTCACTCTCAACTTCAACTCCACCCCACTCCCCGATGCAAGTATTTGTATTTGTTTGTACTTTGATGGAAACACACTAATAATCTGTAATGATACATTTTTATGTGGGTAAGTAAGGGACCGATCAGTGAGGTAAAAGGACACAAAGTGTTTTGTTTAAACAAAATATATGGTTTTTATTATTCAAAAAATGATGAAAATTGACAAAGACCAAAAACTGAAAACTGCAGTAGGACTATAAAGAAATCAACCAAAATTTAACTAGACTGGATGGCAAGTCAATGTCAAGTTTATGTATAAAGTCCTTTATACATAACAGCAAAGGCGCCAAAAGTGCTGAAAATAAAACAAACAAAAAAGACCAACAGAGAAAATATAGACAACAGACAACTTAAGTTAAACTTAATATAATGCAACTTAACGTACTTACTAATACTAATACTATTTTCTATTATAGATTAAATGAGAAGATGACCGACAAAATAAATGTAATCAAACTCAATACACCTGTTATTATATAGACATTAATACACAGTACAAAATGAAACTTAATCTAACTTATCGTAATCCAACTTAATACTTCTTTTTATAAAGACAAAATAGAGAGTAGAAAGCGGGAGTCACTTGACACACATACACTGTAAGTGACCTTTTGTGACCAAAAAAAAAAAAAAAAGTAAAACGATGTAAGGCTCAAAAGTCAATAAAGTAAAAATCAAAGTTTTATGTGGGTTGTTTAGATTTTGTGATGGTTCAGCTGACTGCAAATGATAAATGAGCAGCAAACTAATACACCAAAAAATAAATATTAATTTTCATAAGTACAGTGAAGGCTGGTGTTACAATTTGTGGTTGTGGCCATCATGAAAGTAATGTGAGAACGTGTGTGTGGTTGTATTCATGCAGTGTAAACATTATGCTAGGTCCAAAATTGGTTCACAGACAGGATAGTTAAATTTGTAATGAGAATATTGAAAATAAAATGATAGCCTCCACATGCAAGTTCCAGCTGTGTCTTAGCTAAGAATGAAATGTTTCTACAGATAATCTTCCATGTAAGAAGTCTGTAGTCGTTAAGCCGCTCAACATTTGTTGATGGTCGAATGGGCTGTATGTCGCATTGTAATTGAAATTACCCCCAGCTCAGTCAGGTGTCTGCTATTCAAAACAAACATAACATTCAAAACATCCTTGAAATGTAGGGACAGATTAGAACATGTCCACATAAAGACAGATACACAATAATGCACAAAGCACAATCCAGGGAGGTTCAGATTCAACAGGATCTACAGTAGATCATCAGGGGTCGATAACCCACTGCCCTGGGGTCACATGAGGCCCTGTAGTGCCCCCCATGCGGTCCTTCTTCTCTGAAAAAAAATGAATTACAGGAATATGGGCAATTCGTTATGGACGTGACATGCATTTCATGCATTATGAACAAAATGCCACATAACCTCCGCAAATCTAGCAGTATTTCACAATTTTATTCATATTGTTATGCAAACTCCATGGCTGAATATGGGAAACAGAAAAAAATAATATCATGATTTACATTATAAGAATATGAGCCTTTCAATTTGCGTTATGGACGTGACGAAAAACGGACAAACTTTTGAGAGAGTGTAGTTTTTGCTGTGAAGTGTGTGAAATTTCTAGAGCAATGTAAATATTACTACATTCATGCCAAACAGGACACCTCAGTAAAGACAGAGAAAGACTTAATTTCAAATGTAAATGTAAAAAAGTTAGTTTTCATTGGGAGAAATGGCGTTATGGATGTGACGTTATGGACGTGATGTCTGGAAAAACCTTCCAAAACCATACAAAACAATTGTGAATGGTGGATTTTAATAAATAACGGGGCTTTTCCAGCCTCTATTGGATTGGACAGTATAGAGAGACAGGAAATGAGTGGGAGAGAGACGGGTAGGGATCGGGAAATGACCACGGGTCGGAATCTAACCCGGGTCCACGGACTTATGGTATGGCGCCTTAACAAACTGAGCTACAACAACCCGACAGTGCATGTTCTAATGTCCTCCTCAGACTCCACTGATGGAGGACAAGAGTATAAAACATTATAAGCTGTTACAAGTAGCAAATTATTCAAAGCAATATTTTTGTTTGTTTGCTTGTTTGTTTTTTAATTCGATTTTGTAGTTAGCATTTCACATTGAGCCCATTTTGGTGCTAATTATCCCTCTTTTAAACATCTAAATATAAGTAAGGAATTAAAAAGTTGTAGATGAAAAGTCTTGTGATCAAACCAGCTGTGTGTCATCAGTAGTGTGACTTACCCATATACCTCATTAGTTGGGGCTCTGTACGCCAAAGAATCTGGAAAAACTGGGCTTTGTCCTCGCTAGACTGCAGGTATCTGTAGATCTCCCTCATTCTCCTCTCACTGGTACTTGCAGCCTCGATGTCTGAATATTTCTCTTTATGGATTAGGCCTTTTGAGAGCATCATATCAGCTATTGGCATCACACATGCCACACTCTGGATCAATGTGTGTCTGTGATTGTCAATGAATTTTGCCTTATTTTCAATGGTTTCTGCGCTGTCGCTAAGCATAGCATCTGAATGGCTCTTTGCTGTGGTCTTACAGTAATGGACCTCATCAGCAGAAATCGGCTCCGTCCAAAACTTGTCATCTTCTTCAAATTCCACCTTAGAGGAGTTTGGGTTATATTCAGTATATCTGAGTTTTTGGGGAATAATTGTGGAATCTGTAGAAATCTGGAGTCCGCTGTTGCTAGGCAGACCATCTAAATGGCTCTTTGCTGTTGTCTTGCCGTATACGACCTCATGAATTTCATCTGTCCTTTTGCATTGACCATAACTAGCATTTTGAATCATTTTTGCGCTGTGGTGAGGTAGAGCATCTTCATGGCCATAATCTTCCTTATAAAACTCATACGTCCACATGCTTTGACGATCCTCAGCACAAATCAGCTCCATTCTAAATTCGTCAGCGTCTTTAAAACGCACCTTAAAGAAGTTTGGGTTATTGTCACTATATCGGAGTTTGATCTTCTCAGGAGTTATTTTGGAGTCCGTAGACGTCTGGAGTTGATAGTGGGCCCCTAACTTAAAATGTGTTTCTGGCCTTGGAATAGAAATTCGAGTGAACTTGTCGTTGTCCTTTTCAACACATTCTATTAGGCTTTTATCCTCTGGAATAAGGTAGGTGTGGACAATGAGAGGTAAAGTTTTAAGACGGTAGTGCCGCAATGCTACATGTACATTCACTCTTCTAGATAGCAGGGCGTGGACCTTCCTGATGATGCTCCCAAGAACAGAAAAGGAAGGTTCATAAAGCATACAGTGGAATCGGGTTAGGTCACAGTGTAACGTAGCAGCTGGCCATTCCTGCCCTCGCCAGTGTAGAACTCTCACTGCGTCACGAAAGTCCACCTCGTCAGGAAGTTCCGCCTCGTCAGGAACTGATTGTTTCGGCAGACACAGAAAATGTGGCAGATGCATCTCTTTCACTTTTCCCTCCAGAAGTGTAAAGTTCAGCAAAGGGCCGACAGGTTCGTATAAATCTGCTATAATCCCAAGCCCAATCCGTTCCCATTTTTCAACATGATACTGTAGTTTCAGAGGTGTGTGACAAACCCAGCGTATACCAGTCTGTGTGCACTCAAAGCGTCCTGGACTGCAGGTCTGTTCAAACACTGAGATGCCTTCTGTGCCGTCTGTGGATACTGAGGGCTCTGCCTGTGTCCAGTCGGTGGAGTCTGGTAACTCTGCACACTTCTTACACCCCTGGAGCTGATGCTCCCCCCTATATAATAATAATAATAATAATAATAATAATAATAATAATAATAATAATAATAATGAATAAACTTTGATACATTTATTTCTTAATTTATTTTTTATTTAAATAGTGTTTGTCATGTATTGGCCATAACCGCATTCTGCAAACATGCCTTTCTTTGACCATTTGAAAAAAAGAATATATATATTTATACAGTATATATATATTTTGTAAAAAATAATTTGTTGACATGAATAGACCATTATTTGATGGACAAATGCCTAAACACTTGACATTGGTGTGAATATTCAAACATTTTGAACATAAAATGCAATATTTTAATGTTATAATGATGTATCGATACTCTCCAGAAGTCATACCATTTTAACCTAAATGAGCAGATATCGGCCTAAAATCATTAAGCGAATGGTCAATTTGAGCATTAAATACATGAATAGGAAAAATGATATGCAAGAGAAAAGAAACAAGAAACAAAGGACAAAAATAAAATCTGTCTTGATATTGGTGACAATATTCACCAAATACCGTATGACAGAAGTGTTAGGTGTTGCACATAATTTAGAATTTTTTCTGTTGTGTCTACAGTATTGTATTGTCCATTTTCTTAAATGTCAAATGCACTCTGGCTTATTTGAGATATTACTTAAGTCTTATACTCCTCTTTAAAATGCATAACATAAACTGGAAGAATATCAGTAGAAAATCAAATGTTGCTTTGAGAGTATTATTCATAGGTGCAAAATAAAGATCTTTGCATTCAAACCCATTTTCCCCAAGTCAAAACATACCTTCTGCTGCCTTCAGCACCTTGTTCCATATCAAAAATTTTCAACTTTAATAGTCCACTGATACCAATCAGAAAATTACGAGAAATCACACAACACGACTGCAATCCGGTGAGGGTTCTGTAAACTACTCCCCAAACAGTTATGAAGTGCCCTGTTGGGCAGGGGATTCTGAGTCGTTCAAGAGGTGTTAGACCGCTACAATGCTAGGGACAGGAAAGAATAGATGGCACACTTTCAGGTGTGGTTGGCCATATATGGTCACATGCACAGTACACACTAGCACAGATGTTCCAAGTAAATTCTCAGGAACAGGAAATATACTAGCCTAGCGATTGTCTTCCTGCGTACTGCTGCTCGATTTTCATCTCCCTCCACCACTCCGTCTGGGATTCCGGCCATTGACCTCGTTCGCATTGACCACCTCCAACTTGAGCCAATCAGCAAGCAGAAGGTGGAGTTGTGAGAGATTATGTTGAGCGTTTCTCAAAGTCGAGGAAGCATGCTTGGAAGGTTGCTTTTTCAAGCATTCCACGTCATTGTCAGTCGCCAAGTACTGTTCCAAAGTCAAGCATCCTTCTAAATTCTAGCGAGGACAGAGGCCTTTGTTCATAGATTTTTCAAGGATCCACTGATGGAGCCTCGTTTTTGAAGTGTACGGCTTCCAAGGCTAGTGTGCTACCTAGGAAGCATTCTCGACTTTGAGAAACACTCGTTGTGTTTCTGCTGTTGTAGCGTAGCTTACTTCACGGCAGAGCTGGCGCATAACATAGGCTACGTCAGAGCCAAATGTTAGCGATTGGGTGAAATCAGATTTGTTTCAATCTTCTATAGTTCACGTCTCCAGCTTGCAATCGTTTCTCAATAGCCGAGAAATATATTATTCTTCCCCGGAAATATGCTGTAGTTCCTTGCTTTAAGAAATAAAAGGGTAGAGGATCACAGTGTCCGGGTATATACAGTATGCATATATTTGTTAGGCCTATTTTGAATACTTTTTTAATACCGTGTTACTGTTGCAAGACCTATTGCAGTGTAAAATAAGTAGTACAACTGTTGTAAAAAGTGAACAGCAAAGCTATCAAAATTCATAGTCACTTTTGAACAAGACAATAGGAGAGCTGTATGAGAGACAGTATGAGAGATGCTAATGGTCTAATCTGATTTCATGATCTATGCTAAGTCCTATGCTAAGCTAAAAGTCCTATGCTGACGACGCAGAGAAAAGCAAGATGAACTGGAGAAAAATATGACTCCACTGTTTAACTTGAGGGAATTTTCCCCCCAAATGGTGGCGTATTACTTTAAGGGGGACTTCTTGGGGTGCGTAGGCTTGCTGATGGTCTTGTAGTGTAGTCAGGCGAACGCTGTCTGCTGGCTCTGCTCATTTCATTTAGTTCCTCCAGTCAGTCAGGGAGAGTAAGATTGACTTTCGTTTTCACCAACACAGATCAACACCAACACTGTGGGCCAAATTCAGCGAACACAGTGATAAACGGACATCACTAACCTTGAGTTAATATAACAAAACATTATCGAACTGTAGTGTACAATTGCCACGATTGCCAACGGAGATGTTTCAGACGCATTGCACAAAGTGAAACGACTACTTTTAGTCTGCCTTAGTGAAGTAAAGTTTTATTCATGGATATAAACTTCCATCTTTCAAACACAAGTGCAGGTTTGTCCTCGTGTTTTTCAGATGTGAGAAATATTTCTCTCATGCTTTGATGGGGAGTCCAATAAGATCAGGTTGGCAACCCCCATTTCAAGATAGCAGGTAGAAACAGCAGGAATACACAACACTGTAAGTGTGACTGTTTTCATAACTTTTTTTATCAAGCCTACAACGCGCAAAGCACATTTTGGTTAGTCCAGGCATAGTTGCATCGACAAGAGTTTGTCACCATAAAGTAGCTTGCGGGGTGGCCGGATCAAGACCCATGTGTGCAGTGCATTAAAGCATGTCCCTGGGCATCCAAAATACATGTCGGAGATATTACAACATATTACAACATACTGAAATATATTGAAATTTGTTTTTGATATTCACTTATATTATACATATATTTGTTGTTGTTTTTTTAGATCTTTTGTAAAGAATAAAATATTTGTAATTGCACACCACTGAACACTTCCCAGGTTATAATCTAGTGTACAATTATACAATGAGGATCTTAGAGCAGTTCTCAAACGTTCTCAAAAGTTCTCAAACTTTTTGTCATTTTCCACCTTAAAACAGGCCTATCAGAAATTGTAAAGCCCCTGTACCCCATTTCCACAACATAATTACTGAATGTTCAAATTGTATAGAATAGAATAGATATTTGCTTTCAATGCAGAGTAACACAAAACAAAATTCAGTGTAGTACAGGAGACATACAGTACATTCTCATCGTCAAATTCATAGGCCTACAGTAAATTAGTGTCACATTCTCTGTAAAAAAAAAAAAAAAAGAAAAGAAAAAAGTCCATTTTCATCAACAATTCAATACACTGGTTGAGTTTGAGTCTCAAAATAGGTGTTTTAAAAAGAAAGGCCGTGGGTTAAGTCAGGACACTTGAAAATTTCATTATGGTGTTTTGCAGTATTCTGTGCACAACAGGTACCTATACTACTACTACTATACTACTATACTATACTACAGCAATCATTCTATTGATCATCTCTGTCACCTAAACATCTAAGCTGGTATCAAAAGTCCTTTTTTTACATTGGACTCTGCTATTTCCAGGGTTGAAATAGTGGGTTCATTGTACATGTAGGCTCTTTTAACCGCCTCAGTAGGGAACTGCCCTTCCTGTGTTTTACCCGTTTGGTTTAACCCACATCCACCTGACAGGCCACACTAACATTAACCTATATTGCTGTCAGGGCTGCCAACTTTCTCACATCCAAATGAGGACACTTTGCTCTGGTACAGGCCCTGAACTCGATCCCCAAAATAGTTACTAAATCGCCTATAGGTGAGGGTTTCAAATGCAGGCCACCACAATAACAAAACAAAACTTTTTTTGTGTGTTGCAAGGTCAAGGATCTGAGAAAAGTTGATGTTGGTCTCCTGAAGACACTGTATTAGACTTGGATCCTCTGGAATATCAGGTAAGAATAGACAAAAATGATCCATGCTCTTTCACAGACGGAAAATCTTGCCCCTTTTTAATGATGCTCCCAATAACAGAAAAGCAGGGTTTGTAAAGCATATAGTGTAATTGGGCTTAATTAGCCCACAGTGTTCTGTAGGTAGTTGTCCCTCTTTAGGCCAGTGTAGAACTTTCACCATGTCAAAAGTGAAAAGCCGACAGACCTTGTCAAAGATCCCACAATCCTTTGCCTTCAACAATGAGCAACAAATAGAGCCTAGTTGGCCTATGTGCCTTCTTGAATATTGAATATTGAATTGAATGCCTTTTATTGTCATTGCATTTGAATACAATGAGATTCATAGAGCCACTCTAGTAAAGTGCATCAACACATATACACAATAAAAGTCCATCTCACAACCCATTCATTGCAAATTACACACTCCTACATACACACAAACACCCACACATGCATGCACACACATTCCAGTATATCTTCCCTCTGTCCACTGCAAACATTCCAAACATCCCCCATCTTTGGCACATCATCTGCAGCATGTGTGATAAAAAAATAAAAGCATGTAATAATAACAATAATAATAATAATAATAATAATAATAATAATAAATAAATAAATCTGATGAGCATAAAGTGCTGGGTAACAGACTGTGCAAACTGCATCATTCTTGTAGGCCTACTATGCACAGAATTGGTTTGGGGGAGGGGTTGGCCTACTTCATGAGGTCCAGGCTTGGGAGGGGGGTCTTTGAATGATTACTGAGGTCATGACTCATGACAACCAGAGAGTTAAAAGTTAAAGCAAACTTTGGATAGTCAGTCATACATGCACAGACGGTGTCACCCTAAAAAATCATGTCCTAGTCTTGTTGTTCTTTTAGTGTGCAGGTTGGCTTCAAAGGTTATGAATGATCACCTTATGTACTGTATGATCCAAGGCAGGCCTGGGCAAACTAAGGCCCGGGGGCCACATGCGGCCCGCTGAGCTATTTGATCCGGCCCGCGGAGCCTTCCCAAAGTAGAATAATTTATATTTTTGGCCTAAATTAGGCCTAAATTATCAAATTTGTTGTAGTCATGAAATACAAATCCCCCCTTTTTACCCTGAATGTTAACATGCCCTCTGAAGAAAGTGAGGCTACTGGTTTGAGACTTGCCAATTTACAGACATCAACCGGTTGGCGGTTAACACCTGGCCCATTTGTGAAAATCTAAACGCCAATGTGGCCCTTCGACTAAAATAATTGCCCACCCCTGATCAAAGAGATAGACACTGGTCATGTCGATCTTCAATTGAATTGTAAGGTGTTATTCCCTTAAGTAATTATTCATTCATAGTTTCCAGTAAAATGAACCTGTCTGGCATGGGCTAGACTCGATGAGACTTGGTTTCATGATGACATGACAAGAGTCACCAAGTTGTCACCCTGTTACAGTGATGCTGGACTTACTAAGCCTGACCAACATCTTCTGTTGGCTAAAATGTCTTGTCGTGTCATGCTCTGGTTGGTGGGCCAAGACTCACAGAGTAAGAATAGGCACTGATGGTGCAATGTGAGGGCTGTATGCCAGTGGGCACGAGAGATTCTCCGTAGGGAATCCCCCTCAGAAATAGCAATACAGACGTGTCGGTACACTGCTGGGTAGTGCTCCTTCGCTCTTGTCGTGTATAAATACGCCTTGTAACTCTTCCTCAGATTTTAGTTTCTCCCTAGTCAATGGAAAGACGTCCACTGTCACCTGTCACTGTCACTCATCCACGAAAATGCTCCATTTCGCAGACACGACACTACATTTCAATTGGCTAACATCCGTCTGAGGGCTGTTACGTCTGCACCCCACCGATATCCCATTGGAATAGAGTGGGCAACGTAAGATCAACGCAGTCTGGAATTCCCAAAGTTCCGAAGTTCGTGAAAGGAGACATACGGATAGAGGGCAGAACAGAAGACCTATTTTCAGTCTTTCAAAACTGAGGGACATTTTTTCGTTAAACGGTAAGGAAGACGACATCTGTTGAACTTCTTCAGCTAAGTTATTATTGTTAAGTCCTGTGATTGTCTGTTGCCACGCACAGCTGAAGCTAACATTACATGTCATTTCATCGGATAGATAGCTAGCTCGCTAACACTTGCTAACAATAAAGCCTCAGGGAGATAAATGAAACACAAGCATTGTAAAGATAGATATAGTTAGTGGTAGTGGATTAGTTTTCTGAGTCTTGTGTTGACAAAGCGTGTTAGCAACCTTAGCCAACAGCTAGTTGTGGGCGTGCATAGAGTGTGGAAGTGAGGTTCCGGAAGTGTCTTTAGCGTTCGTCGGGGCAAGTGAGAATTTGATTATAACCCACGCTGTCTTAACCACACATTCTACACGTCTAACTAGCTACGGCAAGACATAATGGGTGCCTGTGCTTACCTAGACACCAAAAGTTCATGAAATCTCAATTTAGTTTCTGAACAAAGGTCCTTTTTCTGCGATGTCCCAATGAAGTACTTCATTACCCATGTTCCCGAGCAATCCCACAATCCCACTGCAACGTATCTGATTGGTGGACCTTTTTGAAGCCCGCGAAAATCAACGTTAGGACGTCGGTGCAGATGATCAGCCCTTGCTATGCTAGTGCTAATGTTGCTATTCTAGAGCTCTGGGGGACCGCTTGACATTGACAGCAACGGACGCCAGCGGTAGGCTTCCCAGACAGCACGCACCATCTTCCCGATAGTGCTTCCATCAAACCGGCTGTGTATAATCACGACCTCAGGTAAGTTTGGTTTGTGTAAAATCATGATATGATGTGATATTATATGATACAATTTGTTTTTGTATCGATATAATGCATATAATAAATTACAAGACTGTGTAACGTTAAGTTAAGTTTTGGTAAACCGCATCCAAGTTTCAAACGATGTGTTAGCTGCTAACTTGCTAAGTATGCATCACTCAATAGTAAAATATAATTATGATAGCCTGTTGTGGTTCGTTTAGCTTATTTGTGTCTTATTTCCTCTTGCTGCTTTATTTATTTTGTTTAGGCGCTGTGTTAAGAAATTCAGACATTCCCACGACTCGGATGACTGCGTTATGAAAAGTAAGTTTACGATGTGGTTAGCATAGCTCATAGACATAGATATACAGCATGGTAGCTTTTATGAGCAGCTACAATTCATGTTTGTTTTCTCATAGTAGAAATGATTATATGACAACCCTTGACGTCTGTTGTGTTAACATTATTTGTGTCTTACTTTGCCCTTTTGCTTTATTTGTTTTGTTTAGGTATGGTGTTCAATGTAGGCTTTAATATCACTGATGCTGACGCTGATGCAAGCTGCAGGTCGGACAAGCCTAAACATCGCTTAGCCCAAGGTGCCGAAAATGTAGCCTATGACTTGTTTGCCTTGTAATGTCGCATATTTCAAAATAAATTATATTTCTGAACCATCGGTCTCTTCACTTGTGAAACATACAAAGGTTCATGGCGGGCTGCTGCTAAAGAAAAGTACAGTAAAGCCAATATTTTAAACCGGGGCATTGTTCTGTGGTACAGGGGTAGCTTGTGGCTTCTGTCAAGGCTAGCATGAAGGACAAGAAAGTTGTGGTGAGTTGTGCTAGCAAAACATTTAGCTCATGGCTAAGAGGAAGGTGCCCAAAGATCTTGAAATTTTATTTCTGACATCACATTCAGAGATTAACGTGCTTGGTTTAACAAAACCAAATGCTCTGACCATAAAGAGGAGTGAGCAGACAGGGAGATATATTTCTGCTCACATGCAACACAGCACCTAGAAAGGCTAGTTTTCCTGGTCCCTAGCTAACAGGCTATCGCTAACTGGCTAACGTTACCAGGCTTGACCTGGAGGAAATTGCTAACGACTACACCTTACCAGCAAGGCTAACGGTAACGTCAAGCGAATGGTACACTTAAATAACGTTGAATAAAGAGTTGTGTATGGTTATTTGGCTTCTGATGCAAAAATTATTTCCAAAGAACAGATATTGACAAAAAATACTAGTATTCGATGACAGAGCACGACCGCGTGGTTATCGTTGACCTGAGCAGATACCAATGACCGTTAAAGGAAATCGTCGGCTGGATATGGAGAAAGCAGTGGCTTATGGGTAGTGTATTTTTTGCTCTGAGGGGAAATGAAAAGGACACACGTTTGTACCATAGGTTTTTTTTTGTATTTTCGTTTGTTTTTTCACTCGACACGAAAGATCAGTTGCTTATCATGTACCCCGTAGCTGGTTAGACACAGTGGACAATTAGAACCCTATTTGAACCGGGCCTTTCGAAACGCCTATGGCAAAATTAAAGGGGAGTCACTTCCGGGAACCAGACCTCCGCAGACGGCTCAAATTGACTTTCACACTCTATTGCCAATCTTCGTTTCCATGATGATGACAATAGTTCAGGATATCATACTATCTGGGATGGCGCAGTTCAGTTGTGTAGTCACCCATGTAAGCGTGGCTAACTTTCTCCCTGAAGCTGTTCGACCATTCTTGGTTACGTTTTTAGGATCTTCAGTCAAATTGAAAAGCCAATGCTTTTTTTCTGACATAAACGTAATGTTGTAAGGGGGCATGAATGTCAGAGACACTCTCCCATATTGTGTGACAACACAAAACTAATGTTTATTGTTCCCATGGCTGTTATGTAACGTTAACGTGCATGCCATGGTTGTTGACATGGGAACATGCTTCAGTGATGTGTGGATGACTTTGGTCCTCACAGGATACATTAAACAACCCAGGTCTAGGATGGCTGTGTGAGACGTGTGAAAGGGTTGACATATTCTTTCTTTAATTATTTTCGAATAATGAAACACGTTTAATCACTGTCTGTGAACCTAACTTCCCACTAGGTAGCTAGCTTGTCAACCTGCTATCTTATTGATGATCTTAAGGCAAACAGACAATGAAAGGTCTTATGGTAACCATATTTGTACGGCTATGTGCAAGTCATAAACCGTCTGGTAAGAAGATGTCACACAGGTGAGATGAGTCACGACCACGACAGATGAAATCACTGTGTTTTGCAGGTGCTGCCGTTGTCCACGAGGGGGCGATGTCTGACCACAGCACTGGCAGCAGTGGTTCTTCAACAAGCTGGACCATCCTCTCCCCAGAGGCAAGAACATCCTTCTCACAAACTGAAAATCCACCCAGAGTTACCTTTGATAATTGATCAGTTTGCAATGTAGTGTCCAGTGGGGTTAAAAAAAAAAAGTTTTAGTATTGGCGTTCAGTTTGGCAGTTTTGTGTTTGTTTATGAAAACCATGATTATTATTGTTTTAGTGTTTGTTTATGAAAACCATGATTATTGAGTCAGTCTATACACAATTTTGATAGTATGATGTAGTGTATGACTGCCCTAAGCCTCAAGCCTCTAACTCATTAAGATGTAATCATCAGTCATGTTGATTTTATATGTCAATGAAATCTTTAAGGGTTCAGGCATTAGGCTAGGCCTTTGGGCAGACATTTGGATTTCACCATTGCCTGTTTTAAATACTGACTTCTCTACTTGCAGGAGGCTGCTGTTGAAACTCTGGGGCCTGACGATGGCACCGAAAGCCTTAGTGGAGTTCCAGGGCTACCCGAGGAAGGAACAGGTAGATTCCAGAACCTATTTGTGAAACCCATTTGTGTTCTAAACTGTTGTTACAGTAGCTAAGGTCGGTTTGCAGTGCACTGCACACAGGTCTCGAACCCGCCACATCATCAACTACAACAAACCCACAGCATTGGAGTTGAACATTGTAACCATTCAGAAGTTAGAAGCATTTTTGAGGCTAGGGGTATGAGGTTTTACCACGTAATGCCGCCAGTTAATCAGGCTAGTTAGCATCTGTTAGATCCAGTAGGAAAAGCGAATGGAATTAGAGAACACCAAAACAAAAGTGAACATGCATACATACAACACACATAAAAATAGAGACCAGGGTAAAATATAAAGTACTTAAGTTTTGTTGTATGTATGTTCACTTTTGTTTTGGTGTTCTCTAATTCCATTCGCTTTTCCTACTGGAAGTTGAAACTTAACTTTTGTTTGACCTTGTGACATTTCCACTGGCATCTAAAACAACATTATATTACAACAGTTAATAAGAGTAGTGTCCTAGAGCAGTTTGGGACTGTGCTTTTGGCCTATTCTCTAAAATGTTTTAGGATTATTTAAACCAATTATTTGTTTGAGAGGCACAAGACCAGGATTCACAGAGTAGAGCAGACGATGTCCGAGCCCAAGTCCAAGAATAGCAAGAAGCAAACCACCTGCCAGCGGACAAGAACAGATTAACAGAGCCGCCTTTTCTTTGTCTGCATTTGTCACTTGGAATTCTCAGTGTCGGGCTTATATATATATATATATATTTTTTTTAACGAATCAAGGTTTGTGTTTTCCAGCAGGTGTTCCAATGGAGAGTGAAGTGACTGAGACTATCGCTCCAGCAGAATCTGTGTTGTCCGAAGAAGGTCACCAGGTATGTCGATGAATGGGGGAAATGTATAGAGCAGTTGTTCGATTATTGCGTTACTGGACTATTTTACTGACCAGAGTTTTTTTTAGGCATATTGTGAGCAACTCATTTTTACTTAATTTGTTTTATTTTGATATCATTTTATCAAATCACTGTATTGTGATCATGTCGTAATAACATTAGAGAGGGATGCTTTATCACCTACAGTAGCAACATTGCTTCACAAAAGTAGGTCATTACCTCAGCCTTCAGTGCAGTAGGTCTGTTATATCACACATGCTTGGGGATAGGGGTGGTAAGAGAGAACCAAATATCAGGTAGAACTTCAGGTAGAATTCTACTGGAATCGTATGTCTCTGACCTCTTAAATTCCTCGAATCAGTGCTTGCATGTTTTCTGATATCTTGGCCAATTGGTCTTTTTGAAAGTAGAATTGAAATTGTATTGCTGTTTCAAATTGGAATGGTACATCTTAGTCTAATGATCTGTTATGGCCAATGTAACCAATCTTGCTATAGGCCTGTACATCATTGATACAAAGTGGGTGGATACAAAGTACAAACATGGTGGTAATTGTTTGACCTTTTGGGGGAGATTGACCTTTTGCGATCTTGTGAATATGATGTTTCAACTCACAGATCATCACCAAATTGAATCTGTTGTTACTTGTCCCAATACACACGTTGCCCGAAAACTTCATCCAAATACAGTACTTCTCGAGTTATTCTGTAGACAGACACACACAGAGAGACGCTGGCGTAAACATAACCTCCTGGGCGGAAGTAATAACAATTATAATGTATGGTGTGTCCAGGTGTGTCAAGAAACCGCTCCAGAGGTGTGCGAGGCGGCGGCCTTCAGTAGCCCCTCCTTCTCTGGGTTTGAGGAAGGAGAGTTTGACCCAGAGATCCACGCCCCCGTCATCCATGACACCATCACCAGCTCGCCCCCCGACAGCGACCTTCTCGGCTCCACCCCTTTCAGCATCACCTCCGAATCAGCCCTGCTCTTCTCCGAGGAACCCGCCTTTGTCCCACCTGCTTCCGGAACGTTCACTGATGTCGATGTCGACGTTGGCTTCGGCCATGAAATCCCAGCAGAAGAGCTCACTTCCCAAGTGGTCTCCGAGGAAAAGAGTCGCTCTCCTGAAGCAATCCCAGAGCCAGCCCACACCCCTCCAGCTGTCTCCCGACAAAGCCCAGCCCCTGAGGTTCTTACAACGGAAAGCAGAGCTGCCTCTGATGTTACTGCTGCAGCTTCAGAAGCCGAAACGCTGATCCCGGAAATCACTGTCCCGGAGATGCCCTCCGAACGGAGCCCCTCGCCTGACACGTCACCCTCAGGTGCCCCA
The DNA here is from genome assembly GCA_027497455.2 of Sardinella longiceps. NCBI lineage: Eukaryota > Metazoa > Chordata > Actinopteri > Clupeiformes > Clupeidae > Sardinella > Sardinella longiceps. The sequence goes on from JAODXP020000029.1 coordinate 21,825,102, forward strand.
GCCACTGAAACTGTTACTCCAGAAAGCCCCGTCTCTGAGCCTCAACCAACCCAGAGATCTCCCACTCCAGAGACCCTGCCTGAAGAACTCATTCCTGATGTCAGTTCTGTTCCCCCGGATACCCCAACCCCTGCTCCTGCCCTTGCTCCTGTTCCAGTGGAGGAGGCTGTTGAAGACCTCGGTCAGCCCACACAGAGTCACCCCCCCTCGGGCTTCTCTTCCCCCCCTGAGGCCCGCTCTGCTGAGGGGGGCCTGGGGCCTGTTAGCCTAGAGCCAGAAACCATCGCCTCTGCGTCAGCGCAGCCACATGAGGAGGAAGATGAGGAAGAGTATGAAGAGGAACCAGCGTTGGAGAGGGGAGAGGCTGATTTGGTCGAGAAGCAGGATGTAGAACCAGTGGAAGCAGGTACTGTTCAATACAGTTCAGTATATGTTAGCATAGGGTAATTATTATACCATTGTATTTACATTGTATTTGACATGCAAGTACCCGTTATTGGTTATGTAGACACATTGTTGCAATGTGGCTTAACAGAAAATTCATATTATATCAGATTTAAGCAGCAGTTATTTTGAGGTTTTCCTTCCAAGAACCTCTGTTGAAACCCCCATCTCCATCTTAATTAGTGTGTCATGAAGAAATAATAGTGCACTTTTAAGTTGAAGCAACGACTTGGCCACAAAACTGTGATGTGTTCCAGTTGTGATGGAACATTTCCAGTTTGAAACTCCAAAAAAAAAAAAAAAAAGTGGAATATTTATGGGCTTTTGTTGTTGCGTTATAATTTCTCAACTCTTGCCCTCTGTCCCCCTGTTTATTTTCTCATCAATCTTTACTCTCTCTGTCTTACATTCTCTTGCTCTCTATTTTTCTCTCACACACTTTCACTCTGTCTCCATCTCTGTCTTACATTTTCTCTCATTCTCTCTCTCTGTCTGTCTATCTTATGCTCTCTCTCTCTCTCTCTCTCTCTCTCTCTCTCTCTCTCTCTCTCTCTCTCTCTCTCTCTCTCTCTCTCTCTCTCTCTCTAATAGTGCCAATAGAGGAGGAGGTGGTGAGGGCCGAGCCGGGCGCCGAGGGTGATGGCCTCCGCCAAAGACACGTCCTGCCCCCGGAGCAGCCGCTGGGCCGAAGCTCGGAGGACGAAGACGAGGAAGAGGAGGAGTTCCAGCTGGCCGAGAGGCGGGAGGAGAAACAGGGCTTCGGCCTCAACAAGCTGATCGTGGGAGCCCTGGTGCTCCTCTGCCTCGGCTCACTCTTCTTCTCAGGTCTGTTTTAAAAGAACATTCTGGAGCTTTTCAGTCCATAGCATCCATTCTTAGGTCTGTCTTAAAGGAGCATTCTGGAGCTTTTCAGTCCATAGCATCCATTCTTAGGTCTGTCTCAAAGGAACATTTTGAGCTTTTCAGTCCATAGCATCCATTCTCAGGTCTGTCTTAAAGGAACATTCTGGAGCTTTTCAATCCATAGCCCAGCTGTTTGAGGTCAAAGGACAAGATGAATTGGTACATCATACGGTAGACTCAATTGCTAACTAGCAGCTAATACCATCTGATTGGGGCACAGAAAGTCGCTCTCATTTTGTCTAATTTTCTGTGCCCTCTTGGACTAATGCACCTTTTTATGAAAATTAATTTTTCACCTCCTTACCTGGAGCTACATATGTAGGTAAAAGCTTTTTGGTCTTAGTCTGGCAACCCAAATTTTACCCGTTTCTTAGCTTAAGCTTAGCATAGGTGCTGGAATATAAAGTTGCCAGATAGCAACTCTTTGGCAACATTACATTGCAGCGTCTATGCTAAGCTAAAGATAGAATTGGGGTTGCCAGAGTAGGAAACTGGGATCAAAATGCTTTTACTCACATATGTAACTCTAAGTAAGAGGGTGACTAACCAATTTTCATAAAGTGGTGGACTATTCCTATAAACGCTGAGGTAAGACAATAGTACATTGGAAACGACTGCCATAAGAAGACGAAGAGTACTTCTTCTGCATCATTTGTACAGCCTGGTTATTCTGACCTTCAGACATATACCGGTATCTTACTGTATGTTGGATGGGGTGTGGGCACTTTTACAGTCATCTAACGCGAATGAATGATTTTAAACTCCCCTTCTGTAACGTGCAGTGGTGATAATGAGGTGTGATGCAGGTTATTTTCGACTGGATACCAGACCAGGACATGTACTGTAGCTGGGTACATTTGGTCCGTAACCCCTTACTTTAATGAACCAAGTCCCTAGCTAATTATCATCTTTAAATAGCGTGGTTTGGAATTACACCGCCTCTATCACACCCGTGTGCCTCAATATGTCTTAGGGGTCGTCGCACGTCTCTCTAGGGCTTAGGTGTTCTCTGTTTACAGGTGCGTTGGTGGCGCTGCAGAGTGGTGCTGTAGGTATGGAAAAGGTGTAAGATCACCGCAGGGATAAAGCCGGTTTATGCTCCGCTGTGCCGCTTAATGGCTGCCAATTTGGCACGCGCCTTGTCTGGTTCGGCTGCTTTGGCACCTGCCCACCTACAGTAGGCCTATGGATCTTAATTACCCCACCATCGCCTCCCTCTGTCTGGGCTTACGGCACTCGAGCTGTGTCCTCGTCATGCCCTGGAAATCTGTGGGTGGAGACACACTACAAGTGCTTTTGTAGTGTAGTCTGACTTTTGGGTTTTTCGCTGCTTTGCTAGCAGTGTTTTTAGAAAGGCCGAACATGATGGTTGCTTGTTTGTTTGTTTGTTTTTTAAAACTAATACTGGCCATCTCGCCCATTTTGACTTGACTTCAGAGACTGATCTGACACAGCCACGCAGAGACTGGTCTGACATACAGTAGCCACACAGTATTGGTAGAGACTTCACAGTGTGATCTGACATCATTTTTTTGCTTGCATGGTTTTTGAAACATTGTGCATTCAAGGAGCAGCAAGGGTGATGTCCGGCTAACCATGACAGAGCATAACTAGTGTAGAAATTTAAGGGTTTAAACACAAGAAGCTGTATGACACTTGGTGTAAAGTGTAGTCAAGGCAACACTGGAATGTTAATGAACAAGTTTTATGAGTGTTGACTTAAGTTTAGGGTGTCATGGTCATGAAATGAAAATGTATTTCTTCTAAAATGTCACATCAAATTCCGCACTTTTCAAGGTTGCTCATAATCAGAATGCATGTAACTTGATCCTAAAAAATACCAGCCCTAATTCCCGGCCTCGGTTGGCAGTTGGCATAAACTTCAAATGCTGATCCTGTCCAGTGTCGTCAGCAGAACTTGTCAGCTGCAAAAAAGCATGACAAAGTGACATTAGATGTGACCTCACGTTAGTAGCGTGGCAGTGTGCATAAAGTAGCATACTGGTTTGATCATTCCATCGCTATAGTCTTGTAGAGTTTTTTGCTTTGCAGCTACTCTGCTGTAAGTCATCACAGTAGTTTGTGTGCAATGGAATTGATTGTGTCTGTCATGAGGGTGGTTGTGACTTGCTGTCTCTTTACTAACGAGTCACTTGTCATAGCAGACATCAAGGCAGTGCCTAATAACTTAACTTTGGACCTCATAGCTATATTGACCCTCTCCTTGTGTATATTCATGCTGCCTTTAAAACTAAGGAACCTTTGAAGGCTGAATTTTATGCATTTATTTGATTCTTAACTGCCTTGATGCCCTAGTGCTAACAAACAGCCTAAAAAGCAGAATTTTTGGGCAGACTCATTGTGGTCGTTGGAGTGCTGTCAGCTCTTTTCTATAGCCGATATTCTCTGCATGCGATTCAGCCTGCTCTAAGCACTTTTTTTTGTTGTTAAGCACCTGGGATAACACCGCCCGATTTATTCATAATGTATATTGTATGTGATTGAGCTAAACCTTTTACTACTCATAATATGTATGGCAGGATATTTTACATAATATTGTTTGTAAATGTAAAAAAAATATGTAATTAATTGAATGTCTCTTGTATCTCTTGACAGATGATAGCTTGGATGGTTCAGAAATAACCGAACAGGTCAGCATTTTTTTCTCAATTACAGTATGTTGGCACAACACATCTCTCTAGTCTTGACAGTGCACTTTTCATCCACCAAGCATGAAACATGATGGTTAGGGTGTGTCTGAGTGGTTATTTGAACACAGAACTAACGTTGATTTCCACTTCTGCTGCTAGTGTTTTTAAAAGCACTGTTTACAACTACAAGTGTCCGTTTCCCAAAAGCATAGCTGCTAACCAGTTAGCAACTTTGTTGGTTGCCATGTATTTTCCCATTGCCAACTAACTAAGCTAATAACGGTTTTGGGAAAGATTTTGGGAAACAGACCCCTGAACACTAAATGGTGCTCTCAAGGTCAATGGGTCTCATTCATTTATTATTATATTATTTTCTTGAGAATTTTCTTAAATTTGTTCTTAAATCCCACTTAGGTAGTTTTTAAGAAGATTTGCATTCAGCAATATGTGTTTTTAAATGGGACCTTAAGAACAAAATGTCTTCGTAAGAATGGTTGGTGAATGAGGCCCATTGTCAGCACTGGAAATATGTTTTATATATTTTTAAATATATTTAAGCACCAAAAGCACTGACCATACTGTATATTTTGCTTTGGTTTGTACTCTTAACTTGACTCCAGGAACTCTTGGACAGACTTGCTCAGGAAAACCAACAGATTGCCATGCTGGAAGCCCAGCTACAGGTCAGTCAGTGCTGCAGCCATTTTGTTTCCCATTTTGTTTCCCGTTCTCCCTTCGTTCCTGTGGTGCCCGAGCTATTACGCCATCTACACATAATACACTCTTTCCTTTCCCCATACAAGCAGGACATTAGCAGGACATTAAATATAGTTTAGCTGCATCGACAGCCCGATGACAGCAGTGTCAGTAAGGATATCAATTTCCGCCGGCCCTGCATGTACCAACACAATGTTTGCATTCACTTGGGTGTAGTCAGAGGGCTGTAAATAGAAGCGTCTGCAAATAGACAGCAAGTGTGTTCCTCTGGGAAGGCCTGTTCACATGCCCACACGTTGTGTTTCGCTTAAGCATTTGTCAGAAGTTTGGCCGACACCGTGTACTGTACTATCATGTCCCTGTGGACTTCACAGTTTAATCTCTCTCTTTTTTTGTTTGTGTACAGTTTAAAACATTGCCAATGAGCTGCAAATACATTTATATACTTATTTATTTATTTATTAGATCTATGGAAATGGTCAACTTAACACATTGACACAATTCACGCAATTCCTGCCAAAATATTTACCCAAATTGTAATGAGTGTGTGTAACCTGTGTAGGTTAACCTGTCGACCTGTCGATCCCTTCTCCTTAGTGTCTTGTCAGCTGATCAAAGCCCGAAAAAACATCTTTAAAGAAAAAAAATGGGGGACATACATACTGATGTAGGCTACAGTCATCAATCTAGACTAAAGCCTTACTTACTTATTTAGCAAATGTCTTGCTATTGTTCTGTAGTATTGACTGGTATCTTAGACTAGTGTACTTGCTTTTTAAATAGTTAAATAGCCGCCAGAAATGTTTCCGCGGGCTGCCATTGGTTCCCCGTCCACACTTTGAGAACCTATGATCTAGACTAAAACCTCTTGTGATTTTGCCCCTAGTCCCAGAAGGAGGCGCTAGACCAGGCCGTCCGAGCGGCGGTGGATCAGGGGGAGGCAGGGGGCGGAGCTCTGCAGAAGGAGAACGTCCGACTCAAAGAGGAACTAGCAGCCATGCCCAGCCTTAAAGACGAGCTGGAGAGTCTCAGAGCCAGAGTGGCTGAACTGTCCCAGCTCACAGGTGTGTGTGTGTGTGTGTGTCTGTGTGTCTGTGTGTGTGTGTGTGTGTGTGTGTGTGTGTCTGTCTGTTTGTGTCTCTGTGTGTGTGTGTGTGTGTGTGTGTGTGTGTGTGTGTGTGTGTGTGTGTGTGTGTGTGTGGAGGGAGGGAGGGAGGGAGGGGGGGGGGGGTGTCACTGACTTCCGAAACACAGAAGCTGAGCTACAGATACAGTAGGCATTTGGTTTAAAGCGTCTGTTACACTTTGTAAAAAACTTGGTAAAAAACTAAAATGGACTATATTAAAGTCCACAATGACAACCATTCACAAAACAAGCTCATGTTCTCTGATGAACTCTTGCCAGCTGGCACGTCCTTTCCAGCACCCAGAGTTGGTCCAACTGATGCAGCTCTATGAGCCATCGCTGCTAGTAGATCACCAGACATCTTTGGAGTCCATATTGGATAAACATAAGCTTACAGTATGCTTTTCGTGTGTGTGTGTGTGTGTGTGTGTGTGTGTGTGTGTGTGTGTGTGTGTGTAATATGAAGAGTAAGCAAAAGTTTGGCTTCCAGCACAAAAAAGTGATATCTTCCTGTAGATAATCAGCTGAGGAAGTTTAAGGGGGGAATACCACAAACCAGAGTCAGACCTTTTAATGCTTGAGTGATGCCTCCAGACCAAATTTTGGAGACTGGCTTAAGGATTATTTGGGAGAAATTAGGTGAAAAAGGTTAGAATTTGGTTCCATTATTTGTAACATGCTTGATGCTTTGTAATTCTTCTTTTATGTAGTTCGCGAGTCAGAATCCACACCATCTGCTGCGGACACAGTCCCGCCTCCAGCCGACCAGCCTGAGTCGGAGTCAGCCAATCAGATCCCTTCGCCAGTGGAGCAGGAAGCTGGAGGAGAAGATGGGTTGAAGGTGGAGCTCGAGAGGCAGAAGAACCTCCTGGAGGACAGCCGCAAGCGCCTGGAGGTCATGAAGAGGTCGTCTGGGAAGAAGAAAGGGGTGAGGGAGGGTCTGGTGGAGATGCAGAAGAGGCTGAGCGAACAGGCCGAGCGCCTTGACAAGAGGCACGACTGGAAGAGGAAACAGCAGCAGAAAGAATCTGAAGCCAAGAAGGACCAGGGCAAGAAGTGGGCCGGAAAGAAGGAGCAAGGGAACCAATGGAGTGGCAAGAAGGAGCACAGTGGCCAATGGGAGGACAAGAGTCATAAGCACAGTGGCCAATGGGAGAGCAAGAAGGAGCACAACGGCCACAAGAATGGCAGAAAGGAACGCGGTGATAAGCAGGAGGGGATGAAAGACCACGGCAAGCACAAACACCGTGAGGAGTCGGAGAAATGGAGAGAGCAGAAAGAAGGGAAGCACGGGAAGGATGGGAAAGACGGGAAAGATGGGAAGGAGTCCAAGCAGCACGCCTGGAGGAAGTACCACGAGGACTGGGACGGCCGCAAGCACGAGCGCAAGATGGAGCGAGAGAAGAGGAAGAGCGAGCGCCCGTGGGAAGCCAAGTCCTTAAAGAAGACCTCCTCTTCCAGCAGTAGCCATCACGAGCACAATCACCATCATCATCAACACCACCACCACCACCAGAAGGACCACAGCAGTGAGCGGGCGAGCAGCGAGCACCAACACACGCACGTCGACTTCTGGAAGCACCAGGAGCAGAAGCTGCACCGGAACCCCGGTCCTGCCCAGGCGTGCTCGGGGGTGGCCCAGTGCGCCAAGGCCGAGGGTCTGGTTCCCGTGGAGCTGTCGGAGTTCCACGCTCTGCTGGAGAGCTACCTGGGCAAGCTGCCGGCGTCCACGGACGAGGGCAAGGAGGAGCTCCAGAGGCTGACGTCCGACTTCTTCCCCGACGGCGTGTTCGACCACGAGCGCCTGCTCTTCAGCGACTTCGCCGAGGACGTGGCGGACATCTTGGAGGACTTGGCCGACGTGCTGGACAACGATTCGCTGGAGGAGGAGATGGAGGAGTTTGAGAGGGAGGCTTTGTGGAAGTTTGCTGCCGCCGCTTAGGCCCAGACTCCCTAACGCCCCCTTGTGGACATGAGAAGAGGAACAAGGGGATTGGGTGGGCTAGAGCAGGGGGGATAGAGTGGATAGAGCAAGGAAAAGGAAAAAGAAATGGAGGGGTTTAAAAAAAAAAAAAGAAGGAAAAAAAAATGTTGCAGTGATTCTTCAGCCTGAAGCCTATGGATGTAGATGAGTGTGCGTCTAGTGCACAGGTTACTTCTCGGATGTCTTTAAATACCTTCTTACATTTGTACCTGTTTGTGGGGTTCACAGTCCTAACCTACCTCCTGTGCGTAATGTCTCTTGAAGTCCTGACCCTTCCTGTCTTGTCCACAGTAGTGATGTGGCGCCAACGCTCAACAAAACGATTGTTATTGTCCCTTGTTGCTCACAAAAGCTGAAAATGGGCCCATAGATTGCTAGCAGTAGACTGAGTCTGTGTAATTGTTGGGTATTCAGCAGGATAGGATGGAGCTGCTTCTAGCCTCTTCTCGATCTGAATGTGAAAGGGAAGCAGCGTGCCTGTGTCAAAATGGCCTAAAGGATCTCCTCTGTCTTCTCTGTGAGGATGCAGTTTTTGGTAGTGGAATGATTGAGCATACTCTCGACAAGTCTGTCTGACTTGTCTCATGTCTGTCGGAGGGATAGCAAGTTAAGAAATCATATGGACCAGTGAATATAATCCCAGTGACTGTGAAACTCCCCAATAAGGTGATTTCTGTTTGTTTGTTTGTTTGTTTGTTTGTTTGTTTTGCTTTGTTTGTTTGTTTGCTTCAGGCTTGTAGTGCAAGAGGGTTAGCCTTTGGGTAAGTTTCACCCCAGGATAGGTTAACAGGTACGTCATTATGAACGTCATTTATTTATAGAGTTTAGTGAATGCCATTTTTTTTCCTTGTCTTATGAAATGGTTTCCTGCTGCTCCAGAAAAAGAAAAAATCTAAAAGGTTTGGGGTACGCAAAAACACCACCAACAATTTATTAGTAGTTAAAATGGTACTTTGCTTGTCATAGCATTAAATAGCATTGCGATGGACTACTTTGTTTGATAAAGTAAAGTTCTCCTGTGGGTTGCAGTTTGTCACAATATGTCTTGTTTGGTTCTACGTGACAATATCACGTAGGACGTTTGGGATATGTAGCCATATTTTAATATTTTGTTGTGTGTTTACTGGACTTTGTTTGGACAAATTTGTGACGGTTGTGAGATTTCTGTCATGTTGACTTCAGCAGTAACTGTGCCTTGGAAGTATAAGGAGACAGCATGGATGTTGTAACAAACAAAAAAAACTAAATATTGTTTACATATTTATAGTGACACAATGGCCATAATAAATTTGAGAAGCCTGATTTGACCCAGCAGTTGGGTGTGCCCAAGTCACAGGCTTGCACATGGTGTTTAGCCAGATTGGGGTGGGAATGTCAGCTCAATTAAGTTTAAAATGAAAACACACACTTTAATAATAATAATAAAAGTAATGAACTCCGCTATTATTTTGTTGAATGTTTATGGAAGGGTTGCACATGTTGAATGTGTCAGTATTTTTGTAAATATTGGGGAAAATCCTGTTTGTTTTTTTGATAGCCTTACCCCAGTCTGCATACAAAGTGAATGGAGTGGAGATGGGAGGAATACAGAAATGCAGTGGGCGACCACAAAGCAAGACATTGCTCAATTTGTTAATTTATTGATATGAATAAAATTTAACAATGAGTCTTCATTTGGATGATTTGTGTCTTTATTTACCAGACCTATGTCAACATCGTGTCCAGAAATGTGCAAATCTACAAACCAACTTTTTTTAATAATGCAGTTATTAAACAATAAAACAATGAATAAATAAAACAATAAAGAATTGTATTCCAGGTGTTGAGGCCCAGAATTTGGTTATACACCTCTGAACCATGTGACCATGTATTAATTAAATGTTTTATGAACGTCATGGCTGAAATCAAAGCAAATGTTTAGGCCTCTTTGTCCATCCCATCCTCAGAATTTGATCGGCCTTTTACCCTTCATACTTCATGAGCTGTTGGCCACAGCATATGCCAAAGTCCTCTGATAATACACTGGGTTATGTGTTCCAAAGTTATCATATTAAATCGTAGAGGGGGGAGAGAGATTTCAGAGCTTCTACAGAATTTCTCAGTTCCACTAAATATGCCAGTAATTCAAGCACTTGGTTACCTCATTCATTTTTAAGAAGTCCATATTTAGTAACTGAAATAAGACCTTATGAACGTCTATTACTTCTATTTAGGCTTTTAAAGATATCCTGAAGAAAAATACAAATGACAGTTATCAAAATGTAATTAAGGTGATCCCGTGATCACCCTGACCTTAATGTACACTCTTAACCTCCGTGGTGAGGGGATGATTTGCAGTGCGGAGTTAGTCACAGTTGACTTTTCTGATCAGATTTCCCTGACGCAGAATGTGTTGATACACAACAACTCAGCCATGCCGCACAACTGGACCGGGAGCTGCCTAGTCATCAGGCTTACTACCACAAGCCTCCAATAAACAGTCACAGAACAATGCTGGAAAACACTTCGGAAAAAGTGTGTGTCTGTGTGTGTGTGTACACCAAGAAAGAAGCAGTGCGTCAGTATGAGACCTGTTTTAGATCTCCTGGAAAGGAACAGTGGCAGACATTAATGTCTGAAACCATTATTATTACCTTCACCAGAGGTTTGGCTGGTCTTCTCTCCATGATAGGAGGGAGAGACACTGCCTCCTCTTTATTTTATTTAAGTCATTACAAGGTAAATTACCTCCTTATCTTCACTCACTTTTAAAAGTTAAGCACAGACATCATTAAACTCTGCGAACAACCATGTGTTATCTCCCTGGAAATCTGGAAAAAAAAAATAGTTTCTTTGCACCTACAAGGTGGAGCAGATTACAATTATCCTTATACCACTTTACACCGCTAGCCTACAGTCTTCTTTGAATTGAATTGAATTGAATTGATGTGGATTTTTTGTTAATAATTATTTTTTGTTTTTTTACTTTTGAATCAATCTAAACTCAGGGCATTGCTGTAGGCCTAAAAGAAAGAACTTAATTCTCAGTCCATTCTCACTGAATAAGTGGTTGATGATAAACCACACTGATACAGATCCCAATGCAGCTGTAACTACTGACGTAAAGGACTCATGCATATGTAACTAACATGCAACAAAAATATTATTTTCCTCTCATCTCATCTTATTATTATTAATTTATTATTATTATTATCTCCAGTGACGTCACAGACATACTCAGGCACACATTGCATAAGTACACACACATAAGAACAAATGATGCAATGTAATATGTAATGTAATGGAGGAGGAAAACTGGAATTCTTCTATCCAACAATTTTCATTTTAAATGCAAGAAACATTATACATAAGACATAAACTTTATGAGTATAGATGTCAATAAATACTTTTTGTCTCTCCAGATGTATTCACAGTGCTTTTGTTTGTTTTTATGCTGAATTGTTAATTGTTTGCTTCACCATTTATAGGCCTAGAAATGGTCTCATACCATGATACTAAGCTTTGAATTTAAAGAACCAAAAGATGTCCATTAATAAAGATGATTCATGGTTTACTGACACTGTATCATAACAGATCTACGTTTTCTATTTGCAATCTAGCAGCAGGTTAGACAGGCTTGTTTTTTGCCATTTAATGCTTGCACATGTATATGATGAAACAGCTCAGATATGTATGGAGAGATAAGAAGAATTTGAATGCAGATGGGGGATAAAGGGGCTTGTGTCATCTTTTCTTTTCCGCTGATATCGGCAAGCTGATGGAGGGAATAAAAAGACGGGAATAAAGGACGAGAGGACACAGTGCTGTTCTTCACTCAGCGGCTGAACGTCTCCACACCTGTCCAACAGGTAAGATGAATTGACTGTGTGGTAGGACGTCTTATCTGTGCCTCTTTTTAAGGCCTTTTTGGCCTTTATTTCTCCAAAGTGCAGTGTTTTTCACAAGGCTATCAGTCACTGTCTTTCTTTCAGCACTTTAGGATGTCATTTCACAATTTTCTCCTCATGCAGTCTTCCTCTTTTTGAGTCTGGTCTTCTCCTTCTCCTAATGGACAAAGAAATAACTCAGGCTGGTATTCTCTGAGGTGCTCAAGTCCAAAAAAGTGCTTTGGACTTAAGCACCTGGGAGAATACCACCCTCAAAGAACAACCATTTTGTCAAAAGATATACTGTAAGCTCTCTTATGTTCTCTTTTGTCTTAAGCCTTTTCCTCATTCAAAATGGAGTCTGCCATTAACGTGCTGGTCAGCCAGTTCAAGACGTTCGCTGGGAAGGACGGGTCAGCAAGCACGCTCAGCAAGGAGGAGTTCCAGAGTTTGGTGGCCTCTCAGCTCCCCAACCTTGTGAAGGTGAGCGGCTTTATTTACTGTGCAACCAATTGTACATTATTTTATTATTATTATTTTTTTTAAAGATATTCTTAGGGCTTTTGCCTTTGATTTGATAGGACAGTAGAGAGTGTGACAGGAAATGAGTGGGAGAGAGAGAAGGGTAGGGATCGGGAAATGACCTCGGGTCGGACTCGAACCCAGGTTCCCGGATTTGGTACAACGCACGACGCACCAATATTACATTTACATTTATGCATTTAGCAGACACTTTTATCCAAAGTGACTGACAAAAAAAGGATAACAATCAAGCTACAACACAATACAAGTACTGTAAATACCTACTGGGAGTGCCATTTGTTAAGCGGAGAGCAATAGCAAGAGTTGGGAAGTGCTAGATCAGTGCATTCCAGGAAAAGGATTCAATGAGTTTTATTTCACAGATGTATAGACACTAGGGGTGAGAATTGATATGGATATTGTAGTCTGCAGCAAGTTTGCTCATCAGTTCAAATCTTTATCAATTGCTCACTGCTTAGAAGGTAGCCTACACAGTAGGCCTGTAAAGAAGCCTACAGAGGCTTAGACTGAGGCAAACCATGTGGATCTAAAAGAAAACAGGTTTTGCTGTAAAATGAGTGAACTAGCAACATAGAATACACAAAAAAAAAGTTTCTGGCACAGCAAGAACATGCTAATGATGTCTAAGTCTGATAGAAAAAAAGAAAAACAATGTTATGTTGTAACTAGGTTTTCTTTTAGTTTGTGGTGGTTTCTTACCATATCCTGGATGACTGGTGGGAATACAACTAGCATTTATCCACCCTTCAGTTCATATGACTATATAAGCCATCTGAATTAATTTGGAGATGGTACCATAACATACTGTATTCGCTGATAAAAAGTGGTGAAAGGTTAGGATACTGATACTCACCAAGCCCTAAACCTAAGATTTGACTGACATAAATTGACTTTGTGATTGGCTGACTTATGCCATCTGAGGTTTGAACTAGTTAGGGGATACATTGGAATTCAGCCTCTTGCACTTGCTTTACTTTTTGAATAATCTTTTCCTTCTCTGATTTCATCATTGAGGTTGGAATAAAACAATTTATTTAATTTTAATTTAATATGATGTCTTTTTCTTAACTATTCTATTTATATAGTCTGCAGTAGACTACTAAAATTTTGAGAGTTTGCTTCTGTCACCATTCTCTAGCAACCTCTGGTGAAAGGCATGCAAACATGACTGTCACCACTAGATGGCTCTCCTGCTCTCTCTCTCTCTCTCTCTCTCTCTCTCTCTCTCTCTCTCTCTCTCTCTCTCTCTCTCTCTCTCTCTCTCTCTCCTTAACTCAGTATGAATGACTCTCTGTGCTGTTGATTGCCTGCAGAACGCCAGTGATCCCGGCGTGATCGACCAGCTTATGAGCTCTTTGGACCAGAATAATGACGGAGAGCTGACCTTCCTGGAATTCTGGCATCTGATTGGCTCCATTGCTAGCCAGCATGGTGGCTTCAGCAAATAGGAGGCCGGCGCAAACGCGGGCTCGTAAAGAAGAAGAGAAAAAAAACTGTCCGTTGTGTGATTGATTTAAAAAATGCCACTGTATTGGTCATCTGTACTGCTGGAGTTCAGCTGCTCTGTGCACACAATGCAGTGCCATGGTCTACAGGGTTAATCATTCATTCTCTAGGACAGGTGACTTGCAAATAAAATAATCCATTCTTGTGCTTCTTCGTAATGTGTCTTTTGTTTTCTCCATGTACACCACAAATGTGCATCTACAAAACCTGATCTTTGCCCTCTCTCTCTCTCTCTCTCTCTCTCTCTCTCTCTCTCTCTCTCTCTCTCTCTCTCTCTGTCTCGGTCTCTCTCTCTCTCCCCCTCTCATTAAGCGAGTATTATGGCCATGATTTAATAGCGTAATTAGAGAGAAACCCAACTCCACCACAAAGAGACAGAGTGAAGACTGATCCTTATGGGCTATAGTGTGTAGGTCATGCTATACTGATATACTGGTGACTGCTGGGCCGTTACAAGGCACAGACAAAGTAGGGCGATCACCTAGGGCACCAAATATCAGGAGGGCATCACAATACATTAAATACTTTTTTTTCTTCAGTTTTTTCACATATATTTCTAGAAATGAATGGGCAGAACTCAAACTCTGGCCTAGGGAAGCGAAAAGGCTAGAACCGGCCCAGGGTGACTGCCTGGTTCTTATTCGTAGGCTTCCTGTCTCACCAACAGCAGTATGGGGGCCTTGGCTGGCATCTCAAGCTGGTCGGGAGAAATATGCCAATTAGTTATTTATTTTATATTATTATTTTATTTAATACACAGAATCAACTTAAATGTGTCTCTCAAGTAGTTGGTGTGCGTGTGTGTGTGTGTGTGTGTGTGTGTGTGTGTGTGTGTGTGTGTGTGTGTGTGTGTGTGTGTGTATTTGATTGTGAATGTCTGAGATGGAAGAGAGAGTGTGTACAAGAGAGTGAGTAAGAGAGCGAGAGCGAGATTATGTCATATCTCATGGTCTCGTTGACTCACCATATTCAACATGGCACTACAGCTGTCTGTTTGTCTAACTGTACATAGATAAGGTACACCTCACACGCATGCGTGCATACACACACACACACACACACACACACACACACACACACACACACACACATCACACAATCTCCCTCTTATCCAGGATACCACCCACCTGGGCCACCTGGTCTTTTTGCTGCTCTGATTCGAGTTCTACCCCCTCGGTTCTAGAAAGACAAATGCAAACTGAAGAACAAACGAAACTTAAAAAAGCACTCAGAGAGCAGAGACCCTAACCAAGGCAATGTGGTCACAGACTCAATATAAATTCCAGATGGTGTTCTAGATTACCGATCACCAATCGTTACTTCTTCCAATACACACGTTGTCCGAAAATTTCCTTCAAATCCATGCAGTTCTTTTCGAGTTATGCTGTACACAGACAGACAGACCACACACACACACACACACACACACACAGACGCCAGCAAAAACATAACCTCCTTGGTGGAGGTAACAAAAAACGAATAGCGATGCCCCCCTGATGTTAGGTTCCATAGGTGATAGGCCTAGTTTGTCTATACCAGGGACCAGCCCCATTAGCAGAGGACAGATTTGAGTTAGTATCTAAATCCCAATGCTTATCCTTAACCCTGGGCCCTAACCCCTCAAAGACTAAACCCTTATTTTTTCTGGCCTAAATCAGCCAATCATGGAGCTCGTTCATACCAGTGAAGTCTTTGAGGGACCAGGGCTTAGGGCCTAGGGAGGACCATCACAACAGGGCAGGCAAACCAACCAATTGCCTGGGGCCACCAACTGAAGGGGGGCCCCTGAGAATGACTAATTGTGCATCAATCCATTGCAGTGACAACTATGTGAGCAGTGCATCCCTTTAAATTCTATGATAAGTCGGGGGCGCTGTGGCTTAGCAGGCTCAAGTGTCATACCACAAATCCGGGTACCTGTATTCGATCCATACCCATTTCTCTCTCCCACTCATTTCCTGTCTGTCAAATCAAATTAAAGGCAAAAAACCCTAAAAAATATCTTTGAAGAAAAACTTCTATGATAAGTGCTATGTGAGAAACCCCACTGAAAAGGCCCTGCCTCTATGTCCCACCTCCTGGAATGCTGCCAAAAAACATGTTCCAAGTGGCAACTTTGAATGGTATGCTTTAGACAGGGCCTAACAGGACCGGCAAACCAGGTAATTGCCTGGGGCCCCAAACTGAAGGGGGGGGGGCATGAGGGGCTAAACATGTACTGTACAATCCATAAGACAGCCTCACTGATTTCAATCAAGACTATAAGGAGGAATCTGGCTCAAAATGATGGATATTGCTTACATTTAAACATTGACATCACAGATACTGTAGGTAGTCCTTGATGATTGATACAGAGCATTTTTATATAATAGTTAAATAATAATGAATTTTATTGGTGTTGTAAATTGAATGCTATCAATGTGACAAGTGACTTCTGCGTCCTAAATGTAATGGCAGTTAGGATGCTGCTATTTGAGTAGGTAAAAAAAGAAATTGCTTGGAAGCACCGTCGTAAAAGTCGAAAAATTGTGACGTACTACTGTATGCTTTATGCACACAACGCAAATATTCAACAAAATATTTTATAGTTTTTCGTTTTGTTTGTTTGCATGTAGAGGGCTGTATAGGGCCCCCTGCTCCTGTTTGCCTGGCGCCCCCAAATGCCTTGAATCGGCCCTGGGCCTATAGGAGAGACATTGGGACTCAGACAACGTGTATTGTACTGTATGCTATGCATGTGTGTTTACACTTGTTATTTGGTCAAGGAACTGGTTTGCTCCCCTAATGCATCTGTGTGTGTGTGTGTGTGTGTGTGTGTGTGTGTGTGTGTGTGTGTGTGTGTGTGTGTGTGTGTGTGTGTGGTGAAGGAGCCATTGTTGATTAGGGCCTGGGCGTGTTGAGGCGCCTGTGTGTTTGCTAAAGGATTGTAATGTGTCACACCCTTGGAAATAAGCCCCCGTTGTGTGTGTGTTTTTTTTATTATTGTTATTCCTGCAGCAGTCCTGTCCAGCAGTGGCTACTAGCTAGGTGGGGTTTGGTTTCTGCAGAGCACGACTTTGATGTACTGGAGCCATGCCTGCAGACCTGCGGACCTTGTATCATGATAAAACAGGCACAGCGAGGGGTGTGGCTGCTCTGGGACTGACTGAATGACTGACTGTGTCTGACTGGGAGCTGGATCACTGCAGTGTTGCAATAATGGGTGACTGGTAGTGCCTCCTGGGTATTCTCAAGATCATCCAACCTTAGGACTTCTATGCACAGCCACACTTTGTGTCTACAGCTTTGCTAACACACACACACACACACACAGACACTCTCTCTCTCTCTCTCTCTCTCTCTCTCTCTCTCTCACACACACACACACACACACACACACACACACACACACACACAGAGATACGCTACTCAATCACTTGTCAGGGAAACCTTGATGCAAAGATCATACAAGTCTCTCTCTCTCTCTCTCTCTCTCTCTCTCTCTCTCTCTCTCACACACACACACACACACACACACACACACACACACACACACACACACACACACACACAGAGAGAGAGAGAGAGAGAGAGAGAGAGAGAGAGAGAGAGAGAGAGAGAGAGAGATACTCAATCACTTGTCAGGCATACCTTGATGCAAAGATTATATGGGTTTGGGTTGTTCTTCCCAACACTATATTTTCGGCTGTGTGTGTGGTAAAAGTATTGTAAAAGTTAGACAATGGGAGTTTTCCTCGAGGCTTCACTCTCCCTCTCGGAGAATTTTGATGGAGCTGAAGGGTTAACATCAGCCCATCCTCTAAGCCTAGCCTATTCCCCCTTCCCTCCCTGCCTCGTTCTGTCTAGCAGGAATCCTATTTTCTTCCTCAAACTCGAATTATTGGCGTGGAACTGCATCCTAAGCACGCATGACGTAGACGAGTTGAACGAACTACAGATATCTGTATTTGAAAGGAAAATACATTTGTAGGACTATCACACAGAAAATTAGTCCCTCCCAAGAACTGTTTCTGTAACTGTCGTCCCTTCTTTTCCCTCTCTTCTTCCTCTCTCTCTCTCTCTCTCTCTCTCTCTCTCCCAGGTACACGCCCTTTGACTTGTCAGAAGGGGAAAAAGTTTAAGAAAAAACTAAATCACGGAAGAGAATCTGTTGCCCTACTAGTTAGGCAAGTTTTTGAGTCGTAAAGGCAGTGGGGAAACTGCAAAGCAGAAAAGAGTCATACAGTATTGAGACTGTTGAGTGCGTCGGTTCTTCACAAACTTTAGGGTAAGTTTTCAAGGTTTTCTAACTCGTTTTCTCTGAAATCAATTCTACAGGGGTTTGAAAGGAACTTAAACGCCACGTTTTACATACACCCTTCAAATTCAGGACCATCCTGCGGATATGCTGGACAGCGTCCACGAAACCATTTTTCCAAAGGCAGTATTGCGAGACAACTTCATCTCTAGTTTTTTGTTACAAAACTATTTATCTATTTTGTTTTATTTAACTCATTCTGCACTCAAATGTTTTGTAGCCATCGATTCTACAAAGTTAAGATAATACCATAGTTTATGGGCCGCATGAAGCATTGCATTGCACACGCAGGCAAAATAGGCTACTCTAATGGCAAAGGAGCTCTCTTGACAGAGCCGATCTGCCTATCGGGATCAGCTGCGCTTTGTTAACCGATGGTTAATTCATGGACTGTGGGCCAAATATAACAGGGTCTCGGTTGATTTTACGCAACATTTGATCTCATCTCAAAAGGCATATTTGAGTTCGTAGTGTTATTTAAGTGTTGTGGCCTATTAAACAAACAATCAACAAAAAAAAACTAAGAATGATTTTTTTTAAAAGGGCTATTTTATTACCTCTTTGCTACTATGGTACCTTGTACCGAACCAAAACAACGCTGGATAGGCCTAAACTGTAATTAATAATTCTATATGCCTCTCTTCTTGCCTGCCTGGCTGGGGTTCTTCTGTTGGACAGGGCGTCATCAGATTGACAGCTGCTGGCACAAGTGCGGTTGCCCTAAGCATGAAATGTTTTTTTTTCAAACGCGTGATAGCCTAATGAAATAAGAAAAAAGCTCCCCACACATAGTTACAGCCTTTGGTGCGGTTTATATTCACCGCCTAACTTGTTCCTCTGTTAATTTTTCATGACACACGAGCGGCGGTATTGTCATTACTCAGATAGCGCGCGTATCACGTTCGCCTGTTTGGAAACGCAACACTCAATCTCTTCTGAGCTCTGGAGGGAAACGGGAGACCGCATGAGTATCTATTTAATTATATACGCATTTTTTAAACCGTTTGCGCATAATAACGGGGAATTAAGGAAGGCTCGTGTCGAAACGAGGCGAGGAGCGTTCCGCCGTGCTGACGTTGCTTAAGTAATGAAAGCCCAAACTTCATTAGCCACTATTAATGAATGGAGGCGCGCGACATCCCACGTGGTGTCTGGTGGAGAGTTTTGGGTGAAGCGCGGTCGTCAGCAGCGACACGCCGGAATAGCCGGTGGTACGGGACAGGGGTAAATAAAAAATGAGATGCGAGGACAGAAATGGCAAAGGCAGAGAAGAGAGGTGTTGACCTTGTGGCGGGCGCGCCCGCACGGTCAGGGCTCGGGGTGGGGTGCGGATGAGCGCACGAGACCCCAGGTGAGCTGTGTGGTGGTGGCGGTGACTCCTGGCATGAACGGGCTGGCATGTGTTCCAGTGTGAGTCATAGTAGGCTTCTGTGTCAGGAAATATTTTTGAAATTTGCTCACCAGGCGTTTGAGCTCTCCACGAACGCCATGCGGGCGCGGCATTCCTTAGATAAATATGTAGACAAGAGAGAGATGGTATATCCACTTAAAACACTTGTGGCATCCCAGTGAGAAGATCATGATGTAGGTTCTTTGAGGACGAGGAGATCATGTAATCTCTGAGGATTTCATGGAGAACTGTGTTTTAAAGGTTATAATTTCCCTCCTGAAAGTTGCCGAACTGTCTTTATGAATAACTTGAGATGGAAATTTAAATGTGGAAGCAAAAAAAGAGGTCAAATAAGCATAGGCTATGTCTGCATCACGGAATGTAATGAAAGCAAACGTTTTTAAAGATGTCAAAGAGGTTTGTAGTCTATCAAAATATCTGGGTGGTCTGTTAGGGATGAAGTCTTAAAATGGTAAGCTTAAATACCCGACCTGAAAGATAGAATCTTATGTGAATCGCCAGGCATCTAAGGGCCTCTCTGACTTCCAATGGATATCACCACTAAACTAACACGAAATAAAGCCTTTTTCCTAACATTCGGTATAGTAGGCCTACAGTATAGGCTTAGTTGAGATGCCCCATGTGGTCCACTCTGTTGGCCTCTGTGAACTGGATTGTGGAAGAAGAGGAGAGGTGGTGGAACACAATTCCATTGAGGCTCTAATTCCTTCTGTCTTAACTTAGCAGCATCTGGACAGGAGCCCATAGTGCTGTGGGTCTATACCTATACAGTAGGCTATGGCAAATCCTTCGTCACCATGGAACTCAAACCCAGGGCTAATTTCCTGTTCCGAGCCTCCGATTGAGCCTCCTTCGCTCACACTGCTAGCTAGAACCCCAGACTCAGGCCATGCAAACAGGCCGTGAAACCAGAGATTTTAATGTGGCCCCCCTTCTCCGTCACCAGCCTCCATCCTGCCTGCTGCTCACCCCCTTTAGCACAGACTAATTAGGCTAATAGGCATGTTTCCTAATTGTCCAATGCCTGCAGGAATGGGAGGTGGTACTCATAACATGGCATGGGGTTGGCTTGTTGTAGCATTTTTCTGTGTGTATGTCTATGTGTGTGTGTGTGTGTGTGTATGAGTATGTCTGTGTGTGTGTGTGTGTGTGTGTGGTGGGTGTGTGTAAGAGAGAATACGTCTGTATATGTGTGTGTGTGTGTGAGTATGTCTGTGTGTGTGTATGTGAGAGAGTATGTCTGTGTGTGTGTGTGTGTGTGTGTTTGCGTGTGTGAGTAAGAGGAATGTGCAGATGTTTCAGTTGCCGTGGTATGCATTGTGCCAGACTGCTGTTTTTCTCGTGCAAAATGGCCCCATTAAATAATCAGTGCTGATATTTGCACCACGCCGTATTCGCGATAGTCACTGACTCAGTTTCACTGCCGTTGTTCTGACGCCTCCACGCCCTCACATTCGAAGGCATTTTGTGAGCGTATAGTAAAGCTATCGCTTGCGAGAGTAGGCCCGGAGCTAGGCTGAACATTCCAAGCAAGTTTGAGTGACTGATGCAGATTGCAATGATTGGTATTCTCTCCTCCCCCTTCCTCACCCCCCCCCTTCCATTCCCTTCTGCATTATTGGTTGGTAAAGCACGCTGTGTTTTTGTCAATTGCCCAATCACTGCATTCTATGTCATATCTGTCACGTTCCGGTCATCAGCAGCTTGCGTTGTCGTTGTCCCTCAGTCACCAAACACGTAGTCATACTGTAGCTAGGAGGGTGCAGATAGTGGCATTTCAGCCGACTCGTCATCCTCTGGCATTTCCCCCTGTCAGTCTCTGTCTCTTGGACTCTGTTTTTCACACACACACACACACACACACACACACACACACACACACACACACACACACACACACACAGACACACACACACACATACCAAACATACAGGTAAGAGAGTTGCTGGCTCTCTCCCTCTCTCTCTCTCTCTCTCTGGTTCTCATACACGTACCCACAAACAGAAAGGTCTGACTTCCTCTTGAAGGTCCTTTCTTGACAGTGGTGTGTCACAGACATCTCTTTTCTTCTTAAGGATCCTTTCCTATAAGTCAGTGGTTTGTTACAGACAGAAACACATTTTCTTCCACTTGAAGTTCTTTCTCCTGTCAGTGGTGTGTCAAAGCTACAGACACGACACGTCTGTCTTCTTCTTGAGGGTCTTTCTCCTGTCAGTGGTGTGTCAAAGCTACAGACACGTCTGTCTTCTTCTTGAGGGTCTTTCTCCTGTCAGTGGTGTGTCAGTAGCTGATGAAATGGCAAACTCATCTCCTCTGAAAGCCCCCTCACTCACTCACTCACTGTGCACAGGGAACATATATGGTGGTAAGGCAGAGAGAAGAAAGGAGAAGAATTAAATATCAGAGGAGAAGAGAGGGAACATAGAGAGATACAACAGGTGAGAGAGAGTGGCAGGGAGGGGAAGAGAAAGACAGACAGAGAGAGAGAAAGAAAGTAAAGGGGAGTAAGTGGGAATGAATGATAGAGACATACGAATGATAGATTGGCAGATAGATACATTGATAATAGAAGATATATTTATAAAAGGAGAATGAGCGAGGGGGGGCAATTGAGGTGGATGTGGTGATAGATAGATAGATAGATAGATAGATAGATGCAGAATGTCTATATATAGAAACAGTCAGAGAAGAATTGAAAAAGAAAACATAAGGATTAATGGAACCATACAATAAATGCGATAGATAGATAGATAGATAGATACTGTAGATAGATAGATAGATAGATAGATAGATAGATAGATAGATAGATAGATAGATAGATGGATAGATAGAGCCCAAGAGAGAGAGAAAGAGAGAGCGAGAGAATGAGACGGGTGGCAGGTAATCCCTCCTGTAACCGGAGGCGGGTCGTCCTCCGCTGACCTCAGTAGATCAGATGACCTATCAAAGATCGGCCTGACCATTGTGTCCAGCGAGCTGTCTCTCAGCTGGGCCCTCTCCGCTCTCACCCCTCCATCCCCACCCCGGCCCCCATCCCCAACCCGGCCCCTGGCTCATATGGCCCTTAGCAGCCCGCAGCTTTGCCTACTCGCCTGCTGTCATGCTTCACACTACCAGTACAGCCGATCATTTCTGAGGCTCTCTCTCACCACTGTAGGATCTGTCTGTCACACGAGTAGGAAACATAGCCCTGCATGATTCTTTTCCTGTATAAAACATAGGCCAACAGGATTCTTTTCCTGTATAAAACAAAGGTCAATAGGATTCTTTTCCTGTATAAAACATAGGCCAACAGGATTCTTTTCCTGTATAAAACATAGGTCAATTGGATTCTTTTTCTGTATAGAACATAGGTCAATAGGATTCTTTTCCTGTATAAATAAATAGGCCTATAGGATTCTTTTCCTCAATAAAACATAGGCCAAGAGGATTCTTTTCCTGTATAAAACATAGGCCGATAGGATTATTTTCCTGTAAAAAAAACATAGGCCTCAAGGAATCTTGTCATGAAGCATAGGTATATGAGATCCTTTTCCCTTAGAAAGCATAAGCCTCTAGGATCCTCTTCCTTTAGAAAGCACAGTTGCCGCGGTGTGAATCAATCGTCGCAGGTTCTTGCAGGCAGTTGCAAGCCGTCGCAAAAGATTTAACATGTCAAATCGCAGTTTCGGAGTTTTAGAAAATGTAAGTCGCTTTGGATAAAAGTGTCTGCTAAATGCATAAATGTAAATATAAATGTTGAGGAGTCAGCTGTATGCGGGTCCGTGATGTTAACCACGTCTCCAATGGACTTGAGTCCAAAGCGCCCTGCTTACTGCTCCTCACCCTAGGGTTCACTGTTGGGTTCGCCCTGAGATCTTTAGCCTGTCCGAGTTCTGTGTTGCTACCTGAGAGAAAGAGACTGAGAAAGCATCCAAGAAAGAGAAATTTATGTTTTATCTGTGGATTAATATCTGTGTACCTGTGTGTGTGTGTGTGTGTGTGTGTGTGTGTGTGTGTGTGTGTGTGTGTGTGTGTGTGTGTGCATGCCCATATGCGTCTGTGTACGTGTGTGTGTGTGTGTGTGTGTGTGTGTGTGTGTGTGTGTGTGTGTGTGTGTGTGTGTGTGTGTGTGTCTTCATGCCACCTTGTTTCTCATCATCCTCCTCTCTCTCTCTCTCTCTCTCTCTCTCTCTCTCTCTCTCTCTCTCTCTCTCTCTCATCCACAGAAAGATGGAGTCTGCAATCAAGACAGTGGTGTCAGTCTACCTCAAGTCTGCCAAGGGCAAGGAGAATCTGAACACCAAAGACTTCCAGAGCCTGGTGAAAAACCAACTCGGAGGCATCCTCAATGTGAGTTTTCCCTGTCTTTCATTGGCCGCAGAAGCTGCCAATCAAACCAGCAAGCTCGTACAGTACATCTCATAGTTTCATACCTCTTCTATCATCTGCATCTTCACAGTTGTTATCTTTATGTCTGTCACACCATATCAGATTTTAAACATGTCTGAGCTGCGTGTGTTTTTTATGAGCTGTTTGTGTTGCTGTAATTTTGTGTCTATAAGACTGCATTTTGTCAAAACATTTCACACAGGTGGCGGGAAGTGTAGGAGAGGAGAGTTGAAGCTTGATTTGAAAAATACTATTGTAGTAAATATAGCTTAGTATTGTATTAATGTAGTTTAATAGTATATTGTTACTATTACATCATTGTTTAGTAGACCTCTTGGTCATAAAGTAGGATTCATTAGCATATGAAGATATGTATATCCTCATTCCCTCAGGTAATCAATCTATCTTTCTACTATTGATCTATTTATCTGCAGTACACTCTGTTCAGTCAGGTTGTCAGCTGATATGCTCATGCAACCTTGGACATTCGTGTTTTAGAATGCGGAGAGTTCCATCGTACAGTTTTGATATGCGCGTGTGTTTCTGTTCTAGAATGCGGAGAGCTCCAACGCTGTGAAGGACATGCAGCAAGGCCTGGACGACAACCAGGACGGCAAGGTCAGCTTCCAGGAATACATGAAGCTGATCGGCTACCTGGCTAACGCCGTCAGCACTCAGTACGTGACGGACAAGCAGACCAAGACCACCGAGAACAACGACGCTGCCGTCACGCAGTCCGAGGCCCCTGCCGCCGCCGAGGCCGAACCTGCGCCCGCTAAGGCCGAGGAGCCGGCAGCGACCGAGGACGCCCAGGCCACCCCAGCAGCTGCGGCTGGCGACGGCGAAGCCGAGAAGACCGCCGCCGGGGAGGAGGAGGCGCCTGCCGCAGAGAATACAGCGGAGGAGAAGACAGAGGAGGAGGCCTCATAGAAGCGTAACCTCCGACCTTTGACCCCCCCGACCCCTACTCCAACCCACACCCCCAGAAAAAAGCGCATTTCCATCTCCAATGCCTGATGGTTACCTGTCTAATGTGTTTATTATGTCATATCTCTCTAGACAATAACAGTCTCCTTAGAGCCATGTTCAGCTGTAACACTCATTATAATCCACTACATGCAGACCATTACAGTACAGTAACAGTTCAGTTCAGTTCAGTTCAGTGCCATATCATTCAAGTGCTCCTGTGTAGGCAATGATTTTGTGCCATAGCGGCGATCATCATACTTCTTTTACCTGTGGCTGTTTGTGATCTTGTGTTTTTTTTGTACTGCATTTAATAGTCTAACTTTTCAAATATCATTCCCAACATCTCGTCATTGTCTTCATATCATTGCTTTCACTAAACGTCCACAAAACAACCTGACCAGCAGCTTGAGTCCAAGCTGTTTGTAAGCCATTGTCAGTCATTGTCAGTCATTCAGTCATTGTCAGTCACCTCTCCTGAATTCATGTTTAGAGAGCTCAGACTCCTTTTAGGCATCATTTACTAGCTGCTGCACACTAACAGGGAGGAAAAGTTTAAGGTTTTGAATGTGAATCCTGTGATGAGTTTGAGCCAAATTAGACTTGCTGCAAGAGAGAGTGTGTGTGTAAGTGTGTCCAGACCACAGTGTGTCCAATAGTACCAGACACAAGCACACAAACACAAACACACACTCATACACACACACACACACACACACACACACACCGACCCCCACTCCTGTGGTGGTTTACAAATGTTTACAAGCTTCCTGCCACCCCAACGGAACAGGAGTTTAACCAGGAACAAACAAAGGCATTTAGCTACATCATATCTTTTGCAACAAACGTTAGAGGAGAGAGGGCTTCTCAATAGCCATTAGTTTCTGAGGCCCTCAGGTTAACTGCACCTGATAACATCCATCCATCTTTCGGTGATGAAGTGATCCATCCAATCCCTTCTGTTTTTTTTCCCCCCTCCTGTCAATCACTGTCAATCACCTCAACACCCCCCCCCCCACACACACACACACACACACAGAGAAGCCCATATCACCACTACCCCTTTCCACCCTTATGCCACAGAGGGCTGCATCAGTGAATATTACAAGTTCTCCTCTCTTCCCAACAGACCTCTCTCTCTCTCTCTCTCTCTCTCTCTCTCTCTCTCTCTGTCTCTCTCTCTCTCTCTCTCTCTCTCTCTCTCTCTCTCTCTCTCTCTCTCTCTCTTTCTTTATCCTGCCTCTTTCTCATTTATTCTTATACGCTTGTGTTCAACAGGCCAAACCACAGAACTGGCACATTCTGGATGTTACCAGTATTTTCCTGTTCATTTTTCTTTTCTTAACCCTGCATAGTTTATAAACGCTGCTTAGTTGACAGCTATCCGTGTGAAACTTTCCTCTAAACATCTCATAATCTTGGTCTGGAATTGAAAACAGCACTTTCTGTGCCCTTGGGAACAGCAGTCATCATCTCCACCACCTTAGCTCTCAACACTGCCTGTCTTGTGTCTCCTTTTGTTCCCCTTTCTCTCAACACCATGTTCCTGTCCATCCATCCTTTCTTTCTCTGTCTGTCTGTCTGTCTCTCCTTTTCTCTCTCTCTTTCTCTCTCTGTTGGCCAAGGGTGTAATGTGTGTGTGTGTGTGTGTGTGTGTGTAGCTTCTATTCTTGTCACTAGCCTGTCGGGCCGTATGCAGACAACGGGTGCTTGGTGTCCTAATAATGGCTTGTTGGGGTAAATTATTAAGGCACCCGGGGAAGGAATCCACACCAGGGGACCCTGTGGCCCTTGTGCCCAAAAATAGCCTCTTGGTTCAGGGCACCTGAGACAGGGAGGCCCCTGCGGACGAGCCAGTGTCCACGCAACGCAACATTACCCAGCGCTAGCCCCAAGTCAGAGAGGCCAACACAAAAAAATATCCCATAATAATAACATCTACAGATGTTCAAACAAGTACTTAGGCCCTAGATATACCTAAGTAGACATAGAGGAGCTCAGATACAAAACTCTCTTTGCCCATTGTTAAAAATATGCTAAATTAAGTTGTTTTTATAATTATTTCCATGTAATCTCTTATCAAACTGCAATTTGAAAGCAATCATGCAAGAGTTGGGCTGATTATAAAGTTTATCAGAATTATATGGATTATATGAAATATTTCTGTAAAAGCATTACAAATGAGCTTTTGTGTGTAGTAGACATTGCAGTAAGATGCTATCATGAGGGGAGATACTCTGTTCAGGGGTTCAGGTGTGGATTCAATTTGTTATTCTTTTGTCTGGCTTGACACTGTGAACTGCCATTGGTAACCCTCTCCAATGTCTGTGACCTTTGAAGTGCCATTTTAGTCCTTTGGGAAATGGAAGATGGGATCAGACAATCCCCCAAACACACACACACACACACACACACACACACACACACACACACACACACACACACACACACACACACACAAAGGGAGAGAGAGAGAGAGAGAGAGAGTTCATAAAGCACCCTTCCAATGGCCCCTGGAATCTAGAAATGGAGTGTTACAGGTGGTTTTTGTGGTATTTGTTTACACTTGTCAGTGTGGTTGCTTGGTAACCACAATGTGAATCAGTGTCAAAATGTTGAATTAAATTGAACGACTGGAGAGCGGGAGAGATTGCTTATAGTATGTATTAAAAAAATCTCTAATTTACAGAAAAAGAAACCACTAAAATGTCTATATGCCATGTTATTGCTCTGAATATGAAACCATGTACTCAATTTGACACTATTTATATGCAGCTGTTGAACTAGAATAATAGAATCTTTTTATCCGACATTAATTCTGTAGTTCTATGTGCCTTGGCCTGTATTAAATACTCATTTTGAAATGGACACCCCATAAATGACAGTCCAGTAATTCTTTTTGTGAATGGCATTAAGTGCAGTCTTATGATACCATTTACTTAATGCTTCGCAGTGCTTTTCTTCCACATCATGGTACTTGTTTTTAGTCCAGACAACATTGTAACAACGTGTATGTTCATTGTATGAAACAGTAACTAGATAGTATTAAACTGTGGTACAAACTGAATGATTCTTGTGTTTATGTAATGGAAACCTGACCTGGGCCAAACAGCAAGAAAGATACAGTAGATGGCCGCCTGTTGGTGGATTAATAGATAGATAGATATTTAATTTTCCTTCCATCCACCCCCCACAACTAGCCAGTGCATCTCCTGGAGGGGAATATTTGTATTTGTCCACCCTTCGTACGACTACGTATTGTTACATCCAAATTCATTGGAAAATGGCACAAAAATAAATTGTGCCCTAAATAGAATACATTGAGCAGTGGCGAAAAGTTACTTTTTTTTTTATTTTACTTGAATTTATTTTACTTTAAATAATCAGTAATACTCTGTATTTAAGAGAGTAAGTGGTAGACATGATAAAGTGACATTGAATAGCAGCAGAGTTTATAGTAGGGATTTGCTGTAAGTGTCCCGAAGCTTGTGGCTTTTAGTGATGTAAGTACCCATTTGGATTTTTCATGAGTGATGCTTAGCTTAGCCGGCCGCTGAAACACTAGACCAGCCGACTGTTGACCCCTCGCCGCCCCCGACCCTCTAACCTGCCCCTGCCCCTGACCACACACCTACACTGCCTCAGGTGTCTCGCACAAACACCTTTGTGTGTGTGTGTGTGTGTGTGTGTGTGTGTGTGTGTGTGTGTGTGTGTGTGTGTGTGTGTGTGTGTAAAAGGTCTGTTAACCTCATTCCATTCTCACTTCTCTTGCCCATTCTAAGGCCTTGCCAGAGTTCTATCGGTAGCCAATTCACTGTCAACACAAAGGAGCATGCCAGTAATCCCCCAAAACACAAATACAGTGTAGACACGGATACACACACACACACACACACACACACACACACACACACACACACACACACACACACACACACACACACACACACACACACACACGTGCCCTACACAGGTACACATTTACACAAACACACACAGTTACGTCAGTGGAGCCAGTCTTTTCTTTGGTGTTTTGTTTGCATGTTTTGACAGATGATTATGCTAACAAATGAAGCACGTTTTGCCCTCCTTTCCCCTTGTTTATGTGCGTGTGTGTGTGTGTGTGTGTGTGTGTGTGTGTGTGTGTGTGTGTGTGTGTGTGTGTGTGTGTGTGTGTGTGTGTATGTGTGTGTGTGTGAGGGGAGGCCTACGTGTTTCCTATCCATTTGCTTATACAGTTACAGGTGTCTGTCAGTACAATGTCACTAAGTTCCCTCAGCATGCATGTCCACTTAAAGGAGACATCCAGGGCCAACCAATCCATAGTATTTTATTTTATTTTATTTTATTTCATTTCATTTCATTTCATTTCATTTTATTTTATTTTATTTTATTTTATTTTATTTCATTTCATTTCATTTTATTTCATTTTATTTTATTTTACCTGCTGTAGACCAAATAACAAACTTGCAGCCACTGTTCATTAACCTCTTAAATAGGGCATAGAGACTCATTTGCAGTTTCATTTTTGTTCATTTTTGTATGCCCCATCTAGTTAATATTACTTTCCATTTCTCTGTTCTATTTCGTATTTCTTTTGGTAATACTTTAAATTAAGAAACGGTAAGAACCTGAACTCCTCCATGAACTCATTCATTCCCTTGCACACACACACACACACACACACACACACACACACACACACACACACACACACACACACACGTTAGAGTCCATATGAAGCCAACAGCGCTGAGACACCTGTTGGAGCAGCGCTCCTGGCCCATGGGATGGATGGCATGACTGTCCTCCTTGGCTCTTGGCTCACCCAACAAACTGCCTGATGACGTCAATCAGCTCTTGTGATGGCACGTGAACGAGAGATGAAGACAGGGAGAGAGAGAGAGAGAGAGAGAGAGAGAGAGAGAGAGAGAGAGGATGGAGAGAAACAGATCCTTCAGGGGAAAGAGGGGTTGAGAAGGGGAAGAGGAGGAGGGAGGGAGGGAGGAGGAGGGGGAGGAGGGGGGTGGGGGGTGATATTTAAACCTCCTGGCGCGACTCTCTCCTCATCCACTCTCTTCTCTCTCTTCTCGTCTCGTCTCATCTCGTCTCGCTATCTGTCTCCATCTCTCGCTCTCCCCATCCATCCGAGACAAAGAAGCCTCTCCCGCAGCTCTCAGGTAAGACGGACAGGTGAGAGAGCCCCTGAGGGCCCTCCGCTTTCTCCCGCTGCTCTGTAATCGATCAGCACTCTTCTCTTCTCCTCTCCACTCCGCTCTGTACTGCTCTGCTTGGACGGATTAGTTCTGCTCCTTATTTAAAGGACTCTGGCTTGAGGGGCAGATTCTTGGGGTAATGATTCTGTCAGTAATGACCAGATTCTAATGACCCACTAGCTGGTGTTTCTATGGAAACATCTGGAACATTCAACTTCCATACTTTTGTATTCTACTGTATGGAGACTTGCTTGTGTCTTTTTCACTTCAACTTTGGAGTTGAAGTGTCAGGGGATAATTTTTTCTAGTTAACGAACTAGAGGAATTGAATTAGGAACTTGAAATTTGCTTTAATATTTACAGGACTACAGTATATACCATATAGCAAAAAATAACCAATTAAGGGATTGAGAGAATAGATAATCTTTTGGAAGCAGATAAACGCCATCAGGTTTGTTTTGAACGAAAAAGACACCAAGCTTTCTGCATGGATTGGAAAAAAAACAGCTTCTCTTGCTTCTCTCTTCCAGTGAGGTCCAGTACCCAGACCTAGTGAGGTCAAAGGATAACGTTTCTGTCCGTGTTTTTGGTTGCTATGGTTTCCTATTGTGCTCACCCCCGACCTATAGATTGCTTGGTCAGTGGTGCGTTCCTTGCTCTCTCCTCATTGTCCTGACATTCTTCCATCCCTGTGCCATACCCTATTACCAGACAAAGCCAAACTGCAACCAGGGTTAGTCCTTTATGTGTGCCAACCAAACCAAGGCAGGAAACAGCTGGAGGTCAGGTGATCCACACCTGATTAACCTCCCCACCTGAAGTTTTCACTGTTTTTGAAATCCTCATATTACCGCTAGTCTAATTAAGCCTGTATAGGATGGCTGCATCAGTGACATACTGTATGATACCTCTCTGTTTGTGTGTATGTGTGTGTGTTTACGTGTAGATCTGGTTGTGTGTGCTCAATTGAATGTGACGTATTCTGAATGCATGTGTGTATCAGTGTTTTCTTGTGACTTCAGGTGTGTATGTAGGCATGCACATGACTGATCTTGAGTATCCAAATACGTGTGTGTGTGTGTGTGTGTGTGTGTGTGTGTGTGTGTGTGTGTGTGTGTGTGTGTGTGTGTGTGTGTGTGTGTGTAAGTGTGTGAGCAAGTGCATCTTTGTGGATGTGCGTAGGCTTTGTGCGTAGGTCTGCCTCAAATTACCTTCCTCCACAGCCACAGAGTGCTTGCCATGAGCTTTATCTCCATTTTGACAGTTTTCTGTTTCACTTGCGGTTTCCATGTGGATGTCCGGGCCTGTGTTACATGGCCACTGGGGAGCTGATACGTTACGTTTGTTTCTTTGGGAGGGGGGGGGTATCCTGGTCTTCTATTTTCCTAACAAGGCTCAAGGTCAGGAACTCTATTTTTAGAGGACAGTGGGGCATCCAGCATTCTCTTCTCATATTTGAACAAATTTTCAAATGTACTGTGTTATCATCTGTCCCATAAAAAAGGCCTGCTTGTGATCTGACCCTTTCTTTTTATATCCAATCCAATGTCAGTTAGAACTAACTTGGAAAAACAAAACATTTCTGTACGTCGAAGGTGATACATTTTGAGCAATTATTTAATAAGGGATAATGTATCGTCTGCCGGTCATTATAGACAAATATTTTCTGAGAGGAAGAACGGGAGACCGACGGCAAATTCAAAGTGAATGGAGGCTCCCTCAACATTCTAGAGAGCCATGTAATAAAATGTATTAATTGATAAGTCTAATGGTTGACGGTTATCTAATGTGTAGCCTGTGTGAGCGGTGCCATTATTGTCAAATATGATCAATTCAAATATGATAAATTCAGCTATGTAAAATTGCAAATTAATAGGCTCTGATAACTCTGATGATTGATGGGTATCTACATGTACAGTATGTTCTGTCTATAAGCCGCATCATTATTGCCAAATGAGTTCCAGTGTGTTTTGATGAGGGACAAGGACTCCAGTCCTGTATGTGTGTGTGTGTGTGTGTGTGTGTGTGTGTGTGCGTGTGTGTGTGCGCGCGCGCATGTGTGTCTGAGTGTGTGAGACAGTGCTGTTGTTTCAGTGACCTTGTTTATGTCTGTATGCACAGTAGCCCTGAGAGCCTGGCCCAAGAAGAAGCAAGATGGCCAACTCACGGTCACGGTGTAACGTGTAAGAGTGTTGGTTTTCGAGTGCTCTCCTCCGCCTTCCTTCAAAGAAGTCTCTCTCTCTCTCTCTCTCTCTCTCTCTCTCTCTCTCTCTCTCTCTCTCTCTCTCTCTCTCTCTCTCTCCTCCAATGAGATACCGGTAGTCACGTAAGATTATACCTTCCCTGAAATAGAGGGAGACATTTTTTTTTCTCTTGTAGATTCTCTGTTTAATCCAAGATGTCTTCCCTCCATTCCCCCTCATCTCTTTCTCCTGCCATCTTTTATTTTCTCGTTTGCCACAACTAGACTACTAGTTCAACTAGTCCACCGTGAGTGCTATATTGCCAAAAAAGCTCCACCCACGCTAGTCATGTGACTCATCTCACATGACTAACTGGGACCAAAGTGGGGGGCGCACCCATTTCCTGTCTGTCTCACACTCTTCTCTTTTTGACCTTTTGACCCTGCCCCTACCCCCTGTCCACCCCTTGACCTATGACCCCCACCCTACTGACAGCATGTCCAAAGAACCCAGTTCCAACTTGGAGAGCGCCATGCAGATGCTCATCAAGACCTTCCACAAGTACTCGGGCAAGGAGGGGGACAAGTACACGCTGAGCCGAGGGGAACTGAGGGAACTGCTCACCGAGGAGCTGGGGAACTATCTAGGGGTGAGGAGAACCATCCATGCAAACAGCAACAACAACAACAACAACACACAAGCACAAACAACACACAAACACATGCCTTCTACTGTAAACGTTCTTATATACCGTGGACCTATCTAGGGGTGAGGAGAATCACCCATGCAAACAACACCACACAAACAACAACATGCAAACACATTTCATTTCCTGTAAATGTGCCTAGAGAATCAACAAGTAGCTGGGGTACTGTCTAGGGGTGAGGAGAACTACCCACAAACACAACAACACAGAAGCACAAACAATGCACAAACACATGCCCATGACTGTAAACGTGCCTAGAGCAGCAACAAGTAGCTGGGGTACTGTCTAGGGGTGAGGAGAACCACCCATTAGAGCCTGCATAAACAACTCACAAGCACAAACAACAACACACAAACATAAACAACAACACACAAAAACATGCACACAAAACATGCCTAGAGGAACCTACTGTAGAGCACCATGTAGCTGAGGAACTATCTACTGTAGGGGTGAGAAGAGCCACCCATGCAAACAACACACAAACAACAACAACAACAACACACAAACACATGGCCTTAAAACATGCCCAGGAACCTGGAGAAGAACATTACCATGATAAAGAGATGGAAAGCTCCCTCTATAGTTGAGGAGAAAGGCTACACAGGATTTGTGAATGTCATGTGTTCACAAGGTACAAGGGCTTCACAAGATCCACCTGCTAAATTTTCACATACAGTACATTGACCACAAGAAACAGTGCACACTAGTAGTGCAACACAACACACTACTAACACTACACTCTTCAAATTTAAGGATACTCGAAGCACCTTTTGAGGTTCCTCACTTCACCACACTGGCAAAACCTATAATGGAGCTTTCAGGAACTCTTTTAAAAATTACACTATTTCCCTGAAGATCTTTGAAGGACACTTGAAGCTCTTGTATAGGCTGCTCATTTAGGGTTCCACCTTTACAAGAGCCTCAGGTAGCCTATCCTTCAAAGATCTTCAGAGAACAAATGTATTTTTTAAAGGGTTCCTGTAAGCATAATTATGGGTTCCGCCAGTGTGTCAAAGTGAGGAATCCTTAAAAAGTTCTTTGAGTATCCTTTAATTTTAAGAGTGTACACTACGGTGCACAACCCAACCCAATTGACCAGGCTGTGAAAATGGGAAAACCACTGCAAAGATAAAGTGAATGATGTTGATCCAGCTGAGCTATCTCTACTTTATAGTTAATCATTCACACCTAAACTGTGTACAGTGGACCACATACGGTAGGTAGGCCTACTGCACAGAACACGGAGACAGAGCAATGCAGAGGGGTTTGGAAGGCCTGAATGGGCTTATTTCACACCTGAACATTCCAAGATTCCAAAGCATTCCATGATAGTAAACCAAACATTCTATCATTGAAATGCACTGAATTTATCCCTCTTTCTGACTTCTGAAAAAAAAAATGGTTAATAACATTTAATCTAAACATCTAAATTCACTTTCTTTCAAATAATGCACATGGGAAGATCACAAATAGGGAAGTCCCGGATAGATAGAAACTTTTAGAATATTCTTGCACAAGCATGAAAAACCACTTTTATCTCTTCGGGTCTTCCCAATTTGTAAGCTTCAAATGTGCATTATTTGAAAGAAAATGAATTTAGACATGTTTCAAATGTTATTACCCATTTTTTTAAGTCAGAAAAAGGGATAGGCCTAAATTCAATTCATTTTAATGATAGAATGTTCAGTTTACTATACCATGGAATGGTTTTAGAGTGTCGGAATGTTGAGGTGTGAAATAAGCCCATTCCTGCCGATTGCACACATCCATTCCACACACACACACTCAATAGGAAAGTATGTTCTGTAGGCCTCTCAGAGTCCCCTCCTCTCCTCCTGAAGAAGAATAGCCTCCTTTCACAATCGCACTTCGTGTGAAACACCTGCAAGTACAAACATGCCAGCATGCATATCACACACACACACACACACACACACACACACACACACACACACACACACACACACACACACACACACACACACACACACACACACACACACACACACATGCACGTGTGAGCATGCATTGCACTTCGTCACTCAACATGCATTCATACTGGCTCTTTTTTTTACACACTTCACTCTCCCACAGCAATCCAGAAATAGTGAAGACTGGCATGTCACTCACACACACACACACACACACACACACACACACACTGTACAGACAGGCATTTCCTCTCTAGCAAACACTCTTGATGGCCTAGCTCCGCCTGTCACTACGCCTACCTGCCTCTCCTGCACTCACCTGAGCTGAGAGCATTAAAGTAAACATTCGGCTTCATTGTTTAATCTGGGGCACGGGACCAAAGGGCAGTGTCAGAATACAAGACACACAAAGGTTTAATTGACCTAGATCAGTTGTTCCCAAACTTGAGGACATAATGTGAACACATTATGGTACAGTACATAACAATGTAGTAGCAACTGGGGTGTATCTGGGATAGTTTCAGTGTAAGATCTTGTTCTGTATTATCTTTATGCTGATGAGAGCTAAGAATTCACAGATTAATTTTACCTATACCCCCTTACAACCCCCAGCCTGACAAACATTGATATAGATTACCACACATCAGCATTTTCAGATTTTACTAGATTTTGACAAGATTTTCGGTCTTTTGGACAACTTCATCAAGTGGCCAAAACAGTTTGTTGTTTTATGATTTCTAGCGTTCACTCAAGGGTATTGATTGACTATAACTTTGTAACTTTATTTATTTTTTATCATAACTGATTTATTGAAACTTTTAGAACTATTACTTTCAACAAACTTGGTATCCAAGATGTGTTTAAGACATGTCATGTCATGCTTCTATCATCAAAGTTGCATATACAGCCATGCAATATCAGGCATTGCTGACATTCATTGAGAATGTCCAATAAACCAATGCTTTTACTTTAGAAAGAAACCCATTTGAAACTGTCATTTAACTAGGGTATTCCTTTAACTGAGACTTCCTTTCCCTCTGCTCTTGTTGTTTTGCAGAACGCAGCGGATAAAGACGCGGTGGAGAAAGTGATGAACGACCTAGATGCCAATAACGACGGGGAGGTGGACTTCACCGAGTTCATCATACTTATGGGCGCACTCACCGTGGCCTGCAACGACTTCTTCCTCGAGATGCCCAAGAAGGACGAGAAGGGCTCGGAGGAGAAGAAGGAGTGATGGAAGGAGGAGGAGGAGAGAGGGCAGGGGGGTGGGGTCGGGGTGGGGTGGGAGAGGGGGATGGAGATCGGTGAGAAAGAGAGGGATGGTGAAGGATGGATGGGTGGATGAAAAGAAATTGGGACAGAGGGAAAGTGAAAGTAGCAAAGGACATACTGTAGATGGAACCAATATTTCTTAGGGGGCAGGTAGACCTGATGTGTGTGATGCTGGAAAGTGTCTTGTTGTGTTAAAACCTGGAGAGGGAAACCAAAAAAATAGTGCAAAAACAAGACAGTTTTACCAGAGAGGAAAGGAGGGAGGGAGAGAGGGAGGTGGAGGAAGAATACTTGCATGAATACTTGAAGAGACGAAACACTCGTCCCTGTTCCTGGAGAGGCCATGAATGCTGCTGGTTTATTCATCACCTGATGAGTCTCACCTGTCCCGTAGTCACCTGTCTCACCTGTCTAGTACTCACTCACGTAACACCAACAACCGATACCCTCTCATCCTCAGCCTTA
Source organism: Sardinella longiceps (assembly GCA_027497455.2). NCBI lineage: Eukaryota > Metazoa > Chordata > Actinopteri > Clupeiformes > Clupeidae > Sardinella > Sardinella longiceps. The sequence continues at coordinate 21,861,663 of JAODXP020000029.1, forward strand.
CGACACCACTAACCAATCGTGTGGGAAAATAAGCTTATAAAAACATGGCTTTTGTGGATGTTGTTGTTGGTTTAGTTTTTGGTGATGTGATTCAGAACGTAGCTAGGCTACTCTAGGACTGGGTTGGGCTCTGATCTGAACCAGATGATGCAATCTGGGCCAGATCAAGACTAGCTTTGTCCTCAGGAGCCTCGTGTTGTTATGACCCACTTTCAGGTTCAAATCAGGGGTCCATTTCCCTAAAGCATAGTTGCTAACTAAGTTAGCACACTGAGTTAGCATCTTTGTTGGTTAGCGAGTTCCCATTGCCAACTAACGAAGTTGCTAACTAGTTAGCAACTATAGGCTACTTTTGGGAAACAGACTCCAGAGCCACTCTGCTTCATGCCTCAGACTGGCCTTTAGGTGTAGGCCTGGCCTAGGGTGGCCATATAGGGTGTAGGGCATAGGGTTAGGTTTTAGGGTTTATGGGTTGGGATTAGAGTTAGGCCTGAGCCAAGTCCCCCCTTGACTGACAGCAGGACTCATGGTGATCCAGGAACAGCTTTTTCCTCTAACCAGTCAAACATTCCGATTAGCACCTCTTGGCTAAGAGTATACTAGTCAAATTCACACACTCATACACACTCACAGGCCATCACACACTCACAGAGCATCTCACACTCAGACAACTCACTCAAGTTTATTTTTTCTCTCTGCTGAAGGTGATAAGGATCATGACTGTGGGACAGGGAAGGGAATAGGACGGAAAGACGGGAGAATATAAAACCCTCTACTGTACAGGAAGGGGAGACAGATGGTTTAAAAGGGTTATATTATAATAACGCAATATTATCGCTAACATTATCCACTCAGTGTTGGACATACAAGCATGTTTGCCTGTTTCTGTGCACCTCTTTTGTAGCCTATTTTTTTGTTAATATCCCACATAACTTCCTCATTAAAATAAACATGCTTAACCAACATGTCGTCGTTGTTGAGGTTTTTGTTTGGTTATTTAATGGTTTGTTTGTTTTCTCATGGAGGCTGTTTGTTTTTTTTGTTAAATGTTTAAACTCAAAACATGGCATTCATAGAAAACCACGTTATACACAGTACATATTTGTACAAACTACTAGAAGTTTTCCAGACAGGTTTGCCAATATGTACTTATTCTGTAAGTTTACTGAGAACACTGGTAATTTTGGACCATTTGGTAAAGGGAGATGTTGAACAGACAACTGTCACTTTCAGTATCAGCTTTATTGGTCAAGTCTACTTACAGTACATACTGTGGGAATTGTAGGAATTTGACTTCCACTAGCTCTCTATACACTTAACAATAGACATGTAGAAGTACATGTAGTATACATTTAGTCGACAAATAAAGTGTACTAATAATAAAATAAACAAGACATAAATTGCATAAATGAAACATGAATTATAAGCCAAGCGGTTGGGGCTGCAAAGTGCAAGTGATAGAGCAGTGTAGTGTCATAGTCTAGAGAGCAGGATGCAGGTACAGTAGGAAGGGTAAGTACATGTAAATGGAATTCAAGCATCCTGATCATTCCGACATTCCATGTCGTACACTGTTCTTCCTCAAACTAGTCTTGAAATCTAGATGTACTCTAACTGTAATCTGGTGTGAATCAGTCAATACCCCTGTTGTTCTAGATGCCTGAATGCGGTCTTTAAGAAAAAGAACCAGAAAATTTGATGCTGCATAGACCGAATAACAAACCGATTACTAATGCTGACTGAATTTGGCTGAAAGTAAGTTGACTTAGTTCACTTAGTGTTAGTCACCAGCTCACTGATTGGTCTATTCTACTGTATGTCAAATTTTCAGAGAAACACACACACACACACACACACACACAAAGGAAAAAAAAAAACACAACATGGTGTGATAAAAACAAAATTTTCGAATATTTTTGAAAATGGAGAATTCAGATACAGTGATCTTCAAATATAAGAAAATAGTTTTTTTAGTGGTCTGTATAACTCTGCACCCATCCTGGAGCTGGGTAAAAACACTCATTCAACAATCATGAACATTTTTTTTTTCTTTTTTTCAGTTAGCAGTTCCTCTCATTCAGAAATGGAACAATAGGACATTAAAACATTCTTCTCCTAACTCCTAGGCTTCCCTATAGATGAATAAATGACTAACTGTCTTTTATGTGCCTGTCTTGAAGATAAAGGTGCTAACAACAAACAGATGTCTTAATGTTAGAATGTGTGTGAGAGAGAATATATGCATACTTTTCTTCTGAGTGTGTGTGTGTGTGTGTGTGTGTGTGTGTGTGTGTGTGTGTGTGTGTGTGTGTGTGTGTGTGTGTGTGTGAAAGACGGAGAGAGAGGGAGGGAGGCAGTAGAGAGAGAGAGAGAGAGAAATAGTGTGTGTGTGTGTGTGTGTATGTGTGTGTGCGTGTGTATGTGTGTCTGTTTATGTTTATGTACGTGCCCGCTTTGTCTGAAAGGCTCTGCCACTGAGTAACTTTGCTACAGGAAAGGCCGGGGATTCCCACAGCACAGCATGAGCATGAGCTACACAGCGCTGATCCGCTCAACTTGGCACACCTCTCTGTCTGGACCAGAGTCCACACACACGCACACACACACACACACACACACACACACACACACACACACACACACACACACAAACACACACACACACTCACACAAACACACCTCTTTTGCTCAATCACCTTACCCAGTCATTCACTTGCTTGCTTACTCATACTAACATACAAACACACACACACACACACACACACACACTCTCGCTTACACACTCACATCCGGTATGGCCAGTTGCACGTCTTGTATGCGCAACAGACAGCAACCTGTCCAAACAAAGCCTACACTCATGCTTACAACTCACACACACACACACACACACACACACACACACACACATGCTCACAACTCACACTTGAAGTGGATAGAGGGTGTGTCCAGAGTCCCCAATGGAGCAAACACAAACAAAGATCCTGTTTCACACCTGTTCCAAATCTTACCTGTATGATACCTGCTCTAAATCCTGTATAATACCTGTTTGGAATCCTACCTGTATGATACCTGTTCTAAATCCTACCTGTATGATTATACCTGTTCCAAACCTACCTGTATGATGCCTGTTCTAAATCCAATCTGTTCTAAATCCTACCTGTATGATGCCTGTTCTAAATCCTACCTGTATGATACCTGTTATAAACCCTACCTGTATGATGCTTTTTCTAAATCCTACCTGTATGATACCTGTTCTAAATCCTACCTGTATGATGATACCTGTTCTAAATCCTCCCTTAACGATACCTGTTCAGAACCCTACCTGATACCTGTTCTAAACCCCACCTATTCGGAATCCTACCTGTATGATACCTGTTCTAAATCCTATCTGTTCTAAATTCTACCCGTATGATACCTGTTTGGAATCCTACCTGTATGATGCCTGTTCTAAATCCTACCTGTATAGTGATACCAGAGAGTAATTCCATGATCTTTGGTGATACCTGTTCTAAATCCTACCTGTCTGATACCTGTTCTGAACCCTACCTGTATGATGATACTGCACCTGTTCTGAACCCTACCTGTATGAGGATACCTGCTCTGAACCCTACCTGTATGATATCTATTCAGAGTCCTACCTTTATGATACCTGTTCTAAATCCTACCTGTATGATACCTCTTCTAAATCCTACCTGTATGATGATACCTGTTCTAAATCCTACCTTAACGATACCTGCTCTGAACCCTACCTGTATGATATCTATTCGGATTCCTACCTTTATGATACCTGTTCTAAATCCTACCTGTATGATGCCTGTTCTAAATCCTGCCTGTATGATATCTGTTCAAAATCCTACCTGTATACTTGTCAGACTGTACAAGCGTCTGGGCTTTCGGCTATTGACGAACAATTGCAAGATGGAGACGTGAACTGAAGAAGTTTGAAACGATTGAATCTGATTTCATCCAATTGCAATCGTTTGGCTGTGACATGGCCTATGTTATGTGCCAGCTTCGGCGTGAAGTAAGCTACGCTACAAGAGCAGAAACCTGACGTAATCTTTCGCAACTCCGGCCTTCTGCTCGCTAATTGGCTCGGAGTCGATGTGGTCAATGCAAACAAGGTCAATAGCTGGAATCCCAGACGGAGTGGTGGAGGGTGCAAGATCTGATGAAAATCAAGCGGAAGTACGTAGGAAGGCAAGGCCAGGCTAGACTGAGCCAAACATTCTAGACACATAAAGGTCAGTCAAGTGTTCCACGTATGTGGTTAAGAGCAGGGGCGTCGTAGTGGGGGGAAAAGGGGGACTGAGTTACCAAGGCCCCAAAAGGTGGGAGGGCCCTTGAAGAGTCTGGAATTGTATTCTAGGCAGTAAAGGGGGCCCATTGCCGTTGCTTGTGCACAGGGCCCAGAATTTGGTGCTACGCCCCGGGTTAAGAGAAACGGTAAGTTGGAGGTAGTGGTTAACCTCAAAATAAATGCTTTGTGTGTGAGAAACCTCATATAGAAACCTGAAAGTTATTAAGTAAGAGGAAGTGGTGAACCTTAAACCTGTTTGCTTTGTTTAATTACGAGAATATGACTCTAGGCTCATCTCATCTATTATCAAGTCTACCACTACATGAGTCTAACTGTAACTTATTCAGGTTTGATTCATAACCACCTACTTGGCAACCCCCCTGACTGTTACAGTACTTAGTTACAGTGAGAAGCCATATTGTAGAATACAGGAAAGGTGTGATTAGTTGAGGATCAATTGCGGATCAATTTAGTATCACAAAGTATCACATATCAGTTCAAATAAGTGTAAATTATGCATTAAATATGTGCAATTATGCAATATGTTTGCTTGATCAATTGTGGTTTAACAGTATTTTGCTGTATTCAAGAAAAACAGTAGATTGTTGGAATTTATGTGTGTTTTTTTAACAGCAATATTGTATAGTGTAGTTAAGATGCAGAACATACTTCAGTATCAGATCATACCCACACTTTCCTTGTCACATGTCAGGTGTTCTGGCTCACACCTGCTCCAGGTGAGTCCAGGTGAGCCTTGCTGTGGCCAGGCCAGGCCAGGTTAGCCGCCCACTCTGATAAGATAAGAGTGACAGGGACACCTTTTGTCCACCACGCCCGTCTGGCCAAGTGACACCGAGACGTCAGCGTGCCACACCGATCCACTGTGGTCAACTCTCCCACTGACATGAGAAGCCCCGGGGTATAGTGGCATGGGGATATCACACACAAGATGTCAATCAGACACACACACACACACACACACACACACACACACACACACACGCACACTCTCTCACACACACTCTCTCTCTCTCTCTCTTTCACACACACACACACACACACACACACACACACACACACACACACACACACACACACCCTCACACACACACACTCACAAACATCAAGGTTATGGTGGCATGGGGATATCACACACAAGATGTCACTCAGACACACTCTCTCTCTCTCTCTCTCTCTCTCTCTCTCTCTCATCAATACATCATCTCATCGTACATCTCACACACACACACACACACACACACCACAACACAAACACACACACACACACACAACCAGGCTGTGGTGGCATGGGGATATCACACACAAGATGTCATTCAGAGACACATATACACATACAAACACTCCCTCTCCCTCTCTCTCTCTCTCTCACACACACACACACACACACACACACATACAAACTCTCACAAACACACAGAAATGTATGTGCACTCTTACCGACACACATACACAGTACATACTCACACAGAGACAAACACACTCACAGACAAGCAAAATCTGTGTTTCTTTGTGCAAGTGTTTGTTTTTGGTTGACAAACACACACATACACACATATTCACTAGGTTATGGTTTATGCACCATGTATGTCCTCTTCTCTTTGTAAATAATGCATTTTACCTTCATTGTTTTATTCATCATAATGAAATATTCATTTCACTCAGATTTTCGGCCTTACCTCATTACCATGGCCGGTGTTTATATTTTAGGATCATCCGAGCCCAGGTGTGTGTGTGTGTGTGTGCGTGTGTGCGTGTGTGTGTGTGTGTGTGTGCCCCACCTCATTAGCATGGCCGGTGTTTATATTTTAGGATCATCCGAGCCCGGGCCACGTTTGAGGCTTGTCACCAGAGACTGACCGTCCGACTCAGATATCAGAATGATGGAGTGAGTGGGGTAAGAGAGAGTGACTAAGATGGAGCGTGTCTGTGTGTGTGTGTGTGTGTGTGTGTGTGTGTGTGTGTGTGTGTGGGGGGAAGAGAGAAAGAGTGAGAGACAGACAGACACAGAGAGGATGAGAGAGAGAAAGAAAGACAGTTAGAGAGAGACACTGGGGTAGGATGAGAGAGAGAGAGAGAGAGAGAGAGAGAGAGAGAGAGAGAGAGAGAGAGAGAGAGAGAGAGAGAGAGAATGCAGTAGTGTCAGGTCTCGCTTTTTTCCCCCACATTAAGTGACTCTTATGCCAGGGACCCGACACCTCAGTGGCGCCCTGGACGTCTTATCAACCCTAGCCAGTCACATTTGGTCCTCTCCTCCTCTCCACACACACACACACACACATCGGTGGTGATTGGTTGTAGCCGTCATACCCGAGGGTCTATCACTCATGGTCAGACTATGCATTTTATGTTGTAGTCTGGCTTGTCACACACACACACACACACACACACTTGGTCTCCTCCTTGTCCTCCTCAGGTCAGGTAGTCTCGCTATGCTACGCTGCACTCACCTCTCTCTAGGCTCTACAAACCACACCTGATCCAGGGCCAGTGACTCATCAATCTCCTCTGGGAAACTCACCTTTACCTGCTGGAGGAAGCAGAGAGACGACGATGCTCAGTGGTGTTTTTTTCCCCTCAACAGCACCTTCCAGGCAGGCAGCACAGCCTAAAAGGCACTACCTCAACCTAACCCCCTCAACCCTTTACCCTAACCCTAGATTTGTGAAGGTTGTGCCAGGGCAAGAAAGACCAAAAGGACAGAGGACGACACTGGCAGAACCAGAGCAGACTTCAGTTTTATTGCTTCCATAGCCATAGTATTGTGAGTGAACAGCAGTCTCCAATCTGTCAGTAGATCCAGATTTCCTCTTGGTTTGTCCAATGGCACTGACCCCATTCGTTGACCTCTTCCCCTGTCTCTCTGTGTCTCCCCTTTATATGAGCTGTGTGAGCTAGCTATGACATGAAGTGTGTGTGTGTGTGTGTGTGTGTGTGTGTGAGAGAGTGTGTGTTGTCAGTTGGGACTAATGTTTCTGAGGATCCATCTAAGTTCTGGGTGTGTCTACGTCTCATAAAACAGTGCTGTTTGTTTGAATCATCCGTTGCGTCTCTTAGGGTGGAGGACGCTTAGATGGTGATATAATCCTGATATAATCCTTTTCCAAAGCCGTTTTAAGACCCAAAGAATTGAGGCGGCAAACAGAGAGAAGTCCACTCAAACGGCAGTCGTCTCCAATGTACATGTGTGCTGTACTGTAGCTTGTTTTTACCAACTGAAAATCCTCCTTCTGATACTGCAGTTCAAACAAGTGTGGACTCTCAAACTCATTGAACCATATTTTCACACATATTCTCCATTCCTGGATTTTTCCCAAAAATTTATCTAAACACTTGGCATAAAGCATCATCACATACGGATCCATAAAGTGGTAGGCTACAGTCAGGGCCGGACTGGGACCAAAAAGTGGCCCGGGCATTTTTGGCCATGGCGGCCCACTATGATTTTATTCAATAATAGTAATGTGGTGTCTAGCTAAAATAACACTGGAAGTTGAACATATTGCATGAATATGAGAGATTTAATTAAAGTTGCCCAATATCCTTTATGAAAATTATGAGTAAATGACAGCCCCGGCCCAAAAATGACCATCGGCCCACCGGGCATTGCCCTGTATGCCCTATGGCCAGTCCATGCCTGGCTACAGTATTATTTTCTTATATCAAAAGGCCAAAGAAGCTTATAATGCTTTCTGTCACTTCAAGTTGTAAAGACTATGATAACATTGATAACATATGATAACAATGCCTTATAAGTAGGCTACAGTCATGAGAACGTGTAAGCAGTCAATTTGGTAACACTTTCGATGAACCCAGTATTCATAGAGCATTATAAGTGCATTCATAAAGGGTTATAACACATTCATAAAGTCTTATAACTGACTTTATACATTATCATGTCTATACTCATAAACTATTATAATGTTCTTATAATCTTATGTCTTATAGGCCTTTATGAATGCCTTATAACCCTTTATGAATGCATTTATATATCTTTATGAATACATGTTCATAGAAAGTGCTACCAAATTAAATCTCTTCATTATGTAGTTGCCAGTTTCCTTACACTCCAAAGAAAACAACCTGACAGGAGAATGAAGGGATGAGTCTCTGTCACCTATGTAGCCTGCATGGTGAGAAAAACCAGGCTCTCATTCTACACTTTGTTTCATACAGAGAGTCTGGCCATTTGGTAGGGAGAAATGATTGCTTCCTGGTGGTGTTCCAAAAAAATTGGATCAGCCCCTTGACTGACAATCTGCCTTAACTAATGGCATTCTATCTCTGCATTCTCAACTCCTCACTCTGTCTGCTGATTGGTCAGGTTAAAAAGCCTCCAGAGACAACAAGCATGGGTTCAAACCCAGACTAGTCCTCTACAGTTAGGAGATGGCAATGTGGAGGAAGTGCCTATGAAGGCAAGACTGGGCTAGCACTGAAATCTAAGCTTTTACAAGGAGCACCAGAGGAAGTTTTCACTTTAAGACAGAAATGTGGCACTGGCAATGATCCAACAACAAGTTTGGATGAGGACTCTTAATTTTACTGGCTCTACAGCACAAACAACCTAGTTAAACAGTCTTTCAACAGGGATACAGCTCAGAACTAGGCAGAGGCTTGATCCCAATGTCCACACTAACTCCCAAAGCCTGAATTGGCATTTGTCAACCTGATATACCTGGCTGGTCTGTGCCTTCACAGTAATGGCACATTTCCATTGTGGGATAAAAGCCATGCAGTTTGGCATTGGATATCTTACAATTGTGAGAAACCCTAGCCTGGGAGTTCCCATGCTCCTTTTGCACGCTTACTTCATTTCACTCTGCAAAGCAACATGGTGACCAAGGCCGATTTTCTCACCTGCTTTCGGTATCCAATCACAGAACAAAAAGGGACTAGTACGGCCCTCGATTGCATTTTACGTCACATGGTGGCTCTGGTATAGGCTCTGAGCTATGTACAGACGCTATGACAGACATTCGTAGCGCCCAATAAACATCTCTGGACAATCGTAAACGATGCTTCTGCTACGAAAGATGCAATAGGCAGGTCTCCGGACTAAATATCACTCATGATTTTTCGTTTGGCATTCGCCAGGCTAGAGAAACCCTTGAAGGTAAACAGTAAATGGAGGCCATATAAACTGTTGTAGTCGTAGACAAACTTGAGCATACAAAGTTCCTAAAAATGGCTGAAAGCTAAAAGGAAATATGACTAAACAAGCGAGAATGCCGTTGTGAGAGGCACAGATTTGGCCCTGGTCTGACCGGGGGGTCTGCCTGCATGGCGCAAGCTCTCAACAAAGGTCATGGAATACTGAGCAAGATAAAGCATCATTTCAATGGGAGCAAACTAGAATACTTCCTGTCTGCATAAATGCATTACATCACAATTATGCTCCGCTTCAACCCTGCTCTCTGCTCTCGAGGTCTGAGAGTCTCTGTTAGCAGCGGCAGCGGCTATCTGGATGCTAGCCACAGAAACAAACTTTTCTACTGACTTTTCTGCTAACCGAGTCCCACCACCTCAAAGCGGTTTGGTTACATTCTTCCCGTCACAAGATGGTTTATGCTTGCCAGATGTTTTACAGCTGGGGCTGCATGACTTTGAAAAAAAAAAAAAAAGCGAATACAGACAAAACGGACGCATTATTCAGCTCCGGTCGGAAAACAACTGGCACCAATTAAAATCCGATATGTAATTTTTTGTAACTTTTATCTCAAGCTAACAGAGCTCCCAGAGAAAGACCTGAAGTGTCTTTGAAGAATGAGGACGTGCGAGAGGGAGGGAGGGAGGGAGATGAGGAGGCGAAGGGTAGCCTAATTATTGCTCTAGCTGCCTGCAGGACAGCTTACACTCAGAGATTATGTATGTGCTCAGTCTGACACAGGGCTACACGTCGTACATCTATAGGCCTACTAACAGAAGTGAGAAACATGCATGACAAAACAGATTGTTATGATCATGCACAGCAGCACAGGACAAGGTTGTTCTTTTTTCTTTTCTTTTTTTTGTAAGGAAAAAAGGCAATAAATTCACAGTTGAAACGTGGCACAGCTATGCTCATGCTGCTTTGCCCTACTTTGGGTCCATTGTGGTGGGAACTGGAAAGATGGACTGAATCAGAGATGACCGCAGAGCATCTCAGTTCTTATGACTAGTCAGACTAGGGGATGTGTGTGTGTGAGTATGTATGTGTGTGTGTGTGTGTGTGTGTGTGTGTGTGTGTGTGTGTGTGTGTGTGTGTGTGTGTGTGTGTGTTTCAGTGTGTCCAACAGGGGGCGGTAGATACCACACTTCCTTTAGTCGGTCAGAGTTCTGTTCTGATGATGTCTGATGACTGCAGCACCTCAGGCTTCAGTCTCTTCAGGTGAGATCACCGGCACAGCAAACACTTCATACACATGCACCGACTCTGTCCAAATACTTCACATACCACACACACACACACACACACACACACACACACACACACACACACACACACACATTCAGACACATGCACACACATGCACACACATAGACACACACACACACACACACAGACACAGACAGACACACACTGACACAGACAGACAGACAGACACACGCAAAGACACAGACAGACAGACAGACACACACAGACACACACACACACACGCACAGGCTCTATCACCCCTGAAGCTCTGCAGCTGTGACAGACTACAGGGGTGTGGCAATCGGCAACATTCCCCTTTGTGTAACAAAAGCTCAGGAAGTATCACTCTCGTCTGCATTTCCATTCAGCTCAGGGCAATTACAATCCAATGGATGTTTCACACATTGGCTGCATCACAATAGTTACAGTCTGATCTGATCTGGGTTTCTTGGGATCATAGACACAGGTTTTGTGAGAGTAAAAGGTTGCATTTTCTCATGTATTACAGCATATCACAGTTGAAACTTAAAAACTTTTAAGCTTAAAGAAAAAAACAAAACACAAAAAAAACATCATTCATTGTATATTTAACAGTCCACATCCACTCAAACGGCATATAAAATTCTGTCATGTTCCAGTTCTACTTCAGCTAGCTGCTATGCTTATGCATATGCATATATTAACAATACAAGTATGATCTATGTATTGTAAATATGTATTGTCTATGTATATGGCTGTTGCAGGCCCAGAAAGTCCCAGGGAAAGGTGGAAGTTTCAGGTAGCCCCCGCCCCCCTCCACTCCCCAACCAATTGTGAGGGGCAGCAGGCTGGTCATGTGACTCAGAGTGGGCGGGGCACAGGGTGCATCAGAGTCATGTGATTGGCTCCAGGAAAGGGCAGCGGTTGAGTACAGTAGTAGTGCACCACCTGGGGGATAGTCGGGAAAGTGCAGCGACTCTGGTCCAGTGTGTAGCCATTCTCCTTGGTCTGGGCCACGATTATGTGCACACAGTCCTGACTCGTCCTTATGGGGAGAGAGAGAGAGAGAGAGAGAGAGAGAGAGAGAGAGAGAGAAAGAGAGAGAGAGAGAGAATATACATTAATAATGACAGAATAAACATTCATTCAAAACTAGATACAGGGATGGATAGAAAGAGGGGAGAGAGAGAGAGAGAGAGAGAGAGAGAGAGAGAGAGAGTCTGGCATGACATTAGTACCAAACATTTATGCAAAATCAGATACGGGCATGGATAGAAAGATAAGAGAGAGAGAGAGAGAGAGAGAGAGAGATGGACAGATGAGAGAGACTAAGTCTATTGAACATATTGGGTAGACAAGACAGAAAGACTTCTTCACATAGGAAGCTCCAACATTGAAATGCATGGAGCGAAGCACTTTTTTGGACTTAAGCACTGTGGAGAATACCAGCCATAGTGAGCCATTATGAGACTGATGCTCATCTTTTCCCCTCTCTGATAGAATTACACAGTATTAGCCTACTCACTTCAGAGCAATGGAGTATTTGCTGGTTCCTGATTCGCTGTCTCTGACCAGGAAACTGCCCTCCTTGCAGGCCTGCAGCTGGGAGTCCACTTCCTGCCGAGACACACTGCCATGGTACCAGCTGTGGACCGACGTGATGGGGAATGAGAGAGAGAGAGAGAGAGAGAGAGAGAGAGAGAGAGAGAGAGAGAGAGAGAGAAATGTATACCCCAATACAAAACATAATCATTGATAGTGAAACAAATTTCTAAATTATATCGTACTGCATAAGTTAGTTCAAAATACACAACACTATGTCATGAAATTTTCTTGTCAGTTCAACTGCTTGATGAGTATCTAGGATCTACTGGGACTTTGTAGCATTTCATGAACCGCCTCAGCAAACAAACAGACGCGTTAAGCGTCAAGCCCCAGGCCGGTCCGGGGGGAGTACGTGTGAAATCTAGCCCAGCTAGGTTTGTGAATGCGAACATGTCACAAAACTGACTTGCCAGTCCAAAACCAGTCCAACCGCTCATGTCCCTTTGGGCTTTTTTTCTGTTGTTTTTGTCTTTGTTGTTGTTGTTTTTCAAAACTTTACAGCCTTTGATCCTCCTACTCCCATACCCGCCCCATGTCTTTGCTGTTGCCCCCTGACAAACTGGACACTAACACACACTAACAAAAGCCTCACCTCTGTTTCTAGATATAAAGACATGGATAAAAGAGTATAAAAAATGCAGAATAAAAAGAACGTCATGATACAGGAGGCTAAGTCAGAATAGATAGATAAATAAATAAATAAATAAATAAATAAATAAAAACGTAAATAAGTAAATCAATAGGTAAATACATTAAGAAGGCAAACACACTAACCAAAAGCCTCACCTCTACTTCTAGACATAAAGACATGGATAAAAGAGTATACAAAATGCAGATAAATCCTTGATACAGGAGGCTAAGCCTAATGAATACTAAGCCAATCAATAAATAAATAAATAAATAAATAAATAGACAAATACATTAAGAAGCCTGACACACTAACAAAAAGCCTCACCTCTGCTTCTCTAGAGGGATACTGGGATCCACCCTGCACGAGTCGACTCCCTCTGCAGCGATGGCAGTGGAGGTGGCGGTGGTAGTGGAGCTCCCCACTGATAGACTGGCTGGTGGCCACAGGGGCTTCTGGGTCCAGCTCCACCGCTGCAGGGGCTGCATCTGGGGCCAGGAGAGATGAGGAGCCCCCTGCTCTCCAGCCAGGGCTGGACGCTCCAGCTGATCTGCCTCTGCAAACGGAACTGAAATGACATGATGGGTTGCAGTTAATTTAATGAAGAAATCCAGTTTAAATCAATCCATAGCCCTGATGTTAAAACTCACCAAGTGCTGTAGGTAGGAAAAAGAATAAGAACATTTGATTTGATACAACATAGGCAGTGAACCGGTAACTAAAGCACTTCTCAACTCTTGCACTTGCATTTACTTGTATTGTGTTGCAGCTTGATTGTTATCCCTCTTTTGTAAGTCGCTTTGGATAAAAGCATCTGCTAAATGCATAAATGTAAATGTAAATTTTAGTAAATGGGGGATAACAACTTACTTTTAGTTTGATTTCATTATGCCCCATTCAGTCAGCATTAGTAATTGGTTTGTTATTTGGTCTATAGTAGCATCAAACTTTCTCATTCTTTTTGTTACAGATAGCATTCAGGAACAACAGGGCTATTGACTGATTCACATCGTCTTCATCCTTTAAATCCTTTTTCCTAGATGCATTTCTGAGAGGTGTAATTATGTCCCCTTAACTCCTATAGACAATTCTAGAAGTCCTGCCATGATTCACTGTCATGGGCCGCATTTCCCAAAGCCTATGGTTAGCCTATGGTTATCGCTATATGTTAAGTATCACTGAGTTTTAAGAGGGCTTCGGTAAAAGTAGGCAAGCATTAGTGGTGAAGGGTTTGAGAGTTAAGAGCCTAGGCGTCATATTAGGGTTCATCCACGGACTGACATAACCTAATAAAATCCCTTTCACACCAACCACAGAAGATACACGGATGGACAGAGAGAAAGAGAGAGATAGATAGATAGACAGATAGATAGATAGAGAAAGAGAGACAGAGAGAGAGAGAGAGAGAGAGAGAGAGAGAGCGAGAGAGAGAGAGAGAGACAGAGAGAGAGAGAGAGATGGAAGCGATAAAGCTGGTGCTCTCTGTCACAACCCCCAGCGCCCTCTTCAGGGCTCTACCTGTCTGTGCAGGTAGGGTCTGGGTTGGGTGATTGGATGATCTTCGGTCTTTTTTGTTCTAAACAGCACCTAACTAATTTTAGCTTCTAACTCAGTGCTTAGAGTGCTCGACTCCCCTG